>CP092863.1:146557577-146621595 GCA_030710605.1 Cordylochernes scorpioides | reverse complement strand
TGTATGAGGAAAGTGAAGACTAGAACGCGGCTGATTCCACACTCGTCTTTTCAGTGATACGCTAACCTATGTACGGTGTGGTCACTGGACATGTGTCGGACCTGGAGGCTGTTGTTGGGTTCTATGACCGGTGATCTTAATAAAGCTATATATGTGTGTGTATTATTATCTCTAGTACACATAGTAAAGGCCATGGTAATGAGTAGAAGTTAGCGAATGCTCTTACTGTAAGTGCACCACATCTCTACATATATAGAAAGGAGTTCGACTTTAGCGTTTACAAATATGCCAGAGCCCCGTTTGGTTACTTATGTACCTGGTTCAAATCACATAAATAGGTACCGCTCAGCAAGAGCAACCTAGTTCATGATAATTGAACAATGAATAATAAGTGAAGGTTATTCACCTATTAAACAATTTTTAACGAAGGATTCAATCCCGGTTCATGATTGTCGGGAATCGAGAGTGTTACCTACTCGTCCACCGACTTTTTTTACTTATGTAATTGATAGAGGCTGAATATTTGCAAAAATAGGAAGCTTTTGAAGTATTTTTATTCAGAAAAAAAGTTTCCAATGCGGGATTCGATCCCTAGTCGTGGCTTTTGGGAACCGTCTCTTTATACCATTGTTCCATCAATCCCCATTATTATATCATAATAAGTGTTAACCAAAACATGAATTTTTTTTATTTATTAATACCTATCACTTCAAATTCTTGGATAGAGTTCTTCCTTTGTTTTGTTTTTTTTTTCGTTTTAATCTGTCTTCAGGTTTTCCCATTATATTTTTTTCTCTTAGATTTATGGCGAATCCTATTTTCTCGTCATTTCAGGGTTCCTCTAACTCTGCCTTTGCCGGTCCCAAGCCCGGATGAAAAAGAAGGAGAAAGAGCAGTAACAAGCTCGCTAAAAAACCTGGTTTCAGCTGGCCTGGCTGATAGTACCCTGTAAGGGCTCCTAATCCAGGAAAACAAGATGAGTCTGTACTCCATGTTAGGAGCGGCTGCACATGGCTTCTGTTCCTCATGTCAGAGGTGGCCATTTCTTTTGGAGCTAAGTTGGCCTGCCACTGAGTAGTGCTCCCAGTCTTAATGACAAAGACAGACACATTCTACTTCACCCTAGTCATGATGGTGGTCAAATCTAATATGATTGAGTGGAGATAAGAAAGAAGAAGAAGAAGAGGGTTCCTCTTTTTTTATTCCAGGAGATAATTTCGCAGACATTTGGGTTGGGTTTTATGATCTAGCACATCTGCGCTGACCCAAGCATGTTGGAAATTGAGTTTTTTATATCGTTCTTACAGATATGGGATCGATAATTGGAAACTCAAGCTGATTTTCTTGAAGATAGAATTTGTCTCCCCAGAATTCATTGTTCTTATAACCTTTTCTGGTCGAAGTGTCTCTTATTTATAATAATCAAACTGAATTTATTGTTTAAAATATGATTTAAATAATAAAAGAGAATAGGACACCTCTCCCATCAAAATAGAGTCAAAACTAGGCACCCTATATTGACTGTCACCGCAAACTAACAACTTCGGGTCGGTGACAAAGCCACAATATTATGAAGGGAGAGGCACCCTATTATATTTTTATAAATTAATTTCCTCCCATTTTAAATAATTTGATATTATCTGTATTTCAGCGCGGAATATAAGTTAAATTTTTCAAGTATTCATAAATTTCGGATACAAAAAACGATCTTTTTCTTGTGAGAAACAAGCGGTATTTTTCTCAAGTCACTCTTTTACAGACTTAGCAAATGTATAAGAAGAAAATGGAAACTATTAATCAAAATGTGAAAATAGTACAAATGTGATATTGTACTGGGATAAGGTTCATCAATAAAAAAAAGGCATCTCCTTATCGTGCAACTAAAAATTGCTGATGGCTTGCGCCATCTATCATTACTAATCAATAATGGGTATTTGGAAAATTCTAGAATATTTAAAAATCAACAAAGTAGAACGGCATTTGAAAATTATCCCGCATGTGTTTCTTTAGAACGAAAAATCTAAATTTATTTCAAAGAGAAATAACGATTATTTCTAACCATAGGAATGAAGTATGATAGAATGAATTGTGAAGAGTAATGATAAACGGAAAAATAAAAGTGTCCAGGGATGGGAATGCGGGATAATATTCAAATGTCGTTCTACAATCATTAGCCGCATTATAGTGTATTATAAATCAACAAAGTGTTGATATTTATTCCGATAGATGGCGCAAGCCATCAGCAACTTTCAGTTACAAGATAAGGAGATGCCTTTTCACCCCCTTTATTTATAAAAAGTTTTACATTTTCTGATAAAATTCCACCAGTTTTGACGAAGAAAAAAAAAAATTAGATTTTGCATTCTATTTATATATATGGGATTGAATAAAAGATTTATTTGCCAATATTTCGGTTGGCTGAACGTCAAACCTTTATCAAGACATTACATTTTTGTATAAACAAACTCAGCGCCGCATAGTGTTATAATATCACAGTTGTGAAATAATTTTAAACAATACAAAGTAGGTGGGGGAAATTTGTGCATGCAAAATTATTATAAAAGTTACAATCAGAATAAGTTAAATATATTAAAATATTAAAGGAGAAAAAATAATGAGGTCTATCTGTACCTATAACCATTTATATTCTTTCTTATCATGAAAAAGTAATTTTTATTGAAATATTACAATTACAATTACAATTATTTTATTTTATTTCCAAAGCGCTATATCCCGCAAGGGATACTTGCGCCAAACAAGGAGAAAAGTTTATTTACATAAGTTATTTACATTATTCAACGCATGAAAACATTAGAGATCCAGATTTTGTAGAAAGTTTAGAATGTATTTACAAAATGAATTGAACTTTAAATATGATTTTTATAGGAATTCAAATCGTTAAGTTCACAAATAACTAGTTCATTCTTCATTCTATAATCTTGAAATGCTGGACAATCGATCAGTAGATGTCTTGAGGTATTGAAATATGAAAACAAAAATCCAACACACCGGCTATTATAACAAATATAATTTTATTTTTCCGTTCGCCATTACTCTTCATATTTTCACTCTTTCATACTTCATCCAAAAAAAGTTAGAAATAGTAAATATTTCTCTTTGAAATAAATATTGATTTTTCACAGAAAATAAACTTATGCGGTGAAACTTTAAGTATTGTTTTATAATCACACGCCGCAGTCCTTTATAATATAAAATACTATATCATGTTTATAACTGAAGTAGTGTTTTTAAACAATCAAATTTCTAACCACTAAATATTTATTTTTTTGTATATTTTAGGGTGCATATATTGATATGATGGAGTGATGAAAGTGTAATATGTTTTAATATTTTATTAATCCACACTCCCAAATATGTATTGTATAGATTCAAAACATATTTACCTTGTGTCAAACACAAATTGTCTGTCCTTATATTTTATTCATAGCTGTCATTCAAAATATTTGTTGAAAGCTTACGTAACTTATAAATGGATTTAACTGAATTTTTTAATACTTTGTGTAAAAAAAACATTTATTGATTTTTTTTTGTCTTTTAAATGAGTAAGTTTTGCGTTTTTTTTTTTTAAGGAAGATTAGAATTTTGTTAATTTTATTTATATTAATAAACATTATATTAATAAACATATTAGAAAATGAAAATAGCGATTTTTTGATATTTATTTGTAGTGTTCTTTTAAAGTCATGAAGGAAGTATTTTAGTTGACAATGGCAACATTTAAAGAAAAAATTAACAATAAAATTAATTTTATTTAGAGAAACAAGAAAGCTTGTGAGAAAATTACCTCTTCAAAAGACTTATAAAAGATATGAAAAGAAAGGATAAGTATATTTTTAATATATATATGAAAATATAATAAAAAATAAACCTAAAAAAGGACAGGTGTTGGTATTAAAATAAAAAAGACGTATCCTGAAACGCTCACATGAGCTTTTTAGATGGTAGAACGCTATATCTATGACTAAAATAGTGAAAATTTTACCGAGATAAACTGAAAAATGAGCGTTTAGTACCTATTTGTTCCTCCAGATGGCGCTCTGCTATCTAAAAATGTTCGTTCGAGCAGACAGGGTATGCTTTTTTTATTTTTAATATATATTTTTTTCTATATTTTTCTTATGTTTTCACATGAAAAGCGTTTTTTACGTAAATTTGGCCTTAAATACCCATTTTTTTTATATATCAAGTAGTCTCTGGGACCAAATATTTGGTCGTAGAGGTACAGTCTGCACCACGCTGATGAGGGTCAACAGCCCGAAACGCGTACGTGGTTGAATTATCTAGATTTATCAAGAAATCGGGTTGACTAAATATATTTAGAACAAACTAAATCAATTTTTAGTTGATTTTTGTTCCACTAGATGGCGCTATGCAATCTAAAAATAATCATATGAGCGCGCAGGATATGTCTTTTAGTTTTTTGTTTTGTTTATCCCTAATACACACACGTATTACAGGCCATGATAATCATGATGGGTAGAAGTTGGCGATTACTTTTACTGTAAATGCACCACATGTCTACCCATGTGAAAAGCGGTTCGACTTTGCACTTACAAATATCCCAGAGAGAGAGAGAGAATATGGGTTTATGGGATATAAACCAAAGTGTATAATTTTTGAGCCCAGAAATGTGCCAGAGCCTTTTATCTTACATATAAATATATGAAAAAACGAAAGAAAAATATAAAAGATAAAAAGATCAGGTGTTGAAATCAATATTAAAAATGGCATATCCTGACGCAGGTTTAACTGTATTTAAAATAAAATGTTTGCCTAAATAAAAACTTGTATTTTTTTTTCTAATAATAAATTCACAATTCTAATATTTGAGGTATATCTCTTAAGTACAATATATACATATATATATTAATAGTAATTTTTTATTTTTGGAAAAAAAGAGGAAAAGTAAAATATTAGGAACTACAGATTTTGAATTAATTTTGAGTCATAACAGCAAGCTAATTCTGTATCAAATAGTATAGTTATGTGAGAATTTTAAGATTTATATATATATTTTTTATATAATTTAAACATGTGAAAAATGTTTAAATTAAATAAAAAAATATATAAATCTTAAAATTCTCATAATTATACTATATATATGTTATAGATTAGAAATTTTTTGTGTGTTTGATTGTTGAAAAGAGGTGCAGTCGTGGAAAAGTAAAGATAATTATTTACCTTTCAAGCAGATTTTTAATTTGAATCTCTTGAAGTAAAAATATACATAAAATTATTATTATCACAGGAATATAGAATTTATTAAATGAATTCTATAATCGTGAATAAAAGATAGGTAGGGTTAAATATACATTATTTACAACAATTACAATTTACAATTATTTACAAACACACAAAAAATTTATAATCTATAACATATATATATAGTCTATTAAAGCTCTCGAAATAGAAATAGCTAAATAAAAAGGAACAGTGCAATAAGGTTTAAAACGAAAAGGCACGACAAAAATGCAGCGACGGTAAAATGCCAATTTCGAAATACCAGATTGGGTACTACACTCACTCAACCAATCCTTTTCCATTAATTAGAGGAAATACCAAATTAAAGAGTGAATAGGAAACCTAATTAATGGAACTACCTCAATGTGTGTTCTCCGTAAAAATAAAATTAGAAAGAAGACTAATTTAGTTCATTTATTAATTTTCGAGGAAATGATTAGATGAATTTAAAATTAATAATGGTTGGTTGGATTTTCATCCGCTTCGCTAGGAAAGTTTTAATTAATGTTCTACATTTTTAGCGTGTTGACACATTTACTGACTGTAATATATATATATATGTTATATGAAAATATGTTTATCAAATATATTTCATAGATAAAATACTCTGCTAAATCGAACACCAGAGGTCGCCGTTTTCACTATAAAAACTCGTTGTTGTTTTTCCCCGATGGCCGGCTCAAAACTTTTGTACATTATGTAAATAATATTTTGTTTCCCTTGTTCTACTCGCCTTAAGCCAGGCAGTACTTTTACCAAATTATGTTTATATATATATATATATATATATATATATATATATATATATATAGTTTAAATTACAAAACTATTTTAGAGGCGTAATATTCTTTTAAAAATAAAACAACTTCTACTGTCCTTACTGCAATGGAAAAATTAAAGGGAGGGCCTGGCTCATCAGTGGTGAACCCTCCCAGCGGTTTCGCCAGTTTAATTTTTCCATTGCATTAAGGACAGTAGAAGTTGTTTTATTTTAAAAAGAATATTACGCCTCTAAAATAGTTTTGTAATTTGATAACAGATGGCGCGCTAGTGCATCGTAATATATATATAGTCCTTAAGCTCAATTAATTAAATTACTGATCAAAACTATTTTTCATTATCATACTTTAAAGATTTCAACCACGACTGCATTTCCATAATCTTCAACATGATTCAAAATACAACGGAAAATCTCTCATTTTTATTTATAATATATATATATGTAGCTAGTTGTAATATACATTAGATTGATATATAAGACATATTGATTATATCGTAAACATAGAGGCTGCCTGGCCGGCATTCATAGTTTCTCAAATTATAGATACTTCAGCCAGTAAATATTTTTATTGTCTCAACAAAAATTAAAACATTAGACAAAGCGAAAAAATAATACAAATGTGATATTGTACTGGGATAAGGTGCATAATTATGAAAAGAGGCATCTCCTTATCGTGCAACTGAAAGTTGCTGATTGTTTGCGCCATCTATCTATCTTTTGGTCGTTGAGGTACAGCTTGCACCACGCTGATGAGGGCCAACAGCCCGAAACGCGTCCGTGATTAGCTTTTCTTGATTAATCAAGAATGGGGATTCGGCCAATTCTGGAATAATTAAAAATCAACGAGAAAAGTTAATATTTATTCCGATAGATGCCGCAAGCCATCAGCAACTTTCAGTTGCACGATAAGGAGATGCCTCTTTTCATGATTAGACAAAGCGTTAGAAATTATTCTAAGGCCGCGTTTTCACGTGGTATTTCAAATTTTGTACAACATCTAAAGCACGAGTCAAAAAAACAAATATTTAACTGGCAAAAAAGATTTACTGGTTGAAGTGTCTTTTATTTGAAGAATATTGACTCTAGTTTTTTTTAAAGGTGTTTGGGTTGTGTTTTCATCATATTTTCTCATATAACTGGCGTTGAGGAGAAATCAAAGATCTATTAATGTCGAATATGTTTCAAACAAGCGATATTTTTTGTCATCTTTATGTATTTACATTGATATTTGACTGCTCATGTCCAGCAATGGCCGCAGCCTTGCAGAAAATTGACATAGATCTAGAGCAGCAGCTTTACACACCCAAGATAGTGGACATTACTGCTGCTGTGATAGAGATGTATGGAGACATCTGAGGCTCTTCATTGGACACGACAACAACAACAACATTGATATTTGACAAATTTCGCTGCTAAATTATTTTATTAAACTTTTTTTTTTTTTCGCATAGAACGGAAGCATTCTAGCTTTCCTTACAAAAACCCCACCAGCGAGTGCAAGTAACCAAACAGCTTCTGGCACATTTGTAAATGCAAAGTCGAACTGCTTTTCACATGTGTAGACATGTGGTGCACTTACAGTAAAAGCAATCGCCAACTTCTACCCACCATTATTATCATGGCCTAAGGATAAAAAAGAGGAAACTTTCGAGCTCTCCTTATAGAACACAATAAAAACCATGCATTTCAAAGGGAAAGGTGCCTTACTTGGTATATGAATATCATCCTACAGAAAACTCATTTAAAATATATATGTACGAAAATAAACAAAATTCCCTGTTGTGTAAAAGTTTTAAAACAACCAATTAAAAGATAACATATTTGAAATTTTACGAGAGGATTATAGAAATAAATTTGCATATATATTACATATTGAGCTATTAATATGCAAATACATACACACAAAAAGAAAACACAAGGCTTAATTTTAAGTTGAAATTTATATATATATAATATATATTTATATTCATCTATAAAAAAAAAACCACTGATGGGATATATTTGAACTAATTATGATCTATATGCAAAGTTTCCCAGGAGGATATTGATCTATGCAAATATCATCGCAGACGATAAGGGGGCTGTAATAATAATTTTGTTTATATATATATTAGAAAGAAAAAAAGAGATCTTCTTATCGTGCAACTGAAAGTTTCTGATGGTTTTGTCCATCTATCGGAATAAATATAAACCATTCGTTGATTCCTATTTTGTTATTCCGATAGATGGCGCAAGCCATCAGCATACAAAACGGCGTCAAAAAAACGAATACCCGGGAGAGAAAGGGACGGTGAGCCGGGAAGGGTAATATGAGCATGAGAGATTTATATATATATGAAAAAACGATAGAAAAATAATAATAAAAAAAGGAACAGGTTAAATCAATGTTTAGTTGATTTCTGTTCCACTAGATGGCGCTCTGACATCTAAAAACCACATGTGCTCCTGGTCAAGATATGCCTTCTTTGTTTTAAATATATATATATATGTTTGAAATATTGTTTATAATTTTCATCGATAGATGAAAAAATTATTGGTGATATTTCATGAATGAATATCGTCTATTCCGAAATCCTTTCCATCTATATTTTGGCCATAGATTTGGCCTAACCACTCTACCAGCTAAACACTTCTTTGGCAGATTGTAAAGATTCCATTATGTACTTTGTGGATCTCATGGAATAAAGTCCACCCTAGACTGACGAGGGTCATTAGCCTGAAACCATGGTCTCTAGGTGGACGCTTCTCAGTTTGCTGGTGTTGTGGCTTTGTCACCTACTCGAGACCGCTAGTTTGTGGAGACGGTTAATAGATGGCGCTTAGTTTTGACGACTATTTTGACGGGAGAGGTGACCTTTATTCTTATTGATAATTTTGATTTATAAACTCTTTTTAAAAAATAAATTCGATATATCATTTTGTTCTTAAACTATTGCGCCTCTAAGTCTATATTTTAAATGTAAAGTTTAATAAATCTTTATCTTCTCTATATTGTATACGACGGTGTAATTACACTCACAGACAAGAAAATAGAAAGTCTTTGATGTCGTCGGTCGCCTATTTATTATTATTATTATTTTTTTAAAGGAGACAGAGGCAATTTTGTTCACACTTGGTTATCTCGTGTATCTTCAATAAAGGTCACTGTAATACCTTTCAGAGTTATTGTCTGAATCCCGATATACATGTTAAAAGGTACACCTTCCTTAAATTTTGTCTCCATGAGTGTATATTGGTTATTTCGTGTGTATTCAATAAAGGTCACTGTAATACCTTTCAGAGTTATTGTCTGAATCCCAATATACATGCTAAAAGGTACAACTTCCTTAAGTTTTGTCCATGAGTGTATGCACATTATTTTATACACTTGGGGTAAGTCTACTCTTATGACACTGGATAACAGTCCATGTTTAGAAATCTGGTAACGAAAAGGTTAATGAATCCTTAACGTAGAGCTTACACCACTCTGAAGAAGGCCAAGCAACCTGTAACGCGTATGAGGTTGCTTTTTTCTTTTTGTTAATTCCATATAATAAGGAGAGTTTCAGCAAAATTTCCAAATTAAGAAAGATATCAACGTTCAGTTGATATTTCTACCGATAGATGGCGTTAGCGCGCCATCTGGTGTAAGAAATTGAAACTATTTTTGACGCTTATGTTTCTTTCTTTTTAATAAAACAATTTTCAATTGCCCTTAGTGCAATGTAAAATTAAACAGACAGAACCGCAGGAGGGTTTACCACTGATGAGCCAGGCTCTTCAATTAATACATCATTCTAGTAAGAGCAGTAGAAACTTGTTTTATTTCATAAAAGAATATTATATATATTAGTAAATTAAATTTAATTGTCATCTATCGTTAAAATTTTACACAAATAAATTTACTGGCAATGCGTTTCTTTTAAAATATCATCAAATATTATCTCTAAGCTGCCTTCCATAGAAAATACAGGGAATACCCCAAACCAATCCAATACAATAGTAGAGCGGTCTAGAGATTAATTCGGCGAAACCGCTGAGAGGGTTCACTACTGATGAGCCAAGCCCTGTCATTCAATAACTCATATCATTGCAGTAAGGTCTGTAGAGATAATATTTGATGATATTTAAAAGTGTAAAAGTTGTGTAAAATTTTAAGAATTATATGCGTCAAAAATATTGTAGTTTCAATTTATATTTTGAAAAAAATAGTACAAAAGTAATATTGTACTGGGATAAGGTGCATAAATTAAGAAAAAGGCATCTCTTTATCGTGCAACTGAAAGTTGCTGATGGCTTGCGCTATCTATCGGAATAAATATCAACTATTCTCATTTAATTAATAGGCTAATCCCTTAATAGAATGTTAAAAATCAATAAGCTTGAGGGATGAGTATTATTAGCTAAAGATACTCATCCCCCAAGCTTATTGATTTTTAACATCAACTATTCTCGTTGATTTTTAATTATTCCAGAATTGGCCAAATATGTCCATGGTTAGCTTTTCTTGATTAATCAAGAATGGGTATTTGGCCAATTCTGGAATAATTCAAAATCAACGAGAATAGTTGATATTTATTCCGATAGATGGCGCAAGCCATCAGCAACTTTCAGTTGCTCGATAAGGAGATGCCTTTTTCTTAATTTATATTTTATAGATTTTGTTTCTTCAAGGGCAATGTTTAGTCACAGGATAAAGATGCGTTCTTTGATTAAGTTACCATTTTTGACTTCCATTTTTTTCTCTAAATTTGATTTCCTATGTTAAAACCAAACCTATTTACATATATAGACAAATCAAAAGGTATAACTGGCGAAACCGCAGGGAGGGTTTACCACTAATGAGCCAGGCCCTTCCATTAATTTTTCCATTGCAGTAAGTACAGTAGAAATTGTTAACTTTTAAAAAGAAACATACGCGTTTATAATAGTTTCAAATTTTGATAAGCTTTGTGCCGTATTCATCATTAATAAAGATTTTTAAAAAAACCTAATGACATATCTTCATTTTGAAACAAACATTTAATTAGGAATTTAATTATATTTTTTGTGTGTTGTGCGCAAACCTAAACAAAAGCTAATTTAAATGGATAAAAGGATTATATTGAAGAGACACAGTTCTTCATTTATTTTAAAATAATCCTTAATTAATTAACTTAATATATGATTAATTAAAAAATTTATCTTTCCTCTAAATAGGTAGTCTAGTTTGTTGAGATGGACTTTACCATTGAACATTTTTTTTTATTTAAAAAAGGAATTCTTTCATCAAAAGATAATGAAGTGGTTTTTATTAAACCAAATTAATTGCGAATTTCTAGAGGCGATATTTATTGATTAGTACAAATTGAAATTGACAAAAATAAAATAAAATCTTATCACACAAATGACAGGTATTTTTTTATTAATAGTTAAAAACTCTTTGTAGTTAACAGAATAATTAGAAGGCGTTTTGTTCGCTAACTATTAAAAATGTATTTTATATTGATTGGGCCACCTCATCTACATTTGTATTTGTGACCGAAATTATAGTTAAAATTTGTTTAATGCTTATCTACATATTGTTGCACCAAGTTGCAGCTTTGCAGGGTCGTCGACCTTAGTTTCTTCCTTCTTGGTGTTATACACGTTTCCCGAGCGGGTTTCCATACTCAAAGTAAATAAATAAAAGTAAATAAAAATAAATTACCTTTCAACGTTATTGTGTTTATTTATTCGTGGTCTTCCTCGTAGGTCGTGATCCGCAGTCTCCCTCTAGGTCCTCTCCCGCTCCAATAACCAATCAAGATAAATGTACAATAAATATTACAAAAGGAATGAAACTATAAAAAGGAATGATGATAATCTAAATATTCTGTTTTAAATAAATATTAAATATCATAGAATATTTTGAATAAATGTAAGGGGCATTAAAATTGATGTAACAATATAAATATTGCAATTTTACTATATATGTTATATAATAAAAAATGAGATTTCTGCTTATTTCTGATCATCTTGAGGATTATGCTATTGCAATGCAGTCGTGGTTAAAATCTTGAAAGTATATACTAAAAATAGTTTTGATCAGTAATTGCTTTAATTGAACTAAAGGAATATATATAAAAAAACATAATTTGATAAAAGTAATGCCTGGCTTAAGGCGTAAGAATAAAAAAATGAAAAACTTATTTACATAATGTACAAAAGGTTTGAGCCGGCCATCGGGAAACAACAATAGAGCTTATAAAAGGAAAGGATTAAAAAGCACAAATGTTTTTTTTATACATAATACAAACATCTACTGCCCATACTGCGAGGGAAAATATATTGGGAGGGCTTGGCTCATTAGTGGTGAACCCTCCCAGCGAATTTCGCCAATTTAATCCACCAGACCGCTTTTCAGAGCTCTAATACTGTATTGGACGATTCTGCTTATATACGCAGCACTGAAGGATGGAATCTCAGAAATGGTTTTCAAGAAAACTATGGACATAAGCTTATAGGACAGTAGAATTACATTCAAATATTTGCATCGAGCAATGCTCTTCCGCAAACAATAAAGACAAGGCCAGTTAGGCATGAATTAACACAAAGCAATAACGCGCCATCTATACATATAAAATGAAAGGTTTAAAGGCACGAATGTTTCTTTTATACATAATACAAACTTCTACTGCCCTTACTGTGAGGTAAAAATATATTGGGAGGGCTTGGCTCATTAGTGGTGAACCCTCCCAGCGGTTTCGCCAATTTAATCCACTGGGAGGGTTCACCACTGATGAGCCAAGCCCTCCCAATATATTTTTACCTCACAGTAAGGGCAGTAGAAGTTTGTATTATGTATAAAAGAAACATTCGTGCTTTTAAATCCTTTTCTTTTATATGTATAGATAGCGCGTTATTGCTTTGTGTTAATAGAGCTTATATAGTGGAAATGACGATCTCTGGTGGTCGATTTAACAAAGTATTTTATCTATGAAATATATTTGAAATGCATATTTTTATATAGCATGGGAGTTGCGGGAGGATGATATTCATGTATCAAAAGAGGAACCTCTCCCTTTAAAAAATTGCCATTTCACCAGTTTAAACACCATTTTGGTAAATTAGACCCATTTTATAACTTCTCCTGTAGGATGTTATGGAATCGAAGCCACCCCTGGACTGAACCATGGTATATAGGTTGTTGGCTTTTTGCCTGAATTTGACAAATTGGTGGCGTATTTTTCATCACCACCATCCCATTATGTAAAGGAATGTTAAACCAAAATACACCTATCCCCCGATTTACACGGTAATTGTTTTACACATTTTCGCTTTTACACGGTTTTCCAAATACGTTTTTTGTTTTTGTTTTTATCGCACTATACTAAATGCTACTGTGATTGAACACATGCGCTGTGTACACATCTCACGAGAAATCCCGAGCTTATGTGCTGACTACATATTTTAACCTGTCAATGCATTTTATTTTTATTTCTGTGTACACCTATCCCCCGATTTACACGTTTTTCTCAGGAACGTATCTACCGTGTAAATCGGGAGATAGGTGTACATTACAAATAATACATTTTGATTTTTTGGTAGTGATATTGGTAGTGAATGAGCCACAACACCAGTTTTATCAAATTCAGACAAAAGACAACAACCTATATACCATGGTTTCAGGCTATGACCCTCATCAGTACAGGGACGGCTTCTATTTGATAACATCCTACGAGAAGGTGTTATGAAATTGGTCAAATTTACCAAACAGATGTTTAAGCTGGTGAAATGGCAAGGGCTGATTATCAAGCTAGAATACAACATAAAGTTACGGAAGGATGATATTCATGTAATGACATGCGCTGACACTAGCTTCCTGTTCCATGAAGTCGGCTTATGCTACAATAATAACATTCATACACATTTATAAAACATGAATTATAATTATTTACAATTCTTAATATTTTACACAAATAAATATACTGGCAATGCTTTTCTTTTAACGATAGATGGCAATTAAATTTATAAATTTAATTTACAATTCTATCTCTTGCTGTATTTTTAAAAGACTAATTTATACATTTTTGCATATACCAGAGTCCTGTTAGATTACTTGCACTTACTGATGAGGTTGAACTTTTGCAAGAATCAGTGATCATTGAAGTAATTTGTTGTAATTAGAAAAAAAAAGTGTCCAAAGCGGGATTCGAACCTGGGACGTGACTATCGAAAACCAAAGAGAAAGAGTATACCACAGCTTTGATGGTTAGTATCTAGCTGGTTATAAATAGACTAGCCGAATGACCCGGGCAATTAAATGCTTTTATTCAAATACTATTCGTTACAATTATAAATTGGCGCCGTGGATGTCATTCTTGTATAATATATAAATGAGTTTTAAAAATTGTAAAAAAAAAACAATGCATTGGCCGGGAATCGAACCCGGGCCGCCCGCGTGGCAGGCGAGCATTCTACCACTGAACCACCGATGGTTATGAGAAATGGCCATATTTGGGTATTTATTCCATTTACAAAAGCAAACTGTGACAGATTTGATTAAGAAAGAATTGATTATGACGCTGATAACTGTATATATTGATAGTTGGGTAATCCAGCTAATCATTGTTACCCACAACCTAGCAGTTCCTGTTTACATGTAATAGGCTATAGACAACTGAACATATTATCTTCAGGATGAATTATCTCGTCTGTAGCGGCTCCCAAATATTAACTTGTCTAATACGACGACAAATTTTTAATTCTCTCCATAATTTGTCTCATCCAGGAATTCGTGCAACAAGAAAACTAATAACTCAAAAATACGTTTGGCCCAAAATGAATCAAACAATAAATCATTGGTCAAAGTCCTGTTTAGATTGTCAGAAAAGCAAAATTCACAGGCATACAATTACAAAACACTGAATTTTTCCTCTCCCATCAACTCGCTTTGAACACGTTCATCTTGATTTAATAGGCCCCTTACCCCATTCTGAAAATTGTACCCACATTTTGACTGCTATAGACAGATATTCAAAATGGCCTGAAGCCTTTCCGATTTCGGACAAAACTGCAATAAGCGTAGCAAAAGCTTTTTTTCGCGGTTGGATTTCAAGATACGGAGTTCCAGCAACAATAACTACTGACCAAGGTCGTGAATTTGAATCACATCTTTTCAAGGATCTCACTTCACTCATTGGCACCAACAGAATACGAACAACGGCATACAACCCTGCAGCAAACGGTCTCGTCGAACGCTTGCATCGTCAAATTAAAGCCGCAATCATGGCAAGCGGAAATACTATTAATTGGATAGATGCTTTGCCTCTAGTACTGCTAGGCATCAGAACATCCTACAAAGAAGACCTGAAATGCACTGCTGCAGAAATGGTTTTCGGGACAACTTTAAATCTTCCAGCTGATTTACTAACCAATTCAGAATTTAAAAACCCCGATCCATCAAATTTTGCCACTCAATTAAAGAATTATATGAGTAGAATTCGACCTCAACCAACAAGACAAACAAAGCAAAATAATATTTTTTCTCATAAAGACTTAGACACCTGCTCACACGTCTTTGTAAGAAAAGATTTTGTAAAAAGAGCATTATCTCCACCATAGGAAGGTCCATTACCAGTGGTATCAAGATCTTCGAAGACATTTACAGTTAAAATCAATGACCAAAACAAAGTCATTTCTGTCAACAGACTAAAGCCTGCATTCATAGAAAACACCCCTCAAAGTTTCCACGATTCTTCAATTCTGCCACCTATGCCCGACGGTGCTGAGGAAACTACACCGAAGACAAGTAGCTACACCACTCGCTATGGACGCCACGTACGTTTTCGACTTTAAGTCTTCACTGGCGGGGGAGTGATGTAGCGGCTCCCAAATATTAACTTTTCCTATTTTCATTATAAGTTTTAATTTGTCTAATAACTATTCAATTCAAATATAAAAATTATTCATCTTATAAATATACTAGCGGATGTGTACCCGGCTTCGCCCGGGTTTTATCCGAGTGAAAGTTTGCCTAACGAATATTATATATTATGAAGTATAATAAACAATGTTAAAGATTAGTTTTAATTATTAATCAAGATTGTGTGTGAATATGTGAGAAAGATGTAATATCGTTGTTGTTTTCTTGGCCGACTGTTTTACATATGGTGTTATCTTAAAATTGCTTGTTTTGAATATTTTTTTAGATTGAGTTGAATGAATTGCTGATTTTATTTTTTGTATTTATATATAAATAAAATTAACTCTGTTGATTTTTTTGTATTTAATCGATAACAGCGAAGTTACGCATGTTAAAGTTAGGAAAAATATTTTGATGTTAAGCAAAACCTGCTCCTTCTCGTTTTACATAAATGTTGAAAATTTGGTCGAAATTGATGCATTGTAACGAAAGTTTTTAGTGAACAACACTTATGAAATTTGCATTTTATTAATATAGATAATGCTTATAAAATATACTTTATTAAAATTATATTAATTAACATTAATATCATATTAATTGTTGCCATATCAATATAATAAAATAATTATACATCATTCTAAATATAAATCATTAATAATATGAAATGTAAATATTTATCTATAATATATCAAGCACATATGTCTAACATTATATAATCTAGAATTGATATTTGACCACACACACAGATATAAAAAATAACTTCAACATGTAATGATACAACAATGCAACCCCTTCTGATAATTTGTATTAAATAAATGTAATTAAAGGTTTATTTTACAATAAATAATTTGTTATCTGACTCCGCCTAGAATTCCATGCCACCCACACGTCTGTAAGTAATCTCTGTTCATGATAAAAAAAAAGTCCAACCCCATCAGTAAATGCAAGTTACTAAACAGGACTCTGGTACACTGATATATGCAAAAATGTATAAATTAAATTTGTCGTTTAAAAATATATCAAGAATTGTAAATAAATTATAATTCTTGTTTTATAAATGTGTGTGTCTGAATGTTATTATTGTAGCATAAGTCGACTACATGGAACAGGAATCTCGTGTCAGTGCCGGGTTGTTCCAGAAGCGAGTGTTTCTTTTCTTTGCTCTCATATAAACTATCTTTGTTTGTAGAGAATTAGTTAGTTAAACTTCTCTCACTGATTAAATTGTTCTTAATTATCATACGACTTGCTAATTATTTCATCACTATACATTATGAATAAGATTTACATAACAAATTGGATGAGAAAACAAGATAGATTTATAACTAGCTAAAGGAGATATTTAATGATGCTAGACGATGTACACAAACAAACAGAGATTAAAATTACAAATATATTCTCACAATAAGTATCTTTTTTATTTAAAAAAACGCTATCTTACAAGTGTTAATCGCTCTTCAACGGGCTTGTTTTTGTAAATATTTCTGGTGGGATCAAGTCGATATTATAGTAAGCCCGTTGAAGAGCGATTAACGCTTGAAAGCTAGCGTTTTTTTAATAAAAAAGATACTCATTGTGAGAATATATTTGTAATTTTAATCTCTGTTTGTTTGTGTACATAGTCTAGCATCATTAAATATCTCCTCTAGCTGGTTATAAATCTATCTTGTTTTCTTATCCATTTTGTTATGTATATTTTATTTATAACTAGACGGGTAACCCGGGCTAGTTATAAATGTGAGTGATAAATATTTAGATAAGATTTTCTTATAATTGTTTGTTATTAGCATTATCTATTTGTTTGCATCAGCATAATTTAATCTAATCTTTGATAGAGGGCGCTGTTCGTGAGCTAAGTAGAATAATTTGAATATATAGTTTTAATAATTGATTTATATATTTTTTAAAATAGCCTATCGTCTTCCCCGTGTTTTTTTACCTATGTATGGAAATTTTGGTTTGAATTAGTGAACTACTGCGAATTTGTATACCGGACATATGCAAACAAACAAACATACAAACATTGATTTTTATATATATAGATGTAGTGATGAAATAATTAACAAGTCGTATGATAATTAAGAACAATTTAACCAGTGAGAGAAGTTTAACTAACTAATTCTCTACAAACAAAGATGGTGTTATATGAAAGCAAAGAAAAGAAGCACTCGCTTCTGGAACAACCCAGGCGATGATACAAGCTTCCTGTTCCATGAAGTCGGCTTATGCTACAATAATAACATTCATACACATTTATAAAACATGAATTATTTACAATTCTATCTCTTGCTGTATTTTTAAAAGACAAATTTAATTTATACATTTTTGCATATATCAGTGTACCAGAGTCCTGTTAGATTACTTGCACTTACTAATGAGTTTGAACTTTTGCAAAAATCAATGGTAATTGAAGTAATTTGTTGTAATTAAAAAAAAAAGTGTCCAAAGCGAGATTCGAACCTGGGACGTGACTATCGAAAACCAAAGGTTTATAACACTGCTTTTTCTATCTCTTGCTGTATTTTTAAAAGACAAATTAAATTTATACATTCGCATATACCAGAGTCCTGTTAGATTACTTGCACTTACTGATGAGTTTGAACTTTTGCAAGAATCAATGGTCATTGAAG
This sequence comes from Cordylochernes scorpioides, assembly GCA_030710605.1. Taxonomy (NCBI): domain Eukaryota; kingdom Metazoa; phylum Arthropoda; class Arachnida; order Pseudoscorpiones; family Chernetidae; genus Cordylochernes; species Cordylochernes scorpioides. The sequence continues at coordinate 146,603,057 of CP092863.1, read as the reverse complement.
TAAGTTGTTGTAATTAGAAAAAAGAAAGTGTCCAAAGCGGGATTCGAACCTGGGACGTACCTATCCAAAACCAAAGGTTTATAACACTGCACCAGCAAACTTAAAGGTTACAATACAAGTCGTGACAATTGACAATTAAAATTAGTTTATTGATATCTAGTCAATGGTCAAGAGAGAGTTTACAGAGTTTAAAATAGTAGAGAAAATATTGTCACGGAGATAAATAAAGCAAGGGCAAGTTTGGGAATAAATAACTTATTATAAGGGGTATTTATAGGGAGAGAGAGAGAAAGTACAACTTACCCCAAGTTAAAGATAATCCTAATGTCAGCCACCGTCCCGTTTTTCTTATTTTCAGATCAGCTTCCGAGAACTCCTCACACCTGTGGTTCCCCCCGGGGTCCAGGGATGATTGACAGGTGTCCCATCTGGAGGGAGCTCCTTGACAATATACGAGTATACACCAGACCAGGCCTTCTCCGAGGTACGTCTGGATCCTATCAGGAGCTTAGAATCGTCTTGAGTTCAGCTTTGCGAGTTATGGAATCCGTGTCCCCAGCGATGACTGTGTTGATGAACTTGACAAGAATAATCTTGTGTTCAGGTAAGGTATCCGTGAGGAATACAATACAAGTCGTGGTCATCTTAAGCCTTCAATCATCAGTACAAATATATCTACACCAACTAGGAAAAGACATTCGTACTCCTCTATAACGATATTTCCATCTTAATGAATAGCATCCCTAATTATTTTTAATTACTAATTAATTAAGAATGGAAAGATGGAAGAATTAATTAGTAATGTTGACGGTAAGAAAAGGGAAGGCTCAAAGTTTAAAACCCTGAAATCGTTCCTCTAAAAATTAATTAAACCATCTGTATACAGGATAAGTGAAATTGATTTTCGATAACTATTAGCTTTACTAATTTTATGGAGTAGTTAAGAGCGCGTCTCTTCATGATTAATTCATAGATAGTTTGTTACCCAGAATTACCACATTAATAAGTTTTCATCCTCTCCTTCAATAAATAAGGGCAATAAATGTTGGATTAAAACTTTGTACATATTTCGTTCAGCTAACTTCAGCGTTCAGCCAACTGAAATATTGGTAAAATAAATGATATTTTGATCCAAATACACCTATCCCCCGATTTACACGGTACTTGTTTTACACGTTTTCGCTTTTACACGGTTTTCCAAATAAGTTTTTTTTATCGCACTATACTAAATGCTACTGTGATTGAACACATGCGCTGTGTACACATCTCACGAGGAATCCCGAGCTTATGTGCTGACTACATATTTTAACCTGTCAATGCATTTTATTTTTATTTCTGTGTACACCTATCCCCCGATTTACACGTTTTTCTCAGGAACGTATCTACCGTGTAAATCGGGGGATAGGTGTATATGCCTTTTTAATTAAAGATTTAGAGAATTACTGGAATATATCCTGAATATAGAGATCAATATATTAAAAGTTTGTTTATATTCATAGGCTTTCGAGTTAAACTCTTTCAATATATAGTATAGATCAGGGGTTGGCAAATTTTTGAGTCGGAAAAGTCAAAAATGACAATTTACAAATTTTTAAAGTTTTTAAAATGCCACACAAGTTTTTTTGCCAACAATAAACAGTACTCGCATAAATAATATTTACGTATGGAACTATATAAAGAGCCGCATGTGGCTCGCGATTTGCCGACCCCTGGTATAGATAATTATACAATTATTTCATAAAGCAATAAACGCCATCTATACAAAGTTAATGAAAACACTAAAATACTAATTTTACACATAAAACAAACTTCTACTGTCTTTACTGCGATGAACAAAATTATTTGAAGGACTTGACTTCTCAGTAGTTTGATGTGTGAAATAAACTTTCGTGTTTTAGTGTTTTCAACAACAACAACAACAACAAAAAAAGCCTTTATTCAGGGTCACTGACCCTATACAGGATTCACCAGAGGTATGCATAAGAACAAAGCAGTGAGACAAAGGAAATAACGATATAGACAGAAGAAAAAGAAAAAAAAAAGAGAAGAAAAAAAAACAAGAAAGAGGGAAGCAAGAAAAACAACACAAAAAGAGTAGCAGTAAGAAAGTGAGGAGTGAGGTTTTAGTGTTTTCATATCCTGAATTAGATAATTTGCATACTTTTATTTCTTATCAATACAGGTGAAAGTCAACAATTAGCACTAATCAGTGAATAATATTGAATAATTTTACTTTAATGATAATATGGTTTATTCAGAATATAATCAGATATATGCAACTACGAGTATGTACAGTCAATATGGCGTCTCTACCACCGCTGCAGAGTTTGGTGGAGAATCACCAGCGGGTCTCCAGCGACACCACGTATTTCGTGATCTACGAAGAATACGTAGATCGCATGCAACGTTTAATATCTATAGATAATATAGAAGGAAAATATACACTCATGGAAAACACTTAAGTAAGTTGTACCTTTCAGCATGTATATCGGGATTCAGATAATAACTCTGAAAGATATTACAGTGACCTTTATTGAAGACACACGAGATAACCAATTGTGTATACACTCATACACAATATTTAAGGAAGTTGTACCTTTTACCATGTATATCGGGATTCAGACAATAAATCTGAAAGATATTACAGTGACCTTCATTGAAAATAGACACGAGATAACCAAGTATGAACAAAATTTCCTCTGTCTTCTTAAAAAAAAAAAGGCGACCGGTGACATCAATGACCTTTCACTACCTTAAAAATTATCCATGAGTTTATATATATATATAACAAATAATATACATGTATATCTTAATGTATAAAATAATTTTTAACTTTTAGCCAATAAATCATAATATTAAAAAATTTAAAAAATAATAATTCTACTGTTTAAAAATATTTTCAAAAATTGTGAAAAATTAAAATATTAAAAAAGTCTAAACTTGACATTGTCAAACCATCAAAAAAAAACTTCAATAGAGGAACCAAATTACTTAGAATAACAAAACAGAATTGTGAAAGTAAGTTTTAATTTAATTTTAACCCACTGTGTCTCCCCCTACCTGTCAAGCTCGATCAAAGAATAATTTTTATAAAAAAACTATTTTCTCTCTATCTGTGAAAAACCAAAAGACAACTAGTTAATTATTCTTTTTTTATTAAACTACTAGCCGAATGACCCAGGCAACGCCCGTGTTTTACCCGATTGAATGTTTTGATTCAAATACTATTTGTTACAATTATAAATTGGCGCCTTATATAAATTCATATGTTAGTTAATAACTATAGCCTATGTGCTTTATCTGTCTATGTACTGTTGGCTTCCGTAGGCGTCTCTAACTGGGAAAAAGAAAGAGAGGATTCCATTTAGTTATTAACTAATATATGCATTTATTTAAGGAGCGAACCGCTCCAACACAATAGTTACAAAAACGAAAAAGCGAGTGGGGGGGGGCAAAGGTGGCGTGATCGAAGCCAACCAATAGGAGGGCGCCATTCCAAAAAAAAAAGCAAACGGTGACAGAGATGACTGATGAAGAATGACGCTCGTAACTGTATATAGAATAAAACAAAGCGCGATGTCCCGCTAAGAACACTGGAGCTCAATGAGAAGAAAATCAAGAGAAACAGAAAAAAAAAACACATTTCTAAACATATATACACAAAGGAATTTTCAAAAATAATTATTGAATTGAGTTTCTAAACATACTATATATAATTTAAATTTAAACCCAAATCAAAATAAAAAAACATCATATATAGCACATATTATACAATCAAGTATACTATCATATTTACATATATTGAATTTAGATAATGAAAAGACATATATTGGATTGAATAAAAGATTTATTTGCCAATATTTCGGTTGGCTGAACGCCAACCTTTATCAAGGTATTACATATTTTTTGTATACACAAACTCAGCGCCGCATAGTGTTATATTATCACAGTTGAAATCATTTTAAAATATATATATATTCTTCTTATTCTTTCTTATCTCCACTCAATCATATTAGGGTATCAAGTTGTGACCCTTTATGGTGTCTATTTGACAACCATCATGACTGGGTGAAGTAGAATACGTCTGCCTTTGTCATTAAGAATGGGAACACTACTCAATAGCAGGCCACTGACTTAGCTCCAGAAGAAATGGCCGCCTCTGACATGAGGAACAGACGCCATGTGCACCCGCTCCTAACATGGAGTACAAACGCTGCTCATCCTGTATCCCTGGATTAGGAGTCCTTACAGGGTACTATCAGCCGGGCCAGCTGAGCCCAGATTTTTTAGCGAATTTGTTACTGCACCCCCTTCTTTTTCATCCGGGCTTGGGACCGGCAAAGGCGGAGTTAATATATATATTAAATGATTTCAACTGTGATGTTATATCACTATGCGGCGCTGAGTTTGTGTTTACAACAAAGTAATGCCTTGATAAAGGTTGGCATTTAGCCAGCCGAAATATTGGCAAATGAGTCTTTTATTCTCAATCAAATATATGTATTTTTACTATCTAACGATTTATTTATGGATTGCTCTATTTTCAGAACAATGTAAATATATTCATCAGACTTTTAAAATAATCTCTTAAGTGTATCAAGTGTAAATATTAATATACTATAAATATTAAATAATATTGTTACAGTAATGAAGGTGACGTTTGGGTAGAATAATAATTTATTAGATGACTTTAAATAGTTAATTAGTTTGAGGGTTAAAAAGAAATAAACTAAGTTAAATGGATAAAAATAATGATAAATTAAGGAAGTATATAATGTCAAAAACCCAAAAGGCTGGTGATCGGCTCCATCCCTCAAGATGGCGACTATTGTTTACAAACTTCCCGCCATCTATCGGGGCTTAGGTACATAACATTCGCCAAGCTGCCGATGCGGCAGAGCGCCATCTAAAAATCTCATGTGCTCGTGGTCATTTTAGAATTTTAGATTTTAGAATTAAATATTTACAAATTTAAATGTATTATTCGACAGAGTTTATAAAAGTTATATAGACAAAGTGGCTGATGTAAGAGAGTTAAATCATTTAGATCAGGGAACAATCGATGTCTCACTTCTGTAAAGTTCGGACAGTCATAGATAAGGTGAAGAGCAGTTTGTTCAGTTTCTCCGCAGGAACAATTTGGTGTTTCTGATAGACCTATTTTATGTAAGTTTTTCTGGAATTTTCCGTTGGATGTGACAAATTGATTGATTATAAAATTTGGATGGAACTGAAAAAATATCTGTCGTTAACTAAAATTTCTTCAATTGATCATTTTCTATATAAAAATTTCATTCATTCTCTTTCTATCTATGAAAATATGTTGGTCAAAAATGATTTATTTATCTCACAGAACAAGAATTAAATCCATAATACATCTCGCAACATTGATTTTTCCATTAACAATCTGCTCTTCTGAAAAAAAAAATAATAAAAGCGTTATCTTTTTTTATAAATCAACTTATACATTTTTATTAAGCTCTTTTAAAAAAAAGCAATATTTCAAGAAAATCTTTAATTATAATTAATGTATAAAATATATATATATATGTTTCCAATACGAAAATATGCAAATTTTATTTAAATTCGAAGAGTAGATATATAAATATATTATTTATTTTATATGGACAAAAGAAGATAAGAATGAATTCTTGTTTGGGTTTTAGAAAAAATGTAGGCGAGTTTAATAGAATTTAAAATAGGATTATTTTACACGCAGACGATTCTATAATCTACCTACCGAATAATACAGACGATTTTTATTGTTTTTTTTTTCTTTTGCAGACGATCGTTTCATTTTCAAGAATAATTAGGCCTAAGAAAGGCGGGAAACTAGCAGGTGTGAAGCGAAGAACATTGGATCATACCTTTTATTTCTTTCTTTTTTATTTTTTTACTTTATCTGTAACTTAATATTTATTTGAATTCCAATTGTTATCTTTTGATAGAGAATAACAATTTTTTTTCGTTTACTTGTTTTTCATTTTTTATCTTCACAATGTAAAAGTTAGGGCTAATGTTTTTTTATTTATATATAAATTTGAAATTAAATATACATTTCATTTTTGTGTTAAAAGAAACGTGAAAATTATTTAATATTTTTTCTTTTTCTCTCTTTCTCTTTTTCTCGATATCACCTGGATTCCTGGAACGTACTAAATTTGAAAACTAACCTGTCATATTTTCCCCTATATGGTAATAAGGTTTTATCAAAATCAATAATATTGATTACTGTTTTTCAAGAGTTTAAATTTTTTGAAAAATGATAATCAATAAAAATAAAGGTGTTCTACTCACATTTCAAATGATTTGAAAATATCTTCACTAAGGCTAAAGCTTTGATGGTAAAACCTATGTTGTTGTTGTCGTGTCCAAAGAAGAGTCTCAGATGTCTCCATACATCTCTATCACAGCAGCAGCAATGTTCTCTATCTTGGGTGTGTAAAGCTACTGCTCTGGGTCCATGTCAATTTTCTGTTGTTGTTGTCGTGTCTTATTGAAGAGCCTCAGATGTCTACGTACATCTCAATCACAGCAGCCGCAATGTCCACTATCTTGGATGTGTAAAGTTCTGGGTCTATGTCAATTTTCTTCAAGGCTGCGGCCAATGCTGGGCATGAGAATATGTGAGTAGGTGTTAGTTCCACACCAGGACAGTTGTTGCGTGTTCAATAGGTTCTTGTGCCATCTGGATGTATTGTCATTCCTTTATAGTGTTTTGTTCTAAGTCTTGTTCTAAGGTAAAACCTATCTCCTTACGTTGCTGATTGTTGGCACAGTTGTACAATTTAATCTTTAGTTTTGCTTAGTTAATTTAGCTTTAGGTTATCACAACCTATTGGAGCCATAAAACATCACTGCAAACATTCAAATTAAACTTAAAAAACGAGTAGAAACCAACTTAGTGTTGTTCACTTAACACTGAAGTGGATATTAACCATATTGTCAACCAGCAGTTCTTCTGTAAAAATTTTGGTGTAAACATTTGGTGAAATTTTCATACTCACATTTCAAAATCGAATACAATATAAATACTATAACGATTGAAGACATTAAGACACGAAATCTTCTTTTCACTCATAAATCAAATTTCTACTGTCCATACTACGATGAAAAAATATTAGGAGGGCTTGACTCATCAATGGTGAACCCTCCCAGCGGATTCACCAATTTAATCTACCAGACCGCTTCTTTAGAGCTCTAATACTGTATTGGATCATTCTGATTTTATATGCTACACTGAAGGGTGGAATCTTAGAAATGGTTTTTAATTAAACTATGGATACACCACTGATGAGCCAAGTCCTCCCAATATATTTTCATCGCAGTAAGGGCAGTAGAAACCTAATTATTATTGTTTCTTGTATAGAAGTCGCTAACTTCTACCCACCATGATTATCATGGATTACCACGTGTACTAGGGATAAAAAAAAGAAAAAAACAATGATGAGAGAAGTACTTACAATATTTCTTTATCGCAGTAAGGGCAGTAGAAACCTATTTATTATTATTTCTTGTATAGCAGTCGCTAACTTCTACCCACCATGATTATCATGGATAACTAGGGATAAAAATAAGAAAAAACAGTGATGAGTTACGTTCTTCCAATATTTTCTCATCACGGTAAGGGCAGTAGAAACCTATTTATTATTATTTCTTGTATAGAAGTCGCTAACTTCCACCCACCATGATTATCATGGATTACCACGTGTACTAGGGATAAAAATAAGAAAACAACAATGATGAGAGAAGTGCTTACAATATTTCTTCACCGCAGTAAGAGCAGTAGAAACATATTTATTATTATTTCTTGTATAGAAGTCGCTAACTTCCACCCACCATGATTATCATGGATTACCACGTGTACTAGGGATAAAAATAAGAAAACAACAATGATGAGAGAAGTGCTTACAATATTTCTTCACCGCAGTAAGAGCAGTAGAACCTATTCATTATTATTTCTTGTATAGAAGTCGCTAATTTCTACCCATCATGATTATCATGGATTACCACGTGTACTAGGGATAAAAATAAGAAAACAACAATGATGAGCGAAGTACTTACATTATTTATACATCGCAGTAAGGGCAGTAGAAACCTATTTATTATTATTTCTTGTATAGAATAAACCAGAGCAATTTCTTCAGACTTACTTCAAGTAGAACAATGGGGAAATTGGAATACCAACCATTCCATCAATCCTCCCAATAATGATCAAAACTTTGGGCCGAGTCAACACGCAAAGAGAATGTTATTAATTACGGGAATGAAATTACAATTAATCACGTGTTTTATTTTAAAAAAAGGTAATTCTGGGATTGTATTTGGTTACTCTGTAATGACTTGCCGTGGTACCAGATCATCAACGTAATCTCTCACTAATAACTCACAAGAGTTGAATAATGGTGCCGCCATTTTGTTTTATTTCGTCTGTTTAGTTTTCTTGAATACTATGGAATTGAAGGTATATGGCTTCTATACCTTATATATATATCAAATTCATATGATAAATTAAAACGACGATTTTAAAATATATCTAGTTTATAGACACAATTTAATTTTTCCATTGCAGTAAGTACAGTAGAAATTGTTTAATTTTTAAAAGAATCATACGCGTCTATAATAGTTTCGAATTTTGATAACAGATGGCGCGCTAATGCATCATAATATAAAAATAATAATTTTGAATTTTAAAGTGAAAAATAATGACTTATTTTAATGCGAATATTTATATATCTATATATATAAAAATGAATGTTTGTATGTTTGTTTGTTTGTTGGTCTGTTGGTATGTCCGGTATACAAATTCGCAGTAGTTCACTAATTCAAACCAAAATTTCCATACATAGGTAAAAAAATAACGGGGGTGACGATAGGCTATTTTAAAAAATATATAAATCAATTATTAAAACTATATATTCAAATTATTCAACTTAGCTCACGAGCAGCGCCCTCTATCAATACTAAAAGGTTATAAATACGTTTAAACCAATCGTGATGAAACTTTGGGAAGATGTTTAGTATACTACCGGGATGGTTTCTGGCTAATTACTCTTTAGAAATAACCTTTCGTTGCATTTTTATTTACAATAAAACGTAAATTCACTCGCAATCAGCGCCCCCTCGCGGTAGACGTATGGCCTTAAATAGCCTCGCATGAGCTTATTTGTAACGTCAAGCTTAGCCTATAGGTTAGGTACACAGCTTCGTACCCCCGCAACCTAGGTTCGAGGCTCAGCGTGGGTGTTTTTTTTTTTTTCATTTCTTTTATATTATTGTAGCAAATTATTAAAAATATTATTTTATTTAAAATGTACGTTTTATATATATAAAAATATATATAAAAAATATTTTTAAAAAATATATATAAAAATGATTGTTTGTATGTTTGTTTGTTGGTCTGTTGGTATGTCCGGTATACAAATTCGCAGTAGTTCACTAATTCAAACCAAAATTTCCATACATAGGTAAAAAAAAATGGGGAAGACGATAGGCTATTTTAAAAAATATATAAATCAATTATTAAAACTATATATTCAAATTATTCTACTTAGCTCACGAACAGCGCCCTCTATCAAAGATTAGATTAAATTATGCTGATGCAAACAAATAGATAATGCTAATAACAAACAATTATAAAAAAAATCTTATCTAAATATATATCACTCGGGTAGATATGCACACGGGTCAATCCCAGGGCGAAACCCGGGTCACCCGTCTAGTAGAGTATAAATGTGAAATTTGGTACTGAGATCAGGTGAATAAATTGAGAATAAAAAGCATTTCCTGATTGTGCAACTATAATTTTTGGATGGTTTTCACCATCTATCGGTATAAATATCAACTATTCGTATAATATCGTATAATTCTAATAAATCAACAAATAGTTTATATTTATTCCGATAGATGGCGCAAGCCATCAGCAAATTTTAGTTGCACGATCTGAAGATGCCTTTTTATTAATTATTTTAATGCGTTTGTGATTTTGGTAGGAAGTGAGTTTCTCCAAATTATTCACGGAGAAAGCAAACTTGCAATATATATATAATCCTTCTTTATGGTAACGATTTTCATTTTACATGAAAATATCGTTTCTCAAATATAACTTCTTAATTACTTCCCAGTTTAAACTACAGCCGTTTTCTTTATCTCCCTTTATATGATTATCATTATTTCTATTTATAACCTTTTGCTTTCAAAAATATCAGCAAACAAATCTAAGGCAATAGCTTACTATACATTTTTAGATCATCATTATGTAAGGACCAGTCAACAAGTGAATGACTTTGAGACGAAGAGTAAAGCCAGTTCAATTTCTATGTAAATAACACATGATGATTATTATCTTACCCATTTGGGAGAATCTGTATGGGGCAAGTCCCTAATAAAGGCTTTTGTGTGTTTGTGTATTCCTATTAATAGCAATAAGTGGTACCGAAGACATGATAATTCTGGTGGGGTAGTTTTAGCGACAGCTCTTACTACAAGATCATGTTTATTTTTATACATCAAAATACACGGTATAGGCCATGATAATCATGAGGGATAGTTAACGACCTTATTGTAAGTGCACCACATGTCTACTCATGAAGAAAGCAGTTCGACTTTTGAACTCTGAAGGTACCAGAGCCCTGTTTGGTTACTTGCCATTTCAGGTTGAGGGAGAGATTTGTGCTTGATTAGGAAGATGTTTTTGAAACCCTTATAAAACTGCACATATTTGGTACAATTATTAATTACCAAATTGCTATGCAATGATAAGAGGTCTTCTTATTTCTTATCTAGACAGTCATTATGGCTGGGTGAAGTAGAATGCGTCTGCCTTTGTCATTAAGACTGGGAGCACTACTCAGTAGCAGGTCACTGACTTAGCTCCAATATGAAATGACCGCTTCTGACATGAGGAACAGATGCCATGTACAGTCGCTCCTAATATGGAGTACAGACTCATCTTGTATTAACACAAAGAAATAACGCGCCATCTATACATATAAAATAAAAGGATTTAAAAGCGCGAATGTTTCTTTTATACATAAAACGAACTTCTACTGTCCTTACTGCGATGAAAAAATATATCGGGAGGGCCCGGCTCATCAGTGGCGAACCCTCCCAGCGGCCCCGCCAATCCAATCCACCAGACCGCCCCTCAGAGCTCCAACACTGTATTGGACCACTCTGCCTCTATATGCTACATTGAAGGATGGAATCTTAGAAATGGTAAGGGCTTCTTCCTGAAGCCCTTACAGAGAGGGTACTATTTAAAAAATATATTTAAATGTAAATCAATTAAAGAATATCCGTTAAGACGACAAGAAGTACACTGCTTTTCACATGTGTAGACATGTGGTGCACTTACAGTAAAAGCAGTCGCCAACTTCTACCCACCATGATTATCATGGCCTGTACCACGTGTACTAGGGATAAGCAAAAAAAAAAAGAAGTAGACAAAAATTTGAAAATGAAATATACAAGAGATAATACAAAAGAAGACAATAGGTCATACAGTAACAAGTTATATACTTTCATAGAATGTAAGTAGAAATAACCATAGAATCCTTGATAATTAACCTCTTCGCCCATTTTTAATAGAGAGAAGGCCTTTACGAGGTACTAAATATACATTTTTATTTTGCAAAAACACACTATCTCAATTGCATTGTCCTGGCTACTATAAATAGAACAGATAGGACTTCCATCAAACCACTAACTATATATTACTAGTAAAGGCCACAAAAGACGTCCCTAAATGACCTAACTAATCAAATAATAGTTAACAATCAAGTAAGACTCATGGAGGAAGCCAAAGACCAATTGTTGACTACAATGGTGGACAAATGAAGGGAGGGCCGTTATGAACCTAATTTAGAACAATGGCCATGTTAATTAATGAAGTTTATCTTTAAAACCTAATTAGTCTAACTTCTCGCGCTTGGATTCTGCTAATTGGGCTTGTTCTTTTCACGACTTTACCTTTTATTGATGTATCATTCCGCATCCTACGCTTAAAGTAGTTCCTAAATCTTTAGATCTAATTTTCTAATCATCCATAATTTATTTGAATCTTACAGTTGATAATTTCCGTTTGAAGAATTTATTATAAATTTGATTTGAGAAATATTTGATTGGAAGATTGATTTGTCTTCTGCATTTTGTAGGATTACATCAAATGGGATGTTTCTTCGGCGCCAGATTTAGTTATTCTTAATATTATTTTTATTAGTACAATATGCAAATATTTTAAGTATGAAAATTTCACCAAATGTTTACAAAATTTTTACAGAAGAACTGCTGGTTGACAATGTACTCAGTTTCCATTTCAGTTTTAAATGAGCAACACTAAGTTGGTTTCTACTCATTTTTAAAGTTTAATTTGAATGTTTGCAGTTATGGCTTTATTAGGTTGTGCTAATCTAAATAAAAGTAACTAAGCAATAAGCAAAACTAAGAGAAATATTTTAAGTATATTTATGTATCTTTTGATATCCTATTTCATATCTTTACTCATTCATATTAGGGTATCAAGTCTGTAGAGCTTGAGATTATCATGACTGTGTGAAGTAGAATGCGTTTGCCTTTGTCATTAAGACTGGGAAATATTATTTCAAGCTCTCAGGTATCTTTTCCCATCTATGTAAGTATATAAAAACGAATAATAATAAATTTACAGTAGACTCTCCTATAACGCGAGTTTTTACAACGCGATAAAAAAAAATTGCGACAAATTTATTTCTACAACGCGAATTATCGTATAACGCGTTATAAAATAAAACAATTTACCCTAACAACATTCGCGTTATACAAGTTTTATTTCGTACAACGGGAATTCCTATAACGCGATTTCATACAACACGGAATACATTAATCGCGTTATAGGAGAGTTTACTGTATTTATTATTCGTTTTATGTACTCCGGTAGAAGGGTAGGGATGTCTGAAGACTTGAGATTACATTAACAAAAAGAAACGAATCCCTGGAAACTTTTTGTATTATTCTAAAAGGACCTATATGCCAATACAATCAACAACAAGCAACAAAAATCCTTTATTTAGGGTCACTGACCCTATACAGGATTCACCAGAGGTATGCATAAGAACAAAGCAGTGAGACAAAGGAAATAACGATATAGACAGAAGAAAAAGAAAAAAAAAAACAAGAAAGAGAAAGAGGGAAGCAAGAAAAACAACACAAAAAGAGTAGCAGTAAGAAAGTGAGGAGTGAGTGTCACTTGGCCTTCTTCTGAGAGACGGACTTGTGGAAACCATAAAACGCCGTAGCAATATACTTATTCTGGGTCATATTGTCAATTATTGATGGGAGTGAAGCACAGAGTTGCCCAGTTTTGAGCATAAGGGTTCTTCTTTATTCTTTCAGAGCAGAGCAATCAAAAATATAGTGAGTGATGCCAATACAAACAATATTGTAAATTTGATTGAAGAATTCAGTCGCCATGGTCTTGTTAAACTAACTATACAATTAGATTAATATGAAGAAATAACGCGCCATCTATATGTTATGATTATTATTATTATTTTTGTTGTTGTTGAAAAAGATGGGGAATTGAAGGTGCAGTCGTGAAAAAATAGGAAATAAATTATTTACCTATCAAGTAGTTTTTATTTTGAATTACTTGAAGTAAATAATACATAAAATTATTTATCACAGTAATATAGAATTTATAAAATGAATTCGATATTCGTGAATTTAAAAAAAAGGTAGGGTTAACTATACATATTTACAATAATATTCAAAAAGTAGTGTCTTCTAAATCTATGGTCAAAAAATGTAGAACAGTCAATGAATGAAAATAAAATACATGTTTTTAAAAAATAATATTTGCATTTTAGATTATATAATATATTTATAACAAATGAAAACATTAAGACGCGAATGTTTATTTTCACAAATAAATCAAACTTTTCTACTGTACTAACTGCAATGAAAAAATATTTGGAGGGCTTGGCTCATCAGTGGTGAACCCTTCCAGCGGTTTCGTCAATTTAATCTACCAGAACGCTTTTTTTGAGCTCTAATACTGTATTGGATCACTCTGGTTTTCTATGCTATACTGAAGGTTGGAATCTTAGAATATAGTATTAGAACTCTAAAGAAGTGGTCTGGTAGATTAAAATTGGCGAAACTTGCTTGGAAGAGTTCACCATTGATAAGCCAAGCCTTCCCAATATTTTTTTCATTGCAGTAAAGACAGTAGAAGTTTGATTTATTTGTGAAAGAATCACTCACATCTTAATGATTTCATTTGTTATATACCCATCTCTACATGGCGGGCGGTAGAAGCAGCATAAGTAAGGGACTGCCCTGTAGTACGGTGTCGTGAGCCGCTACGGTAACCGTGAACAGGGAACTCTAAAATGTGGCTGATTAACGGGACAATGGTACCTCACCTTTCCATGGAGGACTAGACACCAACACCATTTGTTATATACAATGAAATCATAAAATAAAAAGAAATCTAGAGAGCCACTCTAGACAAAACCTAATGAATTACGAAAACAGTAAATCCACTAAAGTAGGTGGGCGATACACCATGTTATAGTGAGGGGAAAGCACAATTCAAAGCCAATCTATTAGAGACCCTCTGATGAAAAAAACATGGAAGGGTTATGGGGCCATTCATCCATCCCATTGAGACCCTAATACTGCAGTTAGTAAGCCAGTCACGGACTTGGGAATATGGCAGTTCGCTCACTTCTCCAGAATAGCAACGTTGCTGCTTACATTGCCTACTGCTTGTTCCTAGACCTTCCTGGAGACAACCTACACGCTGGTTTGCAAAATTCTTTCCATTATTTTCAGTAGAGATATGTTTACAAATTTGAATGTTTAGCGGTACAATGTTTACTTATTCTTCTTCTTTATTATCTCCACTCAATCACACACAACACACACAAACACAAAACAACAACAACACACAATACAAGCACAAAACAGCAACAATACACAAAACAGCAACAACACACACAAACACAAAACAACACAAAGACAAAACAACAACATCACACAACACAAAACCCTGGTTTGAACACGCTTTTCGCTATCTTTTTATTTTCTCTAATTATTTTGTGATCTCTTCCTCATTTTGTGAATATTGATTAAGTTGTCAATAAATTTGTTTTAATTGTCAAATTGTCACAAACACAAAACAACAACAACCACACAAAGACAAAACAACAACAACACACATACACAACACATATCAGGGTATCAAGCTTGTAGAGCTTTAGATCTGCTGGGGATGAGTAGAGCTCATCAACAGATGAGTCATTACATTTCGGTAACAGAGTTTTTTATGAAGGTAAAAACGCTGTTACCGAAACGTCATATACTATTTCTATAATGACATTTGAAAATTATCCCGCGTGTGTTTCTTTTGAACGAAAAATCGAAATTTATTTTAAGGAGAAATAACGATTATATCTATCCTTAGAGATGAAGTATGAAAGGATGAATTGTGAAGAATAATGATAACGAAATAATCGTTATTTCTCCTTAAAATAAATTTCAATTTTTCGTTCAAAAGAAACACACGCGGGATAAATTTCAAATGTCATTCTACAATCATAAGCCGTATTATATTGTATTATTTCTATATTTGGATTTGGTCTTATTATCTTGTGTTCGAAAAACTTACTAAACGTTATTTGTTACAGGGTCAAGATGGAAAAGAGCTTCTTACGCTTTTTACGAAGGTAAGTCTTAAAAAAAACGATTCCACTTGATTAAATCAATTCAAAAAAATTTCCTGAGAAGATAAAAAACACAACGAACAAATTAAATTGAATCCAGAAAAAAAAATTACATTATTTTTTTTATATCTCTCTTCTAAATGATAATAATCCAAGAAAAAAAACACGCATAAATTTTTTTCATTTTCACGAATTGATTAAAAAAAACCGTAATTTTTTTTTTTTGATAAAATATTAAGAAGTATCTAGATTAGTTTTATTTTATCTCTGTGTTTTCAGTAATAAGTTGGAAGGAATAACTATACAATTAAAATTAAGAATTTTATCAAAATCAAATCAATGGAAATTCAATATATATTAAGAACTCTTATTGTTATTTGAAGAAATTGGTTTCAAGACTGTCCGTACATGGTGCTAACCGCTTTCTACATTCATAAACAAAACTTAAGTAGAAAGTCTTTGATATCGCCAGTCGTCGTTTTTTTTTTTTTAAGGAGACAGAGACATTATGTTTACACTTGAATTGTTCAACACTGATGAAACAGGCCTTCCCATTATTACATCATTGCAGTAAGGGCAGTATAAAATTGATTTTTTTTAATAAACGCGTAAAAAATAGTTTAATTTTTTTAAAACAGATGGCGCGCTAATGCATCATATCTGTAAGTTTTGTTTAACACTAGAGACAGTTCTAGTTTTATAATATTTCGATAGTTTTTCCGTCTCTCTTCTTCAGTTTAATACAAAGCAATATAACACGCCATCTTTACAATATTGTATATATAACAAATGAAAACATTAAGACGTGAATGTTTCTTTTCACAAATAAATCAAACTTCTACTGTCCTTACTGCAATGAAAAAAAAATTAGTACGGCTTGGCTCATCAAGGGTGAACCCTCCCAGGGGTTTCGCCAATTTAATCTACTAGACCGCTTCTTTAGAGCTCTAATACTGTATTGTATAATTCTGTTTATATATGCTACACTGAAGGATGGAATCTTAAAAATGGTATTTAAGCAAACTTTTTACTATTCTTTAGTTTTTAATTAAAAAGACATATATTGGATCAAAATATCATTTATTTTACCAATATTTCAGTTGGCTGAACGCCAACCTTTATCAAGGTGTTATAACATTTTAAAGTGTGTCAACAACGAACTAATTAAAGATTTATTTATTGATTGCTCTATTTTCAAAATTATTTAGTTTATTCAATAAGTTTTTGTACTGTCAATATTATGGTTTCACAAAATGACCATGTTGAAACAAATCTTTCAAAAGGAATTTTCCAAAGAAACTAAGAATGGGTTGTAAGAAAAATTCTGCTAGCGTGGGGAGAAAATAAAGGAAAAGATAGTCAAGGTTTCAGATGTGCCAACATCTGTGTTGTTCTTAATTTCCTCCCCAAAGTCGATACATGTTTCCAGTAATTGTTCGGGTAATAGTTTGCCCTTGTTACATATTGGTTGTACCAGATGCCATTTCCCAACTAGTGACATGTGCCGAATGGGTTTAACAACTTTGAGATAATTCCTATATATACCCCATTATTCCTAATGAGGTATATAGCTTAATACACTGTTATCTTGAAATACAATACGTAGAAACTAAAAATATAAAAATTACAAATTTCTCGGCACAGATATTTTTATAAGAAATTTAAACTATTTTTTGACGTGTATGATTCTTTTTTTAAAATAAATTAATTGTGGGGTTCGATTCCCATCCCTAGACACTTTTATTTTTCCGTTCATCATTACTCTTCATGATTCACCCTTTCATACCTCATCCAAAAAGGTTAGAAATAGTCAATATTTCACCTTGAAATAAATTTTGATTTTTCATTGAAAAGAAACTCATGCGGTGTAACTTCAAGTGTTGTTTTAAAATCAATTTTCTACTCTCCTTACTCCAATCATAAAGTATTGGGGGATCATTATTAGCAGTAAAGACAGTAGAAAATTGATTTTAAAAAGAATCAAAGAATCAAAAATAGTTAAAATATCTGATAAAAGATGGCGCTCTAATGCATTCATATTAACATATATTTTTAACTTTCATAATGTGAAGATAAATAAGAAAAAAATAGAAAAATGTCAGGTGGTGATATGTAAAATAGTCATATCCTGACCACTCGCATGAATATTTTTAGAAGGCAGAGCGTCATCTAGTGGAATAAAAATTAACTAAACGTTGATTTTGGTTATTCCGTAATATTTAATTAATCCTTCTTGGTAAATCAAGAAATGGGTTGGCGCATCTTTTGGTACATTAATTATATCCTCTATTAACTTCATGTTGTTATAAAGAAATATATCAAATTCAAAACTTGAGAATTGCAGAAAATTGACAATGAACCCAGAACAGCAACTTTACGCATCATAACTTTACACATTATATAAATATATTGTTGGAATATTTAATTTTATAAAAATATGTATCTACAATTGTCCATCGAGAGCGTACAGTGGTATTACGTCATACAAATGTAGTCATACAAAAGTAATTTTACATTACTTTATTATTATTCTTGGTTAGGCTTATTTTTTGCTAACACAAGTGTAAAAAAAGGGCTAGCTGAGACGCCAAAAGTTATGAGCGCCACCCCTTGTGTTAAACAAATTCATTATGATGTCATTTGTATGACGTAATGCCACTGTACGCTCTAGATAGATAATTGTAGATACACATTTTCATAAAATTAAATATTCCAACATATATTCATTGGATCTCCTTGTAACTCAAACTAAAATAGAGGTTTTCAACAATACTGAAGAAGAGCGTCAATTTCCGAAAGCTTGAGATATTGAACGATTCATACAAGAAACCAATTCCTTGAATGATTTTTTTTTTCACAAATTAAATAAGAAAAATGTTTTAAACGAATTGATATTGTATATCTAGGTGTGAAAGAAGTGTACGGATAGAGAGGTAAGTTGACTTAAGAAAGCTGAAAGATATTAAAATTTGGAAGAAACCGTGCTGAAGGAATGGAAGGAAGGTATATTAGAAGGTTGGATAAATATTTGAGATGAGGAGAGAATTAAAAGGCTTCCACCGAGGTTAAATAAATAGAGAAATTGATACCCGGGAATAAATCTGGCAGCATTTCTAGCTATTTAATTGGTCGTTTAGATTGATATCTTTTATTCTTTGCTATCTTGTTTATGTATTTTATCGTATTTGCATATATGCTGTAAAATTTGAAAACCTTACGCAAGATATTTCTTTATTACGAAAGCTCGTGGTGTTTTTGTAATAAAGAAACGTATTGTGTAAGGTTTTTTTTCAAATATTTTTTATAAAGTATCGTATGTTCATATATATTGTAACGTATTGTTGCACTAAGTTACAGCTTTGCAGGTTCATCGATCTTGGTTTCCTCCTTTTTGATGTTATACACGTTTCCCGAGCGGGTTTCCATACTTAAAGCAAATAAATAAAAGTGAATTACCTTTTAAAGTATCAAGCTTAGAGTATTAAGTGCAATTCTCAACCTTTATAATATGATGCACTAGCGCGTAATCTGTTATCAAAATTCGAAACTATTTTAAAGGCTAAAGATTCTTTTTGAAAAATTAAACAATTTCTACTGCCCTTACTGCAATGGAGCCAGGCCCTCCCATTAATTTTTCCATTGCAGTAAGGGCAGTAGAGAAATTGTTTAATTTCAAAAAGAATCTTACGCCTTTAAAATGGTTTCGAATTTTGAATTCTCAACCTGCAACCCCAAAACAGATTATTGACTGTATTGACTCATTCATTGATGAGCTCTACTCATCCCCAGCAGACACCATCAACAAGCTTTACAAGCTTGATACCTTAATATGATTGAGTGAAGATAAGAAAGAAGAAAGACCTTCTAAAGTTATTGTGTTTATTTATTCGTTGTCTTCCTGGTAGGTCGTGATCTTGAGTCTTCCTCTAAGTCCTCTCTTGCTTCAATAACCAATCAAGAAATATGTACAATGACATTATTACAAAAGGAATGATACCCTTGTATATAATCTGCTTTAAATAAATATTAAATATCATAGAATATATTGAATAAATATAGAACGCATCAATAAATTTGTAAATAATAAATAAGTTGTGTATACAATATCCAATTCCACATCGTATTGGAAACATAGGTTCCGTATTTGCATATATAGTAGGAATTATGAGAAAGACCGATTGTCTAAACTTTCGGCAACTCCAGAAATGAGACTCAGAGCTGAGGAAAGGGATCAGAAATGTCGTCCATTGATTTCTCCATTAGAATTGAATTTACACTTTTTGTATATGATTTCCCTTTTTTCCCCCTTTGTGCTCTAAAATCCTTAAAATGTCTCCACTTAGGAATGTTTTCCTTTTGAGATAACATTCCATAGATGCATAAATAGCCATGCAGTATGCATTTACTATTTTTGTTTTTATAAATTCTCTCGAAAGATATATGTATTTTAAATAATATTTTTCTATTTGTGTTTGATATGCTGATAGGTATAGAGTAAAAGGTTGTGTTATTTTATCGTATTCAGTATAATTCCCATAATATTATTATAAAATGTATTCTTAATATTATTAAATATGGAAAATTGAGAGTTGCATATTGTATATATACATAACAAGTCACAGATTTGCAACGTTTCATTTGTTACATTTGACACACACACATTGATAGATTTGGTCTACTTATACTGCTAGTTTTACAGTTAGGAAGAAAATATGTGAATACACTCATGGACAAAACTTAAGGAAGTTGTACCTTTCAGCATGTATATCGGGATTCAGACAATAACTCTGAAATATATTACAGTGACCTTTATTGAAGATACACGAGATAACCAAGTGTGTATACACTCATGGACAAAACTTAAGGAAGTTGTACCTTTTAGCATGTATATCGGGATTGAGACAATAACTCTGAAATATATTACAGTGACCTTTATTGAAGATACACGAGATAACCAAGTGTGTATACACTCATGGACAAAACTTAAGGAAGTTGTACCTTTTAGCATGTATATCGGGATTGAGACAATAACTCTGAAATATATTACAGTGACCTTTATTGAAGACACACGAGATAACCAAGTGTGTATACACTCATGGACAAAACTTAAGGAAGTTGTACCTTTTACCATGTATATCGGGATTGAGACAATAACTCTGAAATATATTACAGTGACCTTTAATGGAGATACACGAGATAACCAAGTGTGTATACATTCATGGACAAAACTTAAGGAAGTTGTACCTTTTACCATGTATATCGGGATTGAGACAATAACTCTGAAATATATTACAGTGACCTTTATTGAAGACACACGAGATAACCAAGTGTGTATACACTCATGGACAAAACTTAAGGAAGTTGTACCTTTTAGCATGTATATCGGGATTGAGACAATAACTCTGAAATATATTACAGTGACCTTTATTGAAGACACACGAGATAACCAAGTGTGTATACACTCATGGACAAAACTTAAGGAAGTTGTACCTTTTACCATGTATATCGGGATTGAGACAATAACTCTGAAATATATTACAGTGACCTTTAATGGAGATACACGAGATAACCAAGTGTGTATACATTCATGGACAAAACTTAAGGAAGTTGTACCTTTTACCATGTATATCGGGATTGAGACAATAACTCTGAAATATATTACAGTGACCTTTAATGGAGATACACGAGATAACCAAGTGTGTATACATTCATGGACAAAACTTAAGGAAGTTGTACCTTTTACCATGTATATCGGGATTGAGACAATAACTCTGAAATATATTACAGTGACCTTTAATGGAGATACACGAGATAACCAAGTGTGTATACATTCATGGACAAAACTTAAGGAAGTTGTACCTTTTACCATGTATATCGGGATTGAGACAATAACTCTGAAATATATTACAGTGACCTTTAATGGAGATACACGAGATAACCAAGTGTGTATACATTCATGGACAAAACTTAAGGAAGTTGTACCTTTTACCATGTATATCGGGATTGAGACAATAACTCTGAAATATATTACAGTGACCTTTAATGGAGATACACGAGATAACCAAGTGTGTATACACTCATGGACAAAACTTAAGGAAGTTGTACCTTTCAGCATGTATATCGGGATTCAGACAATAACTCTGTAAGATATTACAGTGACCTTTATTGAAGACACACGAGATAACCAATATACACTCATGGACAAAACTTAAGGAAGTTGTACCTTTCAGCATGTATATCGGGATTGAGACAATAACTCTGAAAGATATTACAGTGACCTTTATTGAAGACACACGAGATAACCAAGTGTGTATACACTCATGGACAAAACTTAAGGAAGTTGTACCTTTCAGCATGTATATCGGGATTGAGACAATAACTCTGAAAGATATTACAGTGACCTTTATTGAAGACACACGAGATAACCAAGTGTGTATACACTCATGGACAAAACTTAAGGAAGTTGTACCTTTTAGCATGTATATCGGGATTGAGACAATAACTCTGAAAGATATTACAGTGACCTTTATTGAAGACACACGAGATAACCAAGTGTGTATACACTCATGGACAAAACTTAAGGAAGTTGTACCTTTCAGCATGTATATCGGGATTGAGACAATAACTCTGAAAGATATTACAGTGACCTTTATTGAAGACACACGAGATAACCAAGTGTGTATACACTCATGGACAAAACTTAAGGAAGTTGTACCTTTTAGCATGTATATCTGGATTGAGTCAATAACTCTGAAAGATATTACAGTGACCTTTATTGAAGACACACGAGATAACCAAGTGTGTATACACTCATGGACAAAACTTAAGGAAGTTGTACCTTTTAGCATGTATATCGGGATTGAGACAATAACTCTGAAAGATATTACAGTGACCTTTATTGAAGACAAACGAGATAACCAAGTGTGTATACACTCATGGACAAAACTTAAGGAAGTTGTACCTTTTAGCATGTATATCGGGATTGAGACAATAACTCTGAAAGATATTACAGTGACCTTTATTGAAGACACACGAGATAACCAAGTGTGTATACACTCATGGACAAAACTTAAGGAAGTTGTACCTTTTAGCATGTATATCGGGATTGAGACAATAACTCTGAAAGATATTACAGTGACCTTTATTGAAGACACACGAGATAACCAAGTGTGTATACACTCATGGACAAAACTTAAGGAAGTTGTACCTTTTAGCATGTATATCGGGATTGAGACAATAACTCTGAAAGATATTACAGTGACCTTTATTGAAGACACACGAGATAACCAAGTGTGTATACACTCATGGACAAAACTTAAGGAAGTTGTACCTTTTAGCATGTATATCGGGATTGAGACAATAACTCTGAAAGATATTACAGTGACCTTTATTGAAGACACACGAGATTACCAAGTGTGTATACACTCATAGACAAAACTTAAGGAAGTTGTACCTTTTAGCATGTATATCGGGATTGAGACAATAACTCTGAAAGATATTACAGTGACCTTTATTGAAGACACACGAGATAACCAAGTGTGTATACACTCATGGACAAAACTTAAGGAAGTTGTACCTTTCAGCATGTATATCGGGATTCAGACAATAACTCTGTAAGATATTACAGTGACATTTATTGTAGATACACGAGATAACCAAGTGTTGAACAAATTTGCCTTTGTTTCCTTCAAAAAAAAAAACAGACGACCGGCGACATCAAAGACTTTCCACTTGAGTTTCATGCATGAGTAAGTTCCCAAACAGGAAGGGAGTCCGCTGGGGTGAGGTAACGGTCAATAGATGGCACTTAGTTTTTGGTTTCTAATTTGACAGGAAAGGTTACATTTATTTTTATAGATATTTATTTATACTTTCTGCTATGGTTTCTTGTGTTTACTTAAACACTTTTGTTTTGACGTGACAACGTCTTAAATTAGGTTGCGGCTGGGAGTCACTTATGAAAAAGTGTAACGCCCGGTAACGTTACGATGAGTCATCGAACGAGAGTGCTGCGCGCGCAGCGCTAGAGAATTAGGCGCATTGAATCGGCGCATGCTTGTCTCTGTCTTTGTCTTTCTCGAACGTTCTTGGCGTTGGAAAAACAAGAAAGCGTCATAATACAAGTTCACAAGTGTGGTTAAAGTATCGTCAGCTGTGTCTGTAGTGAAAATGTGGAGTGCTTAGATTCGTCATTTACAACAACTACAACAATAAAGGTAAATAATTGTAAACTGATATTTCATTATCGTAAACTATGATTGATTGATTAATTGTTACCAGGGTACATTGTAAGGCTGGAAACAGGCAGAATATCTTTGACTTTTACAACGATCAAATTAATTTTGAAATATTTCATTAGATTACAAAAAATGGAAGACAATAGACTACCTAAGCTATGCTGGAATAGATTGAAGGAAATTTCCTTAATGACAAAAAAACCTATAGGATTCTGTAAGAATATTATGGATATCATCAATCATTTTGGACTCACATGGCTAAACTATAGGTTAAATTATGATGACATACAGATCGAACTTCCGAATATACTAAAAATAAAAATTGAACAGCTATTGCAGCAAGATCTTGCAAAATTATCTCTTACGAAAACATACTCAAACTATAGGTTACTTTATGATTCATTTATTCCAGAAAATTACTTTTCATGCTATCTGTCTTCAGCTTTAGTGAGTTTTATTGCACAGATCAGATTAATGTCAACAATGATCAAAGAAAATCATATTTACGCAATTAAGAAAGAAGATTTGTACTGTGGGTTATGTGGAAGTCAGATAACTGATGAAATATACCATTTTATTGCCGAATGCGGGGATCTGGAAGGAGAGAGAAAAAAGATCCTGAAAAGTCTTCCTAGACCGCATTTGAACTCAATAAAGCTAATAAAAACTGTTTCAGATAAGAAAAGTTGGGCAATTGAACTGTTCAACTTTCAAAAAGCGGTTGGGAATAAAATTGCACTCATGGAAGAGAGAAGAACAGGGGCACAATAAAAAGTCACCCTGTTTGACATACCTTGACTGTAAATACTATATTTTCACCTGTTCTCTTATGGTTAATATTGTCTGTAACTCCACGGAGAATCCGTACAGGGCAAGATGCCCTAATAAAGCTGTTTTGTTGTTGTTGTTGTTGATTAATTGTTAGATTGACACAAAAGTTGAGAAACTGAGTTTATAGGTTATGTCATACTATTGATAAATGTTGATAGTGTTAAGTAAATTATTAGTTTAAAATTAATTAATTATTATTTTACAAATTTTAAATAGTTTCAAATTTATTTAGCAAAAATTTGAACCTTCGATCTGAATAAATGTTTTGATTTTCGAATTGATTCTTTAAAATTACAAATATTAAGAAAAAGTGGCAGATATAAGAAAACTTTATTTAAACTGTGTTGAGCAAGAATTTTAACATCTAATTTAAGTAAATGTTTTAATTTTCAACTTCATCATTTACAATTACAAATTTTATTTAATTTCAAATTTATTTAGCAAAAATTTGAACCTTCGATCTGAATAAGTGTTTTGATTTTCAAATACCAACGCGGCTGGTGGAGTGGCGATCTATCGTAAATTATCATCGACATCTACGGCGGAAGTGTTCCAAGTTGCGATTACAGACGTAACTCGTGTCATTAAAACCAAGGGTGACATGTGCATGACTGAAGTTACTTGCTTCGCCGCTAATACTAGCTTCAAGTTTATACTCGGTGCTGTATATATTCATCCAGGAGCTAGTATGCAGGATATTGGAATGTTACTATGGCAAGGACTCGGTCCGTACATTCACAACAGCCAGTACGTGCCACCGTTCGTGCAAGTTGATTCTAGTATACCGATTCTTCTGTGTGGTGATTTTAACAAAAACGTAAAGCCTGACAACTCGTTTCTTAAATTCATGAAAAATACGTATAATCTTGATTGCGTATCAAACGTTTCTAAGTCAACTACGTTAAAAGGAACAACTATCGACTTGACTTTCGCAAGACACATTACAGCAGAAACACTTCCTTTCATTTCATATTTCTCCTATCATCGTCCTATCCTCAACAAAATCACTCAAATAGGAATTAGTTAAGTTTAAGTTTACATGTACAATGTTTTAGTAAACAAAATATATTTCTATAGTTAAAATTTGTGCAATTCTAATTTTCATTCAATTCCTTGTTCCTATTGTGCAATTTAATTGTATTCATATCAATAAATATTCTACCGTTGTTACGTAAAATCTTCGCCCGTAAAACCGACTTTACAGGCAACCATTGTTTTTTTATGTGTGAAATAAATGAAGATTCCAAGGTCAAGTTTCTTGTGCAACTTTTTATTTTCAAGCTTTCGGACTTGTCAGTCCTTTAACAGGATTATCACGTTAACAACTTAATAATAAATACAATTTTATATACACATTATTATATTCATATTTTAAATACTTAATATATATTGAGATAAAAATATATACCTATCCCCCGATTTACACGGTACTTGTTTTACACGTTTTCGCTTTTACACGGTTTTCCAAATAAGTTTTGTTTTTGTTTTTATCGCACTATACTAAATGCGATATTCTACTCTATGCTACCTATGTTGAAAAGAATATTGGGAGGCTCTGATACATGGGGGGGCGAACACCTATTCAGATTTGACAGTTTAATATACACCTATCCCTCGATTTACACGTTTTTCTCAGGAACGTATCTACCGTGTAAATCGGGTGTTTTTATAACCTTTGTTTTACCTGTAAAATAAACATTCATGTTTTAATACTTTCATTACCTATATTTATCTACTGTTTACTTTTATACACAAACTAGCCGAATGACCCGGGCAACGCCCAGGTTTTACCCGATTAAATGCTTTTATTCAAATACTATTCGTTACAATTATAAATTGGCGCCGTGGATGTCATTCTTGTATAATATATAAATGAGTTTTAAAAATTGTAAAAAAAAAATGCATCGGCCGAGAATCGAACCTGGACCGCCCGCGTGGCAGGCGAGCATTCTACCACTGAACCACCGATGGTTATGAGAAATGGTCATATTTGGGTATTTATTTCATTCACAAAGCAAACGGTGACAGAATACTTTGATACTCACAACAATGAGATATAGTAAAGGAAATTAACAAAATTATAAATATATCTTCTAAAATGGTTTAGAATAAGTGTGTTTTTTAAATATGTTTATCTTGATAAAGCACAATTTGGATTATAGATTATAGCTACTTATAAGACCTAATTCAAATAAATTAATAGTGTGTGACGTTTCGGTAACAGCGTTGTTACCATTTATTTCATAAATTTAACAGTTGCAAAGACACGCCATATCCACAATTAGGATAATTGCGTGTAAATATGAAATTATATATAATATATACAAATCAAATCATTGTGAAATTAACATAATTAAACATTGGAAAACACGCAAATTACATATTCGATGTCAAAATTTTGTATATAGTAATTAGAAATAGTAGCTTGTAATATGTACACCGTACATTGTTATCATCATCAAACAAAAGAATAAATGTTAATCATGATGATAACAACACTTTCACCAAAACGTCACACACTATTAATTTATTTGGATTAAGTTTTATTACCTTATAGCTATAATTGTGTCGTGTTTACAATTTTATCTTCCATCTTTATATCAAGTTACCCCAATCTTCAAACTTTTTAATAATTAGCATTTAATCTTACACCTACAAATAAAACAAAAACATTTAAACTTAACAAAAGAACACGCTATATAAAAAGTTTTGGAAAAAAAAGGTACAAATGAAATGAAAAGAATACACTTTTGTGTAGGTTATAAATGAAACAATTAACTTTTTTTTTTCTTTTCTGTAAAAACTCAATGTTTTTAACTAAGTTGTTACTTGGGGGAAAAAAAAGAACGCAATTACTAAGAAAATTATGGGAAAAGATACAAGGGTGAGATAAGAGTTTTTCCTTTTTTTTCTTTCCAGAATCTAATATGTTGTAACATC
Source organism: Cordylochernes scorpioides (assembly GCA_030710605.1). NCBI lineage: Eukaryota > Metazoa > Arthropoda > Arachnida > Pseudoscorpiones > Chernetidae > Cordylochernes > Cordylochernes scorpioides. Next base: position 146,575,345 of record CP092863.1, on the reverse strand, counting down.
CCAGGTGCGTTTCCCTTTTAATTAAAAACGTCTCTTTTGTTTTAACTCTAATTTTCTTATTATCATTGTGGAATTCTTTGTTTTTTATTGGAATTAAATGTTTTTCTCTATTTTAGCTAGTTTTTCTCTCCTGGGTAGGTTTGCGTGGAGGTATCTGTAGTTGGTAACAGATCAAAAACTAAAAAGGATCGTATGTTTATATTTCAATTTCTTTATTATCTATAAATATATTATTTTTTGAAATTTATAGGAAAATTTCATTTAGAGGATTTTTTTGATGCTTTTTACTTCGAGGATTGAATAGTGGGAAGGTCTTGGCTCATCAGTAGTGAATCCTCTCAGCGGTTTTGCCAATTTAATCTACCAGACCGCTTCTTTAGATCTCTAATACTGTATTCAAAGATTTCACCCTTCATTGTACCATATATAAGCAGAATGATCCAATACAGTATTAGAGATCTAAAGAAGCGGTCTGGTAGATTAAATTGACGAAAACTGTATTGGACGATTCTGTGTATATATTCGACAGTAAAGGGTTGCAAAATTGTATTTATCTTTGAAAAGATACAGGATCATAATTAAATAGAGAATTAGGATTAGATGAAAATTCTTGATGGCCTGAAACGAGAATACTGAAGGGAAGATTTTAAAAATAACTATTTAAATGATTTCCCTTTTAGTCTTCTATAAAAATGGGGGTCAACTCTCCGTTCAAAATAGACGCAAAATATAAAAATAACAAAGTCGGTGGACGAGTGGGTAACACCCTCGATTCCCGACAGTCATGAACCGGGATTAAATTCCGCATTAACCTTTTTTAAATATGTGAATAACTCGCATATTATTCATTGTTTCAATTATCATAAACTAGGTTGCTCTTGTTGAGCGGTACCTAAAAAAGTGATTTTGGAACCGAATAGACGCAAAACCTAAGCGCCATCTATTGACCAGCACTGAAAAATTGCATACTCGGGTCGGTGACAAAACAACAATACCAGCTTTGGCAAACTGATAAGCGTCCACCTAGAGACCATGGTTTCGGGCTAATGGCCCTCGTCAGCCAATGGCGGACTTTGATTTGCATGAAATCTACACGAAAATCTTCATTTCCTCCAGGCAAAATTTCCCTCGTAGTCTTCAATACTTATGGACAAAACTTAAGAGAGTGAAAAGACTGATATCGCCGGTCGTCTGTTATTTATGAAGGGAATATGTGATATCAACACCAATATGTAAAATAGTCAGACTGACACCAGTCAGACTCCTACAAAGCATTACATACCAGAATGGACGTGATTAGAACACCAAGAAGTACCAGCTGGATTCAAACCTTTAAAACAGCTATCATCATGACTTTATACAGGGAGCTTTCTTCGAGAAATAAAAGAAAGTGCAAAATATTTCATATCGCTAGTTGTCTGTTTTTTATTTCCCTTTAAAAATGCACACAAATATGCATTTTGGCTTATTACCCCAGTATGGAACGTATGGTAATGATAAAGAATAAACCACAACACCGGTTTTGGAAAATTCAGATAAAATTCCAACCTGTATACCATGGTTTCGGGCTTATAGGCCTTAGTAGTCACAGGAGAGATACAAATTTCGGTACATGAATACCATCCACATGCAACTTTATGGTTATATAAATAGGAATGTTTGTCACTAAATTCATAAAATAAATCACTTTTGAAATCATATAAGTGGGTGTTATATTATACAAGCAGAATGACCCGGGCAACGCCCGGGTTTTACCCGATTAAATGCTTTTATTCAAATACTATTCGTTACAATTATAAATTGGCGCCGTGGATGTCATTCTTGTATAATATATAAATGAGTTTTTAAAATTGTAAAAAAAAAAAAAAAATGCATCGGCTGGGAATCGAACACGGGCCGCCCGCGTGGCAGGCGAGCATTTTACCACTGAACCACCGATGATTATAAGAAATGGCTATATTTGGGTATTTATTCCATTCACAAAAGCAAACGGTGACAGAATTGATTGATTGTTGATGACTCTGATACTTGTATATTTTAATTGGTATTATAGCTTGTTGAAGAAAGCTATTGTACGAAAGCTTGACAAGCTTCTACTTCTTTAATAAAGAAACTTGTCATTTTTCTCTTCTTTATAATGATACTAGCCGAATGACCCGGGCAACGCCCGTGTTTTACCCGATTGAATGTTTTGATTAAAATACTATTTGTTACAATTATAAATTGGCGCCTTAAATATATCCCTAATGATAATTATACTTACATATTTACATAAGTATGTGTATATATATACACCTTAATAGTACAAAAGCTACATACCTATACTTTCGATATTTGCGGACCTATAATGAGGTATTGTTAACAATTAGATTATTTAGGGAGCGACCTGCTCCAACACAATAGTTACAAAAACAACAAAGCGAGTGGGGGGGGGGCAAAGGTGGCGTGATCGTAGCCAACCAATAGGAGAGCGCCATTCCAAAAAAAAAAAAAAGCAAACGGTGACAGAGATGAAAAAGAATTGATGACGCTCGTAACTGTATATAGAATTCTGCGATTCCTCGTATCGCAATAAGTGAGTGTTATAAAACATTCTTTAGGAAAAAATCTACATACGATCGCTATAATATACCAATATATATATATAACAACTATAATATTCTTCTTGGTAATATTTAGACGAAAAGACGAAATAAAAGAAGAAGAGTTTCTTTTAATAGAAATATATCAAAGCAAGCTTTCGGGCAAAAAAAACCTTCTACAGGCGTGATAACAGCATCAAACTTGGCACTATATTGCAGGTACAATGGCTAAAAAGAGAATATATACATATAACTATTTACATATTTGCGGAATAAATTATGAAAATGAGAATTTAGATTAGTTATGACTATTTTATAATTAGAGAGATATTAAGTAAATAAATAAATAAGGAATTTTTATGCTTGGAGTTTGAAACTATAGGGGAATATGCCAATATAAACAACACCCGCTCACGCGACCACATCAAAAACCCAAGTAATATTAATTTCTAGCTATCTTGTTGAGGTTATTACTGCAAGGCCTGTAGAAGGGTTTTTTGCCCGAAAGCTTGCTTTGATATATTTCTATTAAAATAAACTCTTCTTCAGACATGATAAGCCACGTTTGGAATATAAAAAGAGAGATTAAGAGGAACGTGGTAAGTTTCTTTATTAAGTGGTATACGAGCTTTCGGACGTCAGCCGTCCTTCATCAGGTATTGACATGAATGAGAAGGAGATGCTATATTTATAAACGACAGTTTAGCATAAAAAATATTAAACAAAAAATAAAAGATTAAAAAGATTTGAGATTTGCATGCCAGTAATAAAAATATTTAAAAGTGTACAATATATAGATTTAAGAAAATCTGCATACCTAGGATGAAGGGAAAAAGGCGGAAAACTAGAGGCGAAGACAAAAGCAAGAATAAAAATAAAAATAAGAATATAAACGAGAATATAAAAAACAGCGGAATAAAGATAAAGTTAAAAGTTACGAAGGAGGTGTATCTGTTGGTATAGAATAAAAAGCAGAATATTGGGGCGGGAGGTCAATCTTTCTGTTGAGGCTGGGTGTAGTATTGGAGACAAGGGCTTCGAGAACTAAGCGTTGGTATTTATTTGTTATATCGCTATAAACGGGGGTTGTATTGTCGAGATTAAAGGAATGTCCGGATTCGGCGATATGTTGGTATATGAGCGATTTTTTGTCTTTCGAGCGGATGTTGCGGGCGTGTTCACTGGCTCTGATGGCGATTGTTCGGCCTGTTTCTCCAATATAGCATAAATCGCAATCGTTACAAGGAATTTTGTAAACGGCGTTAGAAAGGGATTGGGGGTTACGTTTGGCGGAGCTTTTTTTGTGATTGGATGTCGTAGGAAGGTGTAAAGGGAAGGTGTGCACTTGTAAAGAGTGCGAATGCCGAATTTACGTAAAAAGGAACCAATACCGGAATTCGTGGTGGAGTATGGGAGGACGCAGGTGCTTTTAAATAAAGGAGGTGTGGTTCTTTTTTGATTGGGTGTGAAAAAATGTCGGTCGATAAAACTGCGTGGATAGCCCGCGGACAAGAGATGCGAGTAGACCGTGCGCCTCTCGATATTTTTAAAGAAAGGGAGGGAACAGTGGGTGTAGATACGTTTGGAAAGAGTTCGGACGGTGGTGATCTTATGGGAGACGGGGGCGTGGGATGAAAAATGTAGGTACGAGGGGGTAAAGCCGGGTTTGTGAAAGACCGTTGTGTGGAATTTATCGTCGGTGTTAATAATTAAAATGTCTAAAAATGGAATACAGTTAGAGCGGGACGGGTTGTGTGTAAAAAGTAGATCCGGATGGTAAGAGTTTAAAGTGGTGAGAATGGGTAAATGATCGGTATCTCGGTGTAGGCAGAAGATGTCGTCTACGTAACGTAACCAAGTAACGACCCCCAAATGATCTTTGGACACCAGCCATTGGTCCAGCCCTAGCATGACAATTTCCGCTGCGATTGTGGAGAGAGGACTGCCCATAGGGGAGCCTCGTATCTGTAGAAAGGAACGGCTGTTGAATTCGAGGGTATTCATGCCAAGACAGATAGTAAACAGATCTATTATCGATTTTTGGTCTTTGCTAGAGAATGTAGAGAAGGCAAGGAGTGAACTAAGACCGTCTGTAATCAAAGAGTGCGGAAGGCATAGGAAAAGGGATGTTACGTCGAAGGTGGACATGATAAGTTTATCAGGCTGAGGAACACTCTTTAATTTGGTTAGAAATTCGGTAGAATCTTGAACTGAAAAGAGGTTGTGTGCCTTAACGAGAGGTTTAAGGAGGTTAGTGAGATATTTAGCTAAGTGTAGTGCAGGGGAGAGGTGGTAGGCTACAATGGGCCTAAGGGGAATGTGGGGCTTATGGGTCTTAGGGAGGCCGTATATGTAGGGGACGCCGGTAAGGTTGGAGGTGAATCGCTGGAATTGCTCGGGGGTGATGCCTCCCAACCGAACGAATCACTGCTCTTTCCGATGGCTTTAAGTTTGCACTCAGGACGCTCAAGAGGAATGGAGGCATCACCCCCCGAGCAATTCCAGCGATTCACCTCCAACCTTACCGGCGTCCCCTACATATACGGCCTCCCTAAGACCCATAAGCCCCACATTCCCCTTAGGCCCATTGTAGCCTACCACCTCTCCCCTGCACTACACTTAGCTAAATATCTCACTAACCTCCTTAAACCTCTCGTTAAGGCACACAACCTCTTTTCAGTTCAAGATTCTACCGAATTTCTAACCAAATTAAAGAGTGTTCCCCAGCCTGATAAACTTATCATGTCCACCTTCGACGTAACATCCCTTTTCCTATGCCTTCCGCACTCTTTGATTACAGACGGTCTTAGTTCACTCCTTGCCTTCTCTACATTCTCTAGCAAAGACCAAAAATCGATAATAGATCTGTTTACTATCTGTCTTGGCATGAATACCCTCGAATTCAACAGCCGTTCCTTTCTACAGATACGAGGCTCCCCTATGGGCAGTCCTCTCTCCACAATCGCAGCGGAAATTGTCATGCTAGGGCTGGACCAATGGCTGGTGTCCAAAGATCATTTGGGGGTCGTTACTTGGTTACGTTACGTAGACGACATCTTCTGCCTACACCGAGATACCGATCATTTACCCATTCTCACCACTTTAAACTCTTACCATCCGGATCTACTTTTTACACACAACCCGTCCCGCTCTAACTGTATTCCATTTTTAGACATTTTAATTATTAACACCGACGATAAATTCCACACAACGGTCTTTCACAAACCCGGCTTTACCCCCTCGTACCTACATTTTTCATCCCACGCCCCCGTCTCCCATAAGATCACCACCGTCCGAACTCTTTCCAAACGTATCTACACCCACTGTTCCCTCCCTTTCTTTAAAAATATCGAGAGGCGCACGGTCTACTCGCATCTCTTGTCCGCGGGCTATCCACGCAGTTTTATCGACCGACATTTTTTCACACCCAATCAAAAAAGAACCACACCTCCTTTATTTAAAAGCACCTGCGTCCTCCCATACTCCACCACGAATTCCGGTATTGGTTCCTTTTTACGTAAATTCGGCATTCGCACTCTTTACAAGTGCACACCTTCCCTTTACACCTTCCTACGACATCCAATCACAAAAAGCTCCGCCAAACGTAACCCCCAATCCCTTTCTAACGCCGTTTACAAAATTCCTTGTAACGATTGCGATTTATGCTATATTGGAGAAACAGGCCGAACAATCGCCATCAGAGCCAGTGAACACGCCCGCAACATCCGCTCGAAAGACAAAAAATCGCTCATATACCAACATATCGCCGAATCCGGACATTCCTTTAATCTCGACAATTTAACCCCCGTTTATAGCGATATAACAAATAAATACCAACGCTTAGTTCTCGAAGCCCTTGTCTCCAATACTACACCCAGCCTCAACAGAAAGATTGACCTCCCGCCCCAATATTCTGCTTTTTATTCTATACCAACAGATACACCTCCTTCGTAACTTTTAACTTTATCTTTATTCCGCTGTTTTTTATATTCTCGTTTATATTCTTATTTTTATTTTTATTCTTGCTTTTGTCTTCGCCTCTAGTTTTCCGCCTTTTTCCCTTCATCCTAGGTATGCAGATTTTCTTAAATCTATATATTGTACACTTTTAAATATTTTTATTACTGGCATGCAAATCTCAAATCTTTTTAATCTTTTATTTTTTGTTTAATATTTTTTTATGCTAAACTGTCGTTTATAAATATAGCATCTCCTTCTCATTCATGTCAATACCTGATGAAGGACGGCTGACGTCCGAAAGCTCGTATACCACTTAATAAAGAAACTTACCACGTTCCTCTTAATCTCTCTTTTTAAACTCTTCTTCTTTTATTTCGTCTTTTCGTCTAAATATATATATATGTTAATTATCCCTAGGACACGTGATATAGTCCATGATAATCATGGTGGATAGAAGTTGGCGACTGCTTTAACTGTAAGTGCACCACATATCTACACATGTGAAAATCAATTCGACTTTTGTACTTACAAATGTGCCAGAGCCCCGTTTAGTTACTTGCACTTGCTTGTGAGGTTGGACTTTTGAAAGAATAGAGGACCATTGAAGAATATTTCTTTTATTAGAAAAAAGTGCCCAATGCGGGATTCAATCCCGGGTTGTAGCGGTCAAAAATAAACTGTTTAGACCACCCTACCAATATACCAAAATATAGAATTATAAAAGTGGTCACAGCATCTAATCGTTGAATATATCACCCGACACTATAAAAATGGAGCGTTGAAGAAAACATTAAGGAATTGTTGTCTGTAAAAGAAGAGAATCTAGGAAGGAAAATCCAAAGATCCCACAGATTAAGAAAGGAAGCTCGTTTGCAATTAGAAAAGCGATAGAATTTTCTGGAATTGCGGCATCTCCCCAACTTCTCTTCTTTCCATCGATTTTTCTTCCTTTCCTCGTTTTGTAGCAGAGACTTTGAATCAGACGATTTGCTTTATATGATTATCATCATTATTATTCTATGTTTAACAAAATCAATAATCCTTACATTGCCAGGTTTCTTTGACTACCTTTATTTCTATAGCTTTCTCGTCAACATGCACTTCAAGAGAAAAACTACAAGTAAGACTTCCAGCCAAAACTATACACGCCGAAAATGTGGCAATGTTATTTCCCCACAAATAGACAAATAAGAAATTATATTTAATTTAAAAGGCTTATATTGGATCAAAATATCATTTATTTTACCAAACAAGATAATAAGACCAAATCCAAATAAATAAATAGTGCGTGACGTTTTGATAACAGCGTTGTTACCATCTTCAGACAAAAGTACTGAATGAGAAATTTTTCCACAGCATGTTTTAAATGTGGTAAAATTTCTCATTCAGTACTTTTGTCTGAAGATGGTAACAACACTGTTACCAAAACGTCACACACTATTTATTTATTTGGATTTGGTCTTATTACCTTGTTTTATAATCTTCAATCCAAATTGTGCTGTATCAATTTATTTTACCAATATTTCAGTTGGTTGAACGCCAACCTTTATCAAGGTATTATAACATTTTAATGTGTGTCAACAACAAACTTTTACAAAATTTATTCTGTCCATAATTTAAATATATAAATATCTTTTTTTTTTCTCTCTCTCTCCTCATTGAATACAACAAAATATTTTCTAAATTTAATTCTGTTGACGTTATGTGGCGCTGAGTACCTGATAACGGTTGACGTTCAGCCAACTGAAATATTGGTAAAAAAATGATATTTTGATCCAATATATGCCTTTTTAATTAAAGATTTATTTATGGATTGCTCTATTTTCAAAAGAAATTATATATATATTATGGGTTTCGCCATCTGTCGGAATAAATATAAATTAATCGTTGATTTTTTTTATTATTATTCCAAAAATGAACAAAATAACCTTTATTGATTAATCAAGAAAAGCTAATCCTCTTTTCAGACTGATGGCCCCATCAATAATTAAAAATTCAACGATTATTTGATATTTATTACAACAGATTGAACAAGACAAATTAATTGCACTATCAGGAGATGATGCATTTTTCTGAATTTATCCAAATAATCCTATTATAATTTCACTTTTGTACAATTTATACAAAAGATTGGCTTTTCACAAATTCTGGAGAACAGCACAGTCCAAAAGGCGTAACATAGAAATGGGGATTCAACGTAAGGAAAAAGGTCGATGTTAATCTCCACTTTCTGTAGATAACTGTTTACTTCTCTATCTGGGAGAATTCTGTATGGGACGTGTGTCCTTAATGAAGGTTTGTTGTTGACTCTATATTTCCAGACCTATATATACGTAGACACAACACAGATGATGGATCTAACTTGAAGAAAGGTCGATATTAATCTCTACTTTCTGTAGATAAATGTTTACTTCTGTATCTGGGAGAATCCTGTACTGGACGTGTGTCCTTAATGAAGGTTTGTTGTTGACTCTATATTTCCAGACCTATATATACGTAGACACAACACAGATGATGGATCTAACTTGAAGAAAGGTCGATATTAATCTCTACTTTCTGTAGATAAATGTTTACTTCTGTATCTGGGAGAATCCTGTACTGGACGTGTGTCCTTAATGAAGGTTTGTTGTTGACTCTATATTTCCAGACCTATATATACGTAGACACAACACAGATGATGGATCTAACTTGAAGAAAGGTCGATATTAATCTCTACTTTCTGTAGATAAATGTTTACTTCTGTATCTGGGAGAATTCTGTATGGGACGTGTGTCCTTTATGAAGACTTTGTTGTTGAATTTTCATGAAAGTTAGAGAGTTAAAGTAGAATGTTAACAGTAGAGTTGATACTTCAATTGAATAATCTCTTGTTATAATATTAAGATGAAGGTTTCCAGAGTTAAGTTTCTTTTTTAAATTTTTTATTTCAAATTTCTAGGTTTTGTAGAAACATAGTAGAAGGAATTTCATACCCGAAGGATAGAGATTTGAAATATATTAAAAAAAAAAAAGAAAATTTATGCTTAGAATACTGATATTTCCACCTTAACAGTGTTTTTAATGATATACAGAGGGTGTTGATACTTATAGGAAACGAGCGCCCGGTGCAAAAAAGGAACTATTACTTTATTTTAAAAAATCAACAACGTGGAATTCGAAAAGGCTTAAGCCAATTCTAACACGCAATACATTTTTTTTCATTTAAAAAAAAAGAAATGCCCTTCAAATACAATAATTTCATAGGAGGTTATATTTTAGGACTTTCCAGAGCTAATCTTACCTATTTGGACATAGTTAAAATATGCAAACAAGATTATATCAACATTTCTAAAAAAGGTATTTATAATATTATTCACGACAAAAATATCAAGTTTTTATTCAAAGCACCTACGGAGAAATGGACAAAAGATTATCACCCTTTATCTGTGATAACTCCTGCAACTGTCAAAAAAGTGTAAAAATATATTACAAAAGAAAATCCTCTGCCACAAAGAGATATAGCCAAATTAATAGGAACATCAGTGTCAACAATAAATAAAATAATAAATAAAGATTTAGGCCTAAAAGCTACAAAAAAAACATGCGTTTCACAAATTGTTTCAGAGCCATATTCGTCAGCGACACACTATAAGCAGATATTTTTATGAAAATTTATTGGCTGCTGATAGATGGAAATTTATTGTTACATATGACGAAGCATGGGTATATTTAACCGATTGCGACAGAAAAAGACCTATATACTATCAAAAAAGGGTGGAAAAATCTAGGCCAATTTGGTTGAAAGAATGTGCCGAAAGTTACACAAAAGGATTTATGGTGGCATGCGGTATATCATATGAAGGAAAATTAAAAATAAAAAAAGTTGAAAGAAATGCCAAAATAAACTCGGAGAACTATCAAAACAACATTTTAGAACCTATATTTTCAAATTATATTCCCTCTATCTATGGAAAACAGAGCAACAAAGTCTGGCTTCACCATGATAACGCCACAAGTCATACCTCATCTTCAACCCAAACTTATTTGGAAGATCTAAGGCAAAGAACAGGAATCAACACTATTCCAAAGAACAGAACCCCTGTAAAATCTCCTGATTTAGCCCCGATGGATTTGTGCATTTTTGGATGCCTTAAAAGAGCACTTGGAAAGAGACACCCTAGGACAATTGAAGGTCTCTGGAAAGTGGTAAAGGAAGAATGGGATCTTTTGAGTATGACCATGATCAGAAAGTGTCTGCTATCGTGAAAAATTAGGTGCCGTTCTGTAAATAAACAAAAAGGCTTTCAAATAGAACATTTGAAAATTTTCAAATATGGTGTTAATTCTTAATATTTTATAATAAAATTTGTTTCCTATAAGTGTGAACACCCTCTGTATATTAATCGGAATAATTACAAAAGGTTTCTTTATTCAATAAAAAAGACAAGCTTTCAAGCGTTAGTTCATCATCAAGCCAATTGTTTCGCAAATTCCTACAATATATATAGAGGTGTAGGAGGTATTTTTACATATTTACAATTGGAAAAAAAGTTTAACAAATTCTCTAAGAAATACTTTAAATATATATATCCTAAAACATAACGGAAATAAAATTTATAAAAATATTGTAGCGTAGAAATCAAGCCTTGAAATATCCTAAGATGTAAAAGTATTTATTGATGACGTCACGGCGACAAGTCGACAATTATTAACAAGTCAGCAAAAACTATTTACAGCTAGAGAATCTTGAGCAAGCAAGCAAAGAGGTATTTTGATAATTATTTTACATAAAAGATTAATATATATTTATATAATCTGTTGAATAGTTTCATTGAATAATTTAATTAATAAATTATTTCTTCGTCACATAGCCTCCTCCTATAAAGAGCATCGACCCGATGCTCAGAAGGAGACTTACATCCTCAGTCTCAAGGCTCGAGAACGGGTGATAGGGCCTGAGATCTCTACGCGGGTCTGTGGTTGTTGTGTTCGTTCAGTGGGGATGTCTTCTTCCTGGAAGTTTGTCGAGTTATCTTCTGGGTCCTCTTCTAGGTGGTCCTCCTGGTCCTCTGGGTTTAAATATGGTTTCATCCTACAAATGTGAACTAAATCTTTTGTTTTACGACGACCTTGCTGGTTTCCGAATGTTTCAACTTCATAGGTCACATCAGATATTTTTCGGGTTACTTTGTATGGGCCGAAGTAACGTCTCATTAGTTTCTCCAAATATCCCACTTTACGCACAGGGATAAAGATCCATACAAGATCTCCAGGCTGATAAATTATATTTCTGTGATGGGCGTCATAGCGTTGTTTATTGCTATCTTGAGATCTCATGGAGTGGATACGTGCCAGTTTTCGTGCTTCTTCGGCTCTTGCCCCTAGAGTTTGGATGAAATCGTCGTCTTCTGGCAATAACTTGGGGAATAACACGTCCAGTGGAGTCTCGACTTCACGCCCGTGTACAAGGAAAAATGGGGTGAACCCAGTTGACTCTTGTTTTGCTGTGTTGTATGCAAATGTAACGAATGGAAGAATCCTGTCCCAATCTTTCTGGTTGACATCTACATACATGGACAGCATGTCTGCTATGGTCTTATTCAACCTCTCCGTGAGGCCGTTTGTCTGGGGGTGATAGGCGGTCGTCTTCCGATGGGTTATTCTGCACTGGTTGTTCAGATCACTTATCATTGAAGATGTGAAGTTCCTTCCTCTATCCGTGATTAATTCCCTCGGCGCGCCGTGCTTTAAGATGACATCTTCAATGAAGAATTTGGCAACTTCCATGGATTCACTTGTGGGTAGGGCTTTAGTTATCGCATATTTCGTTAGGTAGTCCGTATATACAATAATCCAACGGTTGCCACCTTCTGATGTTGGAAATCTCCCCAGGAGATCCATTCCTACCTTTTCAAAAGCAACTTCAGGAATAGGTATTGGCTGTAAGTGCCCTGAGGGGAGTTGGGGCTGATGTTTACGCCTCTGACAATCTGAACAGTGTGCCACATACTTTCTAACCGTTCTATACATTCCGGGCCAGTAATACTTTTTTCTTATTCGGTCATAGGTTTTAGTAAATCCGAGGTGACCAGCAGTGGGTGAATCATGGAAATTTTTCAGTAATTCCTGCCTTAAATGGCGTGGAACCACCAAAAGCCATGATTTCCCCATTGGATCATAATTTTTTCTGTAGAGCGTGTTATCGATTTTTACAAAGGTATTATTAGGAGTACTTTGTAATTGGTCAGCAATTTTTCTAAGAGCTTGATCATTCATCTGCTCTTCGCTAAAGTTCTGCAAAGTCACTATGCTTGGAATATCTTCCTCCATATCTTCACTGTATTCTAATGGACTTCTTGATAAGCAGTCTGCGTCCTGATGTTTCCTTCCGCTCTTATACACGACAGTGACGTCAAACTCTTGCAGCCGAAGTGCCCATCTTGCTAACCTCCCACATGGGTCTTTGAGGTTGGTCAGCCAGCACAAAGAGTGGTGGTCTGTAACAATAGTGAACGGCTGTCCAAAGACATATGGTCGGAATTTATTGATAGCCCAAATGATGGCAAGGCATTCCCTTTCTGTGGTTGAATAATTTTTTTCTGCCTTATTTAAGGTTCTGGATGCATAAGCAATGGCTCTTTCCTTTCCCTTTTGTATCTGCACTAATACTGCTCCTATTCCGTAGTTGCTTGCGTCAGTGTGTATTTCAGTTGGGGATGAGTAATCAAAATGTCCAAGAGCGGGTTCGGAAATTAACGCTGACTTGAGAGCTTCAAATGCATTTTGCTCTTCCTGGTTCCAATTAAATGCTGAGTCTTTCTTCAAAAGGTCATTCAAGGGTTGGGCTACGTGGGCATAATTGGGTATGAAGCGGCGGTAGTAGGATGAAAGGCCAAGAAAACTTCTAACTTCCTTCAATGACCTTGGCGTAGCGAAGTCGCGGACTGCTCGAATCTTTTCTTGGTCGGGACGAATTCCATTTTCACTCACCTCATGTCCAAGAACCGTGATAGTTTTTGCACCAAACTTGCATTTCTTGGAATTGAGACATAATCCGGCTTTCTTAAGGCAATTTAATACAAGTTGAAGGCGTCTTAGATGTTCTTCAAAGCCATCTGAAAAAACGATGATGTCATCGAGGTAACACAAGCAAATAGTCCACTTAAGACCCTTCAGAAGATTATCGATCATTCGTTCGAAGGTAGCTGGAGCATTACATAACCCAAATGGCATTACTTTGAACTCGTACAGTCCATCTGGAGTTATAAATGCTGTCTTCTCACGGTCCGATTCTTCTACGTCGATTTGCCAGTACCCTGATTGGAGGTCCATGGAAGAATAAAATCTAGCTCCCCGTAAGCAGTCTAAAGTGTCGTCGATCCTTGGGAGAGGGTAGACATCCTTTTTTGTTATTTTGTTAAGGCGGCGGTAATCGACGCAGAATCTCCAGCTTCCATCCTTTTTTCTTATCAATACTACAGGTGAGGCCCACGGACTTTCAGAGGGCTGAATGATGTCAAGTTTTTCCATCTTGTTTACCTCTCATCCTGAATAATTTGGCGTTCTCTTGGTGCAACTCGGTAAGGTCTTCGTTTGGTCGGTAGGTGGTCTCCAGTGTTAATTCGGTGTTTAACATTGACGTCCTTGAATTGTTTTCTTTTATTAAATTCGAAAATATCTGTATAGTTTTTTAACAAATTTCTTAATTTTTCTTTTTGAGATTCATCAAGCGAATCATCTATAAAAAATTCCGAGGAATTGGGTCTTCAGAATGTTCCGCCTCTGTTTCAACTTGGTTACAATCGGCTAGAGTACATAATTGACTATCTTCGATGACAGCACTATCGGCTACATGCATCCCCTGTGGGATTAGTTTCGGATATGGACTCCAATTCACCACCCAAAGTTTACCTCGGTTATTGGTAAGTGAAATGACAGAGGAGGGAGCCGTTAGTTCTCTTTCCAGCAATAGCTCTTTTCGACATTCTGCCACCACAATTGCGTCATTAGGAATGTCACGACTTGCTACTTCTATTAACTGAATAGAGGCGGGTTCGATTCTATATTCCAATTCCGAGTAGAGAGGTGAGCTGTTCTTAGGGGTATCCTCAAAAAGACATTTTTCTAAGAAGAGTGTGTCGTCAGCTGAATCAATTATCGCCCTAGATAACTTCAAAAAGTCCCAACCAAGAATAACTTCGTGACTACAGTCTTCCATAACGACAAATTCAAAGCTTTCCTGTAGTCCATTCAAGTCCAGTTTCAGTGTGCAGCGTCCTTTTGGTCTTACAATTTTACCGTTGGCTACTCGTAATGTGACGTCAGTTTCGGCAAACATTATTTTTTTTAGTTTGAGTCTGAACCTCTCAGAAATGACAGAATATGAGGCTCCTGAGTCGACGAGGGCACGCGTCATTTTTCCTTCTATTTTCATGTCTATGTAATTTTCTTTTAATTCTAATGTAGTCGATAAGGGAGGATTTATAAATTTTGCGGCCTTACCTCCAAAATAGGACGCATCTTCTAGTTTTCCTGACGGGAACGGCGAGGCGACTGGCTGGCTCTTCTATCAGGAGACGAATATTGTCCTTTTCGGCCAGTGTGAGGAGAGGGGCTTCGGTAGCGGCGTCTATTTTCTCTTGGCAGGTCGTCGTTGGGCTCTTGGCTGCTCCGAGAATTATAGAATGTTCTAGGCTCTAGCCTATCTCTCTGTTTGTAATTCCAAGTTTGTTCTCCTTCATATTCTCTCCTCCTGTCACGGCAGTAGCGCACGACGTGGCCAGGGCGTCCGCAGTGGAAACAGATTGGCTTACCTTCCGTGGTTCGCCATTCGTTGGTATCGCGTCTTCCGTTTAATTGTTTTGGCTGCTGCGGTCTAGGTTGGAAATTTCTGGGTTGGAACTCGTACCTAGGGCTTGGTAATGGCCTTGGCGCTCTATTTTGAGGGACACTTCTAGAAATTGGCGCAATTGTTTTTTCAATTTCTTGCTGCACCATATGTTCAATTGCAGAAATTTCTGGTTCTTCTCTAGGAGAGGCTAATGCTCGCTGTACCTCCTCGCGAACTATTTGCCTAATCATAGATGACAGATCTGCCCTGTCATCATGATCACTGAGAGACGCCACATTTGGTAGTCGCTCGTACCTGGTTGGGGTCACTCGCTTACAATGTAGCGCTTCAATGCGGCGACACTCGGTGACGAATTGTTGAGTGGTATGTGCATCTCTTGGGAGAAGTGCCTGGTAGAGCTCCTCTGCTATCCCTTTCATCAAATGGGATATTTTATCTTGCTCATTCATATGAGGGTCTACCTCTTTGCAGAGGCGCAGGACGTCTTGAATATAAAATTCGGTGTTTTCACCTTTTAATTGTGCGCGAGTTTTTAAGGTTTTCTCTGCTCGTAACCTCAAGTTTTCGTTTTTTCCGAAAACTGATTTTAACTGGGACATGAACTCCGTCCATGTCAGGATGCTCTCCTCATTGTTCTCAAACCATTTGAGAGCAGTGCCGGTCAAATAAAAGTAAACGTTGGCGAGGCAAAGTGTTTCATCCCATTGGTTATGCTTCGCCACACGTTCATACTTTTTCAACCAGTTATGGGGATCTTCAGAACCCTCACCAGAGAACATTGAGGGGTTTCTAGGTAGATGTTGTATAAAAAATGAACCTACCTGATTTGTTGCTTCTTTCTTGATGATCATGGTTGTTTCTTCTTGCTCAACCGAATCAATTTTACGTTTTTTTCTGAATGGGTATCGATCCAGCTTCTTCACCAGTTGTAGCGTAGAAATCAAGCCTTGAAATATCCTAAGATGTAAAAGTATTTATTGATGACGTCACGGCGACAAGTCGACAATTATTAACAAGTCAGCAAAAACTATTTACAGCTAGAGAATCTTGAGCAAGCAAGCAAAGAGGTATTTTGATAATTATTTTACATAAAAGATTAATATATATTTATATAATCTGTTGAATAGTTTCATTGAATAATTTAATTAATAAATTATTTCTTCGTCACAATATGCTATGCAAAAACTATTGAAAATATGATTCATTTTAAAATTAAAAATGAAATATTAAATAAATCTTTTGATGAATGGATGACATATCATAACTCAACATTTTTATTGAATAAAGAACCTTTTTGCGATTATTTCGATTTATATATATCGATTTAAATCCTTTGTAATTATTACACAATCTAACTTAAGTGTTGTTAATGTTTATAGTATTTGATGCGTGAATGTGGGTTTCCAGCGGATATGTCTGCAGTGCTGGTGGAGACGTTTGAAGGCCGCACTGTGGGTCCCAAGACTACTGTCAGCTTACACTGCACCGCTAGAGGCCGTCCCAATCCTATCATCTCATGGTTCCACGATGGAGAAGCTGTAGTAGAATCTTCAAGAGTCCGACAGGAATCCTCGGAATCTGGATTAATCCGTAGTACACTGAATTTAGGATCTGTGACTACAGCGGACGGTGGACTCTATTCCTGCGTAGCACAGTCCGGCTCGGGGATTCCAGCAGTCCATCAAGCTAGAATCTCAGTTCTAGGACCTCCACTTGTACGTCCCATGTCTAACCGAACACTCCTAGCTGGCGAACGTCTTATCCTGCCATGTCCTGTTGGTGGACATCCTGTTGAACTTGTTGAGTGGCTCAAAGGTAAGTCAAAAAAATAGTTTCTAAAAAGGAATAAAAAGCTAACGACGAAATCTTCATTAAAATGAAAAAAAAAAAACTTGACAATTTCCTTTCTCTTTAATAAAGAATATCGTAGAACGACATTTAAAAATTATCCCACATGTGTTTCTTTTGAACGAAATATCGAAATTTATTTTAAGGAGAAATAACGATTCTTTCTAATCTTAGGGATGAAGTATGAAAGGATAAATTGTGAAGAGTAATGATAAACGGAAAATCCCATCCCTGAACACTTTTATTTTTCCGTTTATCATTACTCTTCACAATTCATCCATAATTAGTTTATCCCTAAAAGGTTAGAAATAATCGCTATTTCTCCTTATAATAAATTTCGATTTTACGTTCAAAAGATACACATGCGGGATATTTTCAAATGTTCTACAATCATAAGCCGCATTTTGTTGTATAAAGAATATCGTCACCGTTAACTTTTACCTTTTCTTAGAAATGTTATTGTTATATCCTCGATTTTTTAAATTTTATTTCAACACACAAAACGCGATATCCCGGCTAGGGTTAATTGCGTTGATTTACATTTTTTT
>CP092863.1:146523219-146557477 GCA_030710605.1 Cordylochernes scorpioides | reverse complement strand
GCTGAAGGAATGGAAGAAGTAATATTAGAAGGTTGGATTAAATATTTGAGATGAGGAGAGAATTAAAAGGCTTCCACCGAGGTTAAATAAATAGAGAAATTTGATACCCAATAAATCTGGCAGCAGTTTCTAGCTATCTCCGTGTTGATTGATCTATTATTCTTTGCTACTTTTTAGTATTTTATCGTATTTGCATATATGCTGTAAAATTTGAAAACCTTACGCAAGATATTTCTTTATTACGAAAGCTCGTGGTGTTTGTAATAAAGAAACGTATTGTGTAAGGTTTTTTTCAAATATTTTTTTATAAAGTATCGTATTTCATATATATAACGTATTGTTGCACTAAGTTACAGCTTTGCAGGTTCATCGATCTTGTTTCCTCCTTTTTTGATGTTATACACGTTTCCCGAGCGGGTTTCCATACTTAAAGCAAATAAATAAAATGAATTACCTTTAAAGTATCAAGCTTAGAGTATTAAGTGCAATTCTCAACCTTTATAATATGATGCACCGCCGTAATCTGTTATCAAAATTCGAAACTATTTTAAAGGCTAAAGATTCTTTTTGAAATTAAACAATTTTCTACTGCCCTTACTGCAATGGAACCAGCCCTCCCATTAATTTTTCCATTGCAGTAAGGGCAGTAGAAAATTGTTTAATTTCAAAAAGAATCTTACGCCTTTAAAATGGTTTCGAATTTTGAATTCTCAACCTGCAACCCAAAACAGATTATTGACTATTGACTCATTCATTGATGACTCTACTCATCCAGCAGACAACCAACAAGCATTTAACAAGCTTGATACCTTAATATGATTGAGTGAAGAAAGAGAAGAAAGACCTTTTAAAGTTTTGTGTTTATTTATTCGTTGTCTTCCTGGTAGGTCGTGATCTTGAGTCTTCCTCTAAGTCCTCTCTGCTTCAATAACCAATCAAGAAATGTACAATGACATTATTACAAAAGGAATGATACCCTTGTATATAATCTGCTTTAAATAAATTAAATATCATAGAATATATTGAATAAATATAGAACGCATCAATAAATTTTGTAAATAAATAAAAGTTGTGTATACATATCCAATTCCACATTATTGGAACATAGGTTCCGTATTTGCATATAGTAGGAATTATGAGAAAGACCGATTGTCTAAACTTTCGGCAACTCCAGAAATGAGACTCAGAGCTGAGGAAAGGGATCAGAAATGTCGTCCATTGATTTCTCCATTAAATTGAATTTACACTTTTTGTATATGATTTCCCTTTTTTCCCCCTTTGTGCTCTAAAATCCTTAAAATGTCTCCCACTAGGAATGTTTTCCTTTTGAGATAACATTCCATAGATGCATATATAGCCATGCAGTATGCATTTACTATTTTTGTTTTTATAAATTCTCTCGAAAGATATATGTATTTTAAATAATATTTTTCTATTTGTGTTTGATATGCTGATAGGTATAGAGTAAAAGGTTGTGTTATTTTATCGTATTCAGTATAATTCCCATAATATTATTATAAAATGTATTCTTAATATTATTAAATATGGAAAATTGAGAGTTGCTATTGTATAAACATAACAAGTCACAGATTTGCAACGTTTCATTTGTTACATTTGACACACACACATTGATAGATTTGGTCTACTTATACTGCTAGTTTTACAGTTAGGAAGAAAATATGTGAATACACTCATGGACAAAACTTAAGGAATTGTACCTTTCAGCATGTATATCGGGATTGACAAATAACTCTGAAAGATATTACAGTGACCTTTATTGAAGACACACGAGATAACCAAGTGTGTATACACTCATGGACAAAACTTAAGTAAGTTGTACTTTCAGCATTATATCGGATTGAGACAATAACTCTGAAAGATATTACAGTGACCTTTATTGAAGACACACGAGATAACCAAGTGTGTATACACTCATGGACAAAACTTAAGTAAGTTGTACCTTTCAGCATGTATATCGGGATTGAGACAATAACTCTGAAAGATATTACAGTGACCTTTATTGAAGACACACGAGATAACTAGTGTTTATACACTATGGACAAAACTAAAGGAAGTTGTACCTTTAGCATGTATATCGGGATTGAGACAATAACTCTGAAATATATACAGTGACCTTTATGAAGACACACGAGATAACCAAGTGTTATACACATGGACAAAACTAAGGAAGTTGTAACCTTTTAGCATGTATATCGGGATTGAGACAATAACTCTGAAAGATATTACAGTGACCTTTATTGAAGACACACGAGATAACAAGTGTGTATAACACTCATGGACAAACTTAAGGAAGTTGTACCTTTTAGCATGTATATCGGGATTGAGTCAATAACTCTGAAAGATATACAGTGACCTTTATTGAAGACACACGAGATAACCAAGTGTGTATACACTTCATGACAAAAATAAGGAAGTTGTACCTTTAGCATGTATATCGGGATTGAGACAATAACTCTGAAAGATATTACAGTGACCTTTATTGAAGACACGAGATAACCAAGTGTGTATACACTCATGACACAACTTAAGGAATTGTACCTTTTAGCATGTATATCGGGATTGAGGCAATAACTCTGAAAGAATTACAGTGACCTTTATGAAGACAAACGAGATAACCAAGTGTGTATACATTCATGGACAAAACTTAAGGAAGTTGTACCTTTTAGCATGTATATCGGGATTGAGACAATAACTCTGAAAGATATTACAGTGACCTTTATTGAAGACACACGAGATAACCAAGTGTGTATACATTCATGGACAAAACTTAAGGAAGTTGTACCTTTTAGCATGTATATCGGGATTGAGACAATAACTCTGAAAGATATTACAGTGACCTTTATTGAAGACACACGAGATAACCAAGTGTGTATACATTCATGGACAAAACTTAAGGAAGTTGTACCTTTTAGCATGTATATCGGGATTGAGACAATAACTCTGAAAGATATTACAGTGACCCTTATTTGAAGAAACACGAGATTACCAAGTGTTGAACAAATTTGCCTTTGTCTCCTTCAAAAAAAAAAAACAACGACCGGCGACATCAAAGATTCACTTGGTAGTTTCATGCATGATAAAGTTCCCAAACAGGAAGGGAGTCCGCTGGGTGAGGTAACGTCAATAGATGGCACTTAGTTTTTGGTTTCTAATTTGACAGGAAAGGTTACATTTATTTTTATAGATATTTATTTATACTTTCTGCTATGGTTTCTTGTGTTTACTTAAACACTTTTGTTTTATGTATGAAATAAATGAAGATTCCAAGGTCAAGTTTCTTGTGCAACTTTTATTTTCAAGCTTTCGACTTGTCATCCTTTAACAGGATATCACGTTTAACAACTTAATAATATAATACAATTTTATATACACATTATTATATTCATATTTAAATACTTAATATATATTGAGATAAAAATATATAACTATCCCCCGATTTACACGGTACTTGTTTTACACGTTTTCGCTTTTACACGGTTTCCAAATAAGTTTTGTTTTGTTTTTATCGCACTATACTAAATGCGATATTCTACTCTATACTACCTATGTTGAAAAGAATATTGGGAGGCTCTGAATCATGGTGGGGCGAACACCTATTCAGATTGACAGTTTAATATACACCTATCCCTCGATTTACACGTTTTTTCTCAGGAACGTATCTACCGTGTAAATCGGTGTGTTTATAACCTTTGTTTTACTTGTAAAATAAACATTCATGTTTTAATACTTTCATTACCTATATTTATCTACTGTTTACTTTTATACACAAACTAGCCGAATGACCCGGGCAACACCCAGGTTTTACCCGATAAATGCTTTTATTCAAATACTATTCGTTACAATTATAAATTGGCGCCGTGGATGTCATTCTTGTATAATATATAAACATGAGTTTTAAAAATTGTAAAAAAAAAAAAATGCATCGGCCGGAATCGAACCCGGGCCGCCCGCATGCAGGCGAGCATTCTCTCACTGAACCACCGATGGTTATGAGAAATGGCCATATTTGGGTATTTTCCATTCACAAAGCAAACGGTGACAGAATACTTTGATACTCACAACAATGAGATATAGTAAAGGAAATTAACAAAATTATAAATCAATCTTCAAAAATGGTTTAGAATAAGTGTGTTTTTTTTTAAATATGTTTATATTGAAAAAGCACAATTTTTGATATATATTATAGCTACAAGAAAATAAGACCTAATCCAAATAAATTAATATAGGGTTTGACGTTTCGGTAACAGCATTGTCACCATTTATTTCATTTATTGAACAGTTGCAAAGACACGCCATCCACAATTAGGATAATTGCGTATAAATCTGAAATTATATACAAATCATCGTGAAATTAACATAATTGAACATTGGAAGCACGCAAATTACATATTTGATGTCAAAATTTTGTATATAGTAATTAGAAATTGTAGCTTGTAATATGTACACTGTACATTGTGTTACATCATCAAACAAAAGAATAAATATTAATCATGATGATAACAAAGCTGTTACCAAAACGTCACACACTATTAATTTATTGGATTAAGTCTATTACCTATAAAGCAATAATTGTATCTTGTTTAACTTTTTATCTTCTATTTTTATATCAAGTTAACCCTATCTTCAACTTTTTAATAATTAGCATTTAATCTTACACCTACAAATAAAACAAAAACATTTAAACCAAACAAAAGAAACACACTATAATAAAAAGTTTTAGAAAAAAAAAGGTACAAATGAAATGAAAAGAATACACTTTTGTGTTTTAATAAAATGAAACAATTAACCTTTTTTTTTTCTTTTCTGTAAAAACTCAATGTTTTTAACTAAGTTGTTACTTGGGGGGGAAAAAAAGAACGCAATTAAATAAGAATTTGGGAAAAGATACAAGGGTGAGATAAGAGTTTTTCCTTTTTTTTCCTTCCAGAATCTAATATGTTGTAACATCCCAGGTGCGTTTCCCTTTAATTAAAACGTCTCTTTTGTTTTAACTCTAATTTTCTTATTATCATTGTGGAATTCTTTGTTTTTTTTTATTGGAATTAAATGTTTTTCTCTATTTTAGCTAGTTTACCTCCTCCTTGGTAGGTTTGGCGTGAAGGTAATCTGAAGTTGGTAACAAATCAAAAACTAAAAAGGATCGTATGTTTAAATTTTAATTTCTTCATTATCTATATATTATTTTTTGAAAATAAGAGGGTTTTTTGACGCTTCTTACTGTGAGGATTAAATATTGGGAAGGTCTTGGCTCATCAGTAGTGAATTCTCCCAGCGGTTTTGCCAATTTAATCTACCAGACCGCTTCTTTAGATCTCTAATACTGTATTTAAAGATTCCACCCTTCATTGTACCATATATAAGCAGAATGATCCAATACAGTATTAGAGATCTAAAGAAGCGTCTGGTAGATTAAATTGACGAAAACTGTATTGGACGATTCTGCTTATATATTCGACAGTAAAATTGTATTTATCTTTAAAAAATACAGGATTATAATTAAATAGAGAATTAGGATAGATGAAAATTCTTGATGGCCTATTAATCTGAAATGAGAATACTGAAAGTAAGTTTTTTTTTAATAATTATCTAAATGCTTTCCCTTTTAGTATTCTATAAAAATGGGG
This sequence comes from Cordylochernes scorpioides, assembly GCA_030710605.1. Taxonomy (NCBI): domain Eukaryota; kingdom Metazoa; phylum Arthropoda; class Arachnida; order Pseudoscorpiones; family Chernetidae; genus Cordylochernes; species Cordylochernes scorpioides. The sequence goes on along the minus strand of CP092863.1, from coordinate 146,551,832 downwards.
GTCAACTATCCCGTCGAAATAGACGCAAAAAAAAAGAGTCGGTGGATGAGAGGGTAACACGCTCGATTCCCGACAGTCATGAACTGGGATTGAATCCCGCGTTTAAATTTGTTTAATATGTGAATAACCTTCACATATTATTCACTGTTTCAATTATCATGAACTAGGTTGCTCTTGCTGAGCGGCACCTATTTATGTAATTTTGTACCAGCAGTAGACACAAAAACTCAGCATTGTCTTTTGACCGCCTCTACCAAATTGCATACTCGGGTAGGTGACAAAGCCACAACACCAACTTTGGCAAACTGATAAGCGTCCACCTAGAGACCATGGTTTCGGGCTAATGGCCCTCGTCAGTCTAGGGCGGACTTTGATATGCATTAAATCCACACGAAAATCTTCATTTCCTACAGGCAAAATTTCCCTCGTAGTCTTCTAAACTCATGGATAAAACTTTATAAATGGAAAGTCTTTGATATCGCCGGTCGTCTGCACTTTATGAAGGAGACAGAGGCTGTTCACACTTGGTTATCTCGTGTATCTTCAATAAAGGTCACTGTAATATCTTCCAGAGTTATTGTCTGAATCCCAATATACATGGTAAAAGGTACAACTTCCTTGAGTTTTGTCCATGAGTGTATATTGGTTATCTCGTGTATCTCAATAAAGGTCACTGTAATATCTTTAAGAGTTATTGACTAAATCCAGATATACATGTAAAAGGTACAACTTCCTTAAGTTTTGTCCATGAGTTTATATTGGTTATCTCGTGTGTCTTCAATAAAGGTCAATGTAATATATTTCAGAGTTATTATCTGAATCCCAATATACATGCTAAAAGGTACAACTTCCTTAAGTTTTATCCATGAGTGAATACACACTTGGTTATCTCGTGTGCTTTCAATAAAGGACACTGTAATATCTTTCAGAGTTATTGTCTAAATCCCAATATACATGCTAAAAGGTACAACTTCCTTAAGTTTTTTCCATTATTGTAATTCTGTAGCGTTATAAAATGACTGTTGTTAGTACGATTAGTAAAAAATGTTTACATAGTTTCACCAATATGTAAAATACCCAGACTGACACCAAACAAAACATCACATACCAGAATGGATATGATTATAAAACCAAGAAGTATCAGCTGGATGCAAACTATTAAAACAACTATCGTCCTGATTTTATATAGGGAACTTTAAAAAAAACTATACTCATATACAAAACTTAAAAATAAACGTTCTTCCCTGAAACAATACTATAATACTATATACTATATGGACAAATACTACCCCATAGATGTAGGCACACTTCTATATTTATACCAAAATAGTGCACGAATATTTTAAATTAAATTTGAAGTCTCGAGATATCGTTCAACCAGCATGTATCATCCACCATACACGTATATTTTCAAAAGTTGTTTTTTCACACACAAAGAATGTAATATATTTTCTCTCTATAAGTGTTTAATATATGTATATAATAATATGTAATAAAATAGTATTTATTATTAATTTGTTAACGTTAAAATACTGTTGAAGGACTGACAAGTCCGAAAGTTTTTAAATAAAAAATTGCACAAGAAACTTAACCATGGAAGTATAAGACCTTATATATCGCCGGTCATCTGTTTTTTTTTATCTTCCTTTAAAAATGCACACAAATATTCATTTTGGTTCATTAACCCAGTATAGAACGTTAAGATGGTGATATGGAATGAGCGACAACACCAGTTTTGGAAAATTCAGATAAAAATTCAACCTGTATACTATGGTGTCGGACTATGGACCTTAGTAGTCACAGGAGAGATACAAATTTCGGTACATGAATACCATCCTTCCGCAAATTTATCGGTATATAAATAGGAATATTTGTCACTAAATTCATAAAATAAATCACTTTTGAAATCATATAAATGGGTGTTATATTATACTAGCCGAATGACCCGGGCAACGCCCGGGTTTTATCCGATTAAATGCTTTTATTCAAATACTATTCGTTACAATTATAAATTGGCGCCGTGGATGTCATTCTTGTATAATATATAAATGAGTTTTAAAAATTGTAAAAAAAAAATGCATCGGCTGGGAATCGAACACGGGCCGCCCGCGTGGCAGGTGAGCATTTTACCCCTGAACCACCGATGATTATAAGAAATGGCTATATTTGGGTATTTATTTCATTCACAAAAGCAAACGGTGACAGAATTGATTGATTGTTGATGACTCTGATACTTGTATATTATAATTGGTATTATAGCTTGTTGAAGAAAGTTATTGTACGAAAGCTTGACAAGTTTCTACTTCTTTAATAAAGAAACTTGTCACTTTTTGCCTTTGTTCTCTTCTTTATAATGATATTCTGTAATTCCTCGTATTGTAATAAGTGAGTGTTATAAAACATTCTTTAGGAAATAATCTACATACGATCGCTATAATATACCAATATATATATATATTATATAACGACTATAATATTCTTCTTGGTAATATTTAGACGAAAAGACGAAATAAAAGAAGAAGAGTTTCTTTTAATAGAAATATATCAAAGCAAGCTTTCGGGCAAAAAACCCTTCTACAGGCGTGATAACAGCATCAAACTTGGCACTATAATGCAGGTACAATGGCTAAAAAGAGAATATATACATATAACTATTTACATATTTGCTGAATAAATTATGAAAATGAGGATTTACATTAGTTATGACTATTTTATAATTAAAGAGATATTAAGTAAATAAATAAATAAGGAATTTTTATGCTTGGAGTTTGAAACTATAGGGGAATATGCCAATGTAAACACCCGCTCACGCGACCACATCAAAACCCCAAGTAATATTAATTTCTAGCTATCTTGTTGAGGTTATTACTGCAAGGCCTGTAGAAGGGTTTTTTGCCCGAAAGCTTGCTTTGATATATTTCTATTAAAAGAAACTCTTCTTCTTTTATTTCGTTTTTTCGTCTAAATATATATATATGTTAATTATCTCTAGTACACGTGGTACAGACCATGATAATCATGGTGGATAGAAGTTGGCGACTGCTTTAACTGTAAGTGCACCACATATATACACATGTGAAAATCAATTCGACTTTTGTACTTACAAATGTGCCAGAGCCCCGTTTAGTTACTTGCACTTGCTTGTGAGGTTGGACTTTTGAAAGAATAGAGGACCATTGAAGAATATTTCTTTTATTAGAAAAAAAGTGCCCAATGCGGGATTCAATCCCGGGTTGTAGCGGTCAAAAATAAACTGTTTAGACCACCCTACCAATATACCAAAATATAGAATTATAAAAGTGGTCACAGCATCTAATCGTTGAATATATCACCCGACACTATAAAAATGGAGCGTTGAAGAAAACATTAAGGAATTGTTGTCTGTAAAAGAAGAGAATCTAGGAAGGAAAATCCAAAGATCCCACAGATTAAGAAAGGAAGCTCGTTTGCAATTAGAAAAGCGATAGAATTTTCTGGAATTGCGGCATCTCCCCAACTTCTCTTCTTTCCATCGATTTTTCTTCCTTTCCTCGTTTTGTAGCAGAGACTTTGAATCAGACGATTTGCTTTATATGATTATCATCATCATTATTCAATGTTTAACAAAATCAATAATCCTTACATTGCCAGGTTTCTTTGACTACCTTTATTTCTATAGCTTTCTCGTCAACATGCACTTCAAGAGAAAAACTAGAAGTAAAACTTCCAGCCAAAACTATACACGCCGAAAATGTGGCAATGTTATTTCCCCACAAATAGACAAATAAGAAATTATATTTAATTTAAAAGGCTTATATTGGATCAAAATATCATTTATTTTACCAAACAAGATAATAAGACCAAATCCAAATAAATAAATAGTGCGTGACGTTTTGATAACAGCGTTGTTACCATCTTCAGACAAAAGTACTGAATGAGAAATTTTTCCACAGCATGTTTTAAATGTGGTAAAATTTCTCATTCAGTACTTTTGTCTGAAGATGGTAACAACACTGTTACCAAAACGTCACACACTATTTATTTATTTGGATTTGGTCTTATTACCTTGTTTTATAATCTTCAATCCAAATTGTGCTGTATCAATTTATTTTACCAATATTTCAGTTGGTTGAACGCCAACCTTTATCAAGGTATTATAACATTTTAATGTGTGTCAACAACAAACTTTTACAAAATTTATTCTGTCCATAATTTAAATATATAAATATCTTTTTTTCTCTCTCTCTCCTCATTGAATACAACAAAATATTTTCTAAATTTAATTCTGTTGACGTTATGTGGCGCTGAGTACCTGATAACGGTTGACGTTCAGCCAACTGAAATATTGGTAAAAAAAATGATATTTTGATCCAATATATGCCTTTTTAATTAAAGATTTATTTATGGATTGCTCTATTTTCAAAAGAAATTATATATATATATTATGGGTTTCGCCATCTGTCGGAATAAATATAAATTAATCGTTGATTTTTTTTATTATTATTCCAAAAATGAACAAAATAACCTTTATTGATTAATCAAGAAAAGCTAATCCTCTTTTCAGACTGATGGCCCCATCAATAATTAAAAATTCAACGATTATTTGATATTTATTACAACAGATTGAACAAGACAAATTAATTGCACTATCAGGAGATGATGCATATTTCTGAATTTATCCAAATAATCCTATTATAATTTCACTTTTGTACAATTTATACAAAAGATTGGCTTTTCACAAATTCTGGAGAACAGCACAGTCCAAAAGGCGTAACATAGAAATGGGGATTCAACGTAAGGAAAAAGGTCGATGTTAATCTCCACTTTCTGTAGATAACTGTTTACTTCTCTATCTGGGAGAATTCTGTATGGGACGTGTGTCCTTAATGAAGGTTTGTTGTTATTTTTAAATCTATATTTCCAGACCTATATATACGTAGACACAACACAGATGATGGATCTAACTTGAAGAAAGGTCGATATTAATCTCCACTTTCTGTAGATAAATGTTTACTTCTGTATCTGGGAGAATTCTGTATGGGACGTGTGTCCTTTATGAAGACTTTGTTGTTGAATTTTCATATAAGTTAGAGAGTTAAAGTAAAGAGTTAACAGTAGAGTTGATAAAATAATTGAATAATCTCTTGTTACCATATTAACATGAAAAATCAGGTTTCCAGAGTTTAGTTTCTTTTTTAAACTTTTTATTTCAAATTTCTAGGTTTCGTAGAAACATAGTAGAAGGAATTTCATGTCCAAAGGATAGAGATTTGAAATATATTTCAAAAAAAGAAAATTCATGCTTGGAATCCTGATATTTTCACCTTAACAGTGTTGTTAATGATATATATTAATCGGAATATTTACAAAAAGTTTTTTTATTCAATAAAAAATGACAAGCTTTCAAGTGTTAGCTCATCATCAGGCCAATTGTTTATCAAATTCCTACAATGTATATATATATAGAGGTGTAGGAGGTATTTACATATTTACACATTGAAAATATTTAACAAATTCTCTGAGAAATACTTTAAATATATATATCCTAAAACTTAACGGAAATAAAATTTATAAAATATGATATGCAAAAACTATTGAAAATATGATTCATTTTTAAATTAAAAATAAAATATTAAAGAAATATTTTGATGAATGGATGACAGATCGTAACTCAACATTTTTATTGAATAAAGAACCTTTTTGCGATTATTTCGATTTATATATATCGATTTAAATCCTTTGTAATTATTACACAATCTAACTTAAGTGTTTTAAATGTTTATAGTGTTTGATGCGTGAATGTGTGTTTCCAGCGGATATGTCTGCAGTGTTGGTGGAGACGTTTGAAGGCCGCACTGTGGGTCCCAAGACTACTGTCAGCTTACACTGCACCGCTAGAGGCCGTCCCAATCCTATCATCTCATGGTTCCACGATGGAGAAGCTGTAGTAGAATCTTCAAGAGTCCGACAGGAGTCCTCAGAATCTGGATTAATTCGTAGTACACTGAATTTAGGATCTGTAACTACAGCGGACGGTGGACTCTATTCCTGCGTAGCACAGTCCGGCTCGGGGATTCCAGCAGTCCATCAAGCTAGAATCTCAGTTCTAGGACCTCCACTTGTACGACCCATGTCTAACCGAACACTCCTGGCTGGTGACCGTCTTATCCTGCCATGTCCTGTTGGTGGACATCCTGTTGAACTTGTTGAGTGGCTCAAAGGTAAGTCAAAAAACAGTTTCTAAAAAGGGTATAAAAGGTTATTGACTACAAGATCCTTTATTAAGACGAAAAAAGCTTGCCAAGCTTATATCTCTTTAACCCTTTAAGCACCAGACCGATGTATCGGTTTGATGTGACTTGACGCTCTTTTTTTCCTTGAAAAAAATCTAATGAAAATTAATTAATTGTATATTAAAGCGCATATTCTGTTGCATTGTGTTTAATATGTTTGTATGAATCATAAAAGCGTCCATTAAAAAATAATTTAAAGAATAGTTTGATGTCTTTTTAAGGATAATAATAATCAGGAATGACCTTGAAAACGGCCGGCACCTAAAGGGTTAATGAAGAATATCGTTGCCCTATTAGCTTTTATTCCTTCTTAGAAATAATATCTTTCGAATTCTCCTATTGTAAAAAAAAATACAGTTAAACCTGTCTATAGCGCCCCCTCTTAATAGCGCCTTCCTCTCTATAGCGCCCGATTTTAAATACGTAGTACAATGCGATTTACATTAAAAGTGACCTGTCTATAGCACCCTCTTTCTATAGTACCCTATTTTGGTGTTTTCCAAGAGGGGGAGCGCTATAGACAGGTTTAACTGTAGTAATGAAGTGACATTGTGAAATGAACCAGGCGATAAGGAAGATGGGTGCCTTTTATTTATTATTTATTATTATTATTATTTTATATTTAATAAATTATTTTTAATAAAAGACACCCATCTTCCTTATCGCCTGGTTCATTTCAAAATTTACTGGGAAGAGTTCCTTGCAATCCGAAGTGACATTGTACTGTAATTAATTATAGTCTAATTCCGCGCCATAAGAAACGAAAACATTTAAAATGCAAGTTTCCTTTAAACATAAACATACTTCTACTGTTCTTACTGCTAAGGCAAGCATATATAAATAGAATGGACCAATAAAGTATTAGAGCTCTAAAAAGCGGTCTGATAGATTAAATTGGTTAAACTACTGGGAAGGTTCACCACTGATGAACCAAACCCTCCCAATATAGTTTTCATCGCAGTAAGGACAGTAGAAGTGTTTTATTAATCAAATATAAATCTTGCGTGCTTAAATATTTTTCTTTCTTGTACTTAAATCATGGGTACAAATTAACAAAAGAGCATCTAGTATCTGTAAAATCATCTTTTCCAATTCTGAAATAATTAAAGAATCAACGATTAAATCTATAAATTTGATTGCCATCTATCGTATGAATTTTACGCAAATAAATTTACTGGCAATGCGTTTCTTTTAAACATCATCAAATATTATCTCTACAGACCTTACTGCAATGATATGAGTTATTGTATGAGAGGGCTTGCGGCTAGTTGATATTTATTCCTATTGATGACGCAGCCATCAGCAAATATCAGTTCCATGATCAGAAGATGCCATTTTCTTAAAGGTGTTTATCATATAGAAATATACAACCAGAATTGTTCGGAATTCGTCACATATAAAAAAATATTATAAATATTATAAAAAAAAACTAATATCTTATAATATTGATATAACCATCTCATTAAAAAAACAAAAAAAGTCCTAAAAAAACACAAAATCAAAAGTTGTTAAAAATAATCGACATGTGTATTCAAAATGGCGTCACAAAGAATAATACCAAACGATCATATTTAAAGCATCCATCAATGAAGTTTGAACGAGAATAAAAACCATTTTTAGCCACCTGTCAAGACCCCTTTCTATAAAGAAAATAAAAAAATAAAAAAAAAGTCAGGTCCGTCTGCCAACCATCTTCTGCGGGCTTGTTAGCTGTCGCCATATTGAATTTCGATATTTTCATCGGCTGCCTTTAAAATCGACATAGGCTTGTCATCTAAATTCAAATTCCATTTTTCGCTCTCAAAGACTTCGATTCGAAATGTTTTAATAAAAGACTTAATGCAGTCTTTGCCTACAATCTTTTAATAGCTTTTTTTTTTAGTTTTTATTTTTTACTTGTAATTTACTTTTTTGTCGATTTTCCAATTGCCATTTTAATTTAGCAATTTCCATTAAACCAAGATAGAGTGAAAATATATTTTTTAATCAATTTGCTTATTTTCTCTACTATTTTGACCAAATATTTCTGCCCCTTTTTTCAAAATTATCTGTGTGTTCCAATTTTTAAAACTAACTTCCTTTTCATAACTAGATTTAACTTAACGGAAAACAAAAATATTTTTATTGATTTAATTCGAATATTCTGTGATTTTTAATTAATTTTTTATTGTTATTATTATAAAAGTGGTAGTATATATATATATAGAGAGAGATAGTTTATGTGAATTAAGTAAAATTATATATATTTACATATATATGTTATGATTATATTGTTTTAATGTTGAAATGATAAAGAATTGGAGGTGTGTGCAGTCGTGAAAAAGGAAAGATAGTTATTTACTTATCAAGTAGTTTTTATTTTCAATTACTTGAAAAGAATTACACATTAATTATTTTTCACAGTAATATAGAATTTATAAAATGAATCCAATATTCGTGAATTAAAAAAATAGGTAGGTTAACTATACATATTTACAACAATATTCAAAGTGTTCTAAATCTATGGTCAAAAATAAAAGAATAGTCAATGATGAAAATAAAATGCATGTTTTTAAAAAATAAAATATTTGTATTTTAGATTATATATATACTAGCGGATGTACCCGGCTTCGCCCAGGTTTTTCTCGAGGGAATGTTTGTAGTCTAGTAATAATAAAATATACTACACTTAAAAACTATCAGAGAAAAGAGAAACCACGGAAGGTGAACAGAAAAATGCTTACAATGGATGTTATGTTTACGATATCAAGTTAAATAAAAACAAAGATAAAATTTGCATATGTTGGTCACTATAAATTTGTATATTTGTTAGGCGAAATTAGAAACATGATAAAACAATTGGGTATTTAAAAATAAATGTAGAAATAAAAGTTGAAGTATAATAAACAATGTTAGAGATTAGTTTTAATTATTAATCAAGATCGTGTGTGAATATGTGAGAAAGATGCAATATCGTTGTTGTTTTCTTGGCCGACTGTTTTACATATGGTGTTATCTTAAAATTGCTTGTTTTGAATATTTTTAGATTGAGATTATTAGCTAGTATGTAAAAAAATTAACTCTGTTGAAATTTAATTTTGTATTTATATATAAATAAAATTAACTCTGTTGATTTTTTTTTTTGTATTTAATCGATAACAGCGAAGTTACGCATGTTAATGTTAGGAAATATATTTTGATGTTAAGCAAAACCTGCTCCATCTCGTTTTACATAAATGTTGAAAATTTGGTTGAAATTGATGCATTGTAACGAAAGTTTTTAGTGATGTCCACTTATGAAATTTCCATTTTATTAATATAGATATTAAGTTTATTCAATAATAAATTAAATATTTAGCAAATATATATCGTTTTTTAAATTATTATTGAAAAGCAAGCTTACAAGCAATGACGCTTTTCTACGAAGGCCATCCAATAAATAAGCTTCCCTATTTTTTTTTCTGCGAACGAAACGTTGTAAAAATTAGTTAGTAGTGTAAGAAATGGTGACTAGGATGTGTTGGAAGCGCGTGACCTTCAAAATCACTTTACTCGTACGCGAAAGTCCGTAGCGCTTCAGTTTCCATGGAGCTCCCGCTGGTGAACGTGTCCACTTGCGAACTCCGTTCTGTAATTCGTTTTTTCACGGCGAAAAATGAAACGGCGGTCAATATTCATCGCAATTTAGTGTCAGTGTATGGTGAAGAATTTAAGAGCATCCAAATGGTTCGCCGATGGCGTTCATGGTTCTTGGAAGGACGGCAAAACCTGCATGATGACGAGCGAAGCGGCGGCCCGTTACTGCTACGGACAATGCAGCGGTTGCTGCTGTTCGGAATGTGGTGGAAGCAGATCGCCGCGTCACCATTGACGAAATAATGATTCTACTGCCTCCTGGAATCGAAATTGGACGCTTTTCGATTGGAAAATTCATGTTAGATGTTTTGAATTTTCGCAAAGTCTGCGCAAGATGGTTCCGGCGTCTGCTCTCGGAAAGTCACAAGCAACAACGGATGGAGGCAGCCCGAGCTTTCCTGGAAATGCATCGAAGAGATGGAGATCAACTGTTTTCCCGTAATGTCACTGGAGATGAAAGCTGGGTGCATCAATCAACTCCAGAAACTAAACGACAAAGCATGGTGTGGAAGAATCCTGAGGAAAGTGTACCAAAAAAGGCGAAGGTCACAATCTCTGCAGGCAAAGTTATGGCTATCGTCTTTTGGGATTGTAAGGGTGTTTTCTTGGTTGACTACCTGTCCCCAAACACTACGGTTAACGCTGCGAGGTACTGCGAAGTCCTCACTAAACTCAGAACTGCAATAAAACGGAAACATCCTGGACCTTGGTCTCGGAAAGTGTTACTCGTCCATGACAATGCTCGCCCTCACGCAGTTCGAACGACCCAAACGTTGCTGGAAAACTTCAAATGGTAAATTTTCACACATCCCCCTTATTCTCCGGATCTTGCCCCAAGCGACTTCCATCTTTTTCCAGCACTCAAGTTGCACCTTGGAGGCAAGCACTTTGCGAATGATGACGAAGTGAAGGCGGAGGCGAACCACTGGCTACGAAGACAGGACACGGCTTGGTACAACAGTGGTATAAAAATATTGCTACAACGGTACCAAAAATGTTTGGACAGAAATTGTGATTATGTAGAGAAGTAGTCTATGAGTTGTAGAATGAAAATAAAATAACTGCATAATTGTAAATAATGTTGTTTATTTGTTAAAAAATAGGGAAACTTATTTATTGGATGGCCCTCGTATTAGCTTTATACTGTCAAATAGAGAATACAAACTGCCGTTAGCTTTTGTTTCTTTTCTTAATACGGTTCCTTTGTATGTAGGGAGTCCTGGAAGCCAAAATGATTCATTGACAAAGGATAAAGTATTTTGAACCAAGGGTTGGCAAACTCTGTCTCACGAGACACATAGAGCTCTTTGTATGTGAAGCTGCGTGCAGTACTCACATAAATAAAAACTTTATTTATGTGAATACACCTATCTCCCCCGATTTACACGGTACTTGTTTTACACGTTTTCGCTTTTACACGGTTTCCCAAATAAGTATTTTTGTTTGTTTTTATCGCACTATACTAAAATGTGATATTCTACTCTATACTACCTATGTTGAAAAGAATATTGGGAGGCTCTGATTCATGAGGGGGCGAACACCTATTCAGATTTGACAGTTTAATATACACCTATATCCCTCGATTTACACGTTTTTCTCAGGAACGTATCTACCGTGTAAATCGGGGGATAGGTGTATATGTATTATTATGAAAAAAAGGCATCTCCTTATCGTGAAACTGAAAGTTACTGATGGCTTGCGCCATCTATTGGAATAATATTTTCATAATTTATGCACCTTATCTCAGTACAATATCACATTTGTACTATTTTTTCACTATATTTTTCAGTACTGCAGATATATACGTTGGTAACACACATTCAAACATCAAATACTATAAACATCAACAATACTATTGACGTGAAAACATTAGGATTACAAAAAATAAGTTTCATTTTAAACATTTTATTTCAAATCTATGAAAATAAAAAGCTTGAAAATAAAAAGTTGCAAAAAAAACTTAACCCTGGAAGCTTCATTTATATTACACCTATCCCCCGATTTACACGGTACTTGTTTTACACGTTTTCGCTTTTACACGGTTTACCAAATAAGTTTTTTTTTTTTGTTTTTATCGCACTATACTAAATGCTACTGTGATTGAACACATGCGCTGTGTACACATCTCACGAGGAATCCCGAGCTTATGTGCTGACTACATATTTTAACCTGTCAATGCATTTTATTTTTATTTCCGTGTACACCTATCCCCCGATTTACACGTTTTTCTCAGGAACGTATCTACCGTGTAAATCGAGGGATAGGTGTATAATACTATATTTATTGTTAGCAAGAAAAAATATTTTGTGGCTCTTTAAAAACTTTGAAATTTTGTAAATTGTTATTTTTTTACTTTTCCGACTTGAAAGTTGTCGACCCGTGTTCTAAACCATGATCTACTAGAATCTGACATTCACCTTTCAACATGAGATCTTACAAACCAAATGAAACTACAACCATCGAAACAGAAATCTTTATTCACTCACGATAGCAAATAGAAATCCCAAACAAACAAATAATTTAAATAACTATAAAATAATTGTTAACCACAAGGATGAGTTATTTTGATATTTTATTTATTGGGTTCTGTGCTGCCTAGAGTATAGGCGCTACATCTATACTTCCTTTCTGTGGTGAATCTGTATAAGACCGGTGGTCTTAATAAAGTTGTATGTGTGTTTATTTATAATCTTTAAAATTTGGATATATAACTCTAAAAGATATATAATACAGAGTGACCTTTATTGAAGACACACGAGATAACCAAGTGTGAACAAAATTGCCTCTCTCTCCTTAAAAAAAAAAAGAGGACCGGCGACATCAGACTTTCCACTTCGTTAAGTTTTGTCCACGAGTGTATTTTATCTTCAAAATAATAATAAATATATTTTATGGATCCTGGAATAACTCGATTGAGAATATAATGAATAACATAGTCAAGCAGATCAAAAATTTAATGTTAAAAACTGGTATGCAAATGAGACAAAAACGGATAACCCAATGTCGAAACCTTGGTTTGATCATATTTGCTACATAGCGAAAACTACCATGAAAGAAACTCTGTCAGAAGTTACTAAATTGAACAAAAATTTTGACCGTTTAGAATATGTTAAAACAAGGAATATATACGTCGATTATCAATATTAAAAAGGAAAAATACGCTAACCTAGGTACGGTGTGGCCACTGGACATACGTCTGACCTGGAGGCTGTTGGGTTCTGTGCTGCCTGGAGTATAGGAGCTCTATCTATGCTTCCTTCCTGTGGTGAATCTGTATAAGACTGGAGGTCTTAATGAAGCTGTATGTGTGTGTATTCTGTTATAACGTCGGACCTGGAGGCTGTTGTTGGGTTCTGTGCTGTCTGGAGTATAGGATCTCTATCTATGCTTCCTTCCTGTAGTGAATCTGTATAAGACCGGTGGTCTTAATAAAGCTGTATGTGTGTGTATTCTGTTATAACGTCGGACCTGGAGGCTGTTGTTGGGTTCTGTGCTGCCTGGAGTATAGGAGCTCTATCTATGCTTCCTTTCTTCCTGTGGTGAATCTGCATAAGACTGGTGCTCTTAATAAAGCTGTATGTGTGTGTATTCTGTTATAACGTCGGATCTGGAGGTTGTTGTTGGGTTCTGTGCTGCCTGGAGTATAGGAGCTCATTCTATGCTTCCTTCCTGTGGTGAATCTGTATAAGACCAGTGGTCTTAATAAAGCTGTATGTGTGTGTATTCTGTTATAACGTCGGACCTGGAGGCTGTTGTTGGGTTCTGTGCTACCTGGAGTATAGGAGCTCTATCTATGCTTCCTTCCTGCGGTGAATCTGTATAAGACTGGTGGTCTTAATAAAGCTGTATGGGTGTGTATTCTGTTATAACGTCGGACCTGGAGGCTGTTGTTGGGGTTCTGTGCTACCTGGAGTATAGGAGCTCTATCTATGCTTTCTTCCTGTGGTAAATCGGTATAAGACCGGTGGTCTTAATAAAGCTGTATTTGTGTATTCTGTTATAACGTCGGACCTGGAGGCTGTTGTTGGGTTCTGTGCTACCTGGAGTATAGGAGCTCTATCTATGCTTCCTTCCTGTGGTGAATCTGTATAAGACTGGTAGTCTTAATAAAGCTGTATGTGTGCGAAATAAAACAATAAAATGTCCATCGATCTATAAAGAAAGAGTCAAAAATACTTTCCTGAATGTACAAAATTCAAAACTGAAGAGTTCTCCATTTCTCTGCATATACAGAAATTGGGATGAACAAGAGCATTCTATATAAGGATTCGATGAATGTACTCAACTCTCTTTACAATCACAATCTTCAGGATTTGGTCTGAACGAATGAAGCTACAATGAATAAAGAATATTTTAAATTATAGAATTCAAAGATATTTGATAAATGACACGTGTTGAAAATAATTAAGTGTCTCACAAATTTAAAAATTTGCATGCTAATTAATGGTACAAAATATAACTAATTAATTTAGTAATTAAAAGAGATATTCTCATTAAATATGTAACTGGAATTTTTATAAATTTTGTAAATCTTGAAGCTTATTTCATTGAATTTACTAATTGGAGTATCTAATTTGAGATGTTATAACACAATATTTTTGATAAAATATATTTTTACTTATCCCAAGTACACGCTGTATATGTTATGATAATCATAGAGAGTAGTTAGTGACTGTTTTTTAATGCAAATCTACCATATAAACACAGAAAAACAAAGCCTTTATTAAGACATAAGTCTCATAGAGATTCGCCTCTCTCATTGCCGGCTTGTAACGATATCCTTTATGTACCATATATTTAAACATACAGATTTACCTTTTGTCTGAATATACCAAAACTGTTGTTGTGGCTCATTAATTAGGATGATGCAATATTGCCATCGTTTTGGTGCATAATTAAAGGGAGAGGTGCCTATTTTGGTGTATATATAGTGTATGTATGTATATGGTATATGTATATATCTAAACATGTGAAAAGAAGTTCGAATTTTGCACCTCAACTGTGCCAGGATCAAGTTTGGTGCCTTTCACTTACTGGTGAGGTTGGAATTCTGCAAGACTCGTCTCTCATTGATACAATTCTTTCTTCAGAGGAAGTATCAGGTGTCCCTTCCCGAGAGATGTAGCCTCTATAACTGGAAGTATTTTTCATATTCCTTCTTTCTTTGAGGAGTATTGATGATGGTAATCCCAAATACGCCATGATAATCATGGTGGGTAGTATAAACGACAGATTTTACTGTAAGCACACCACATGTCTACATATGTAGAAAGCATATCGACTTTTGTACTAATAATGTATGCCAGAATCCCGTTTCGGTTACAATCACTTACTGATGGTATTGAAAATTTTGCAAGAACCTGGAGTCAGTGAAGTTTTATTATTTCAGAAAAAGAGTGTCCAATGCGGGATCCGATCCAGGGTCATAACTGTCGGATATAAATGGTCTCTACCACTCGGCCACCAATCCTTCACGTTGGGAAGCGCTAATAGAGAATAAAAGGCAGTAAAACCTGTTACGACAAGAAAGCTTTCAATAATTCATCCTTAGCCGTTATGAGGTGATATTAGAGTTTATGGTTAGTAATATCCCGTTGGTGTTAGCTAGATTGGAAACATCCTATATCTGGAAATATGGATTCAATAACAATAAAAATACTTTTATTAAGAACATTCGTCCAATACAGGATTCTCCTAGATGAATAAACATAAGTAAAACATAACATTTATCTATAGAAAGTAGAAATTACCTTGTTCCTTGTTCCAAAATCACTTTATTAGGTACAGCTCAAAAAGAACAACCTAGTTTATGATAATTGAAACAATGAATAATATATGAAGGTCATTCACATATTAAACAAAATGTTAACTCGGGATTCAATCCCGGTTCATGACTGTCGGAAATGGAGGGTGTTACCCACTTGTCCACCGATTCTTTTCTTGTACCTATAAGATGGGTGTAAATATAAACTCAATATTGTGGATAGAGAGAAGATGGCCTATAGCGTTATACCAAAAGAGGTTATAACTCCCATTTATAAATACATTAAAACAACAAAAATACTTTATAAAGGACACACGTCCCATAAAGGATTCTCCCAGATACAGAAGTAAACAGTTATCTACAGAAAGTGGAGATTAACATCGACCTTTCTTCAAGTTGGATCCATCATCTGTGTTGTGTCTACGTATATATGGGTCTGGAAATATAGATTCAAAAACAACAACAAACCTTCATTAAGGACACACGTCCCATACAGGATTCTCCCAGATAGAGAAGTAAACAGTTATCTACAGAAAGTGGAGATTAACATCGACCTTTCTTCAAGTTGGATCCATCATCTGTGTTGTGTCTACGTATATATGGGTCTGGAAATATAGATTCAAAAACAACAACAAACCTTCATTAAGGACACACGTCCCATACAGGATTCTCCCAGATAGAGAAGTAAACAGTTATCTACAGAAAGTGGAGATTAACATCGACCTTTCTTCAAGTTGGATCCATCATCTGTGTTGTGTCTACGTATATATAGGTCTGGAAATATAGATTTAAAAATAACAACAAACCTTCATAAAGGACACACGTCCCATACAGAATTCTCCCAGATAGAGAAGTAAACAGTTATCTACAGAAAGTGGAGATTAACATCGACCTTTCTTCAAGTTGGATCCATCATCTGTGTTGTGTCTACGTATATATAGGTCTGGAAATATAGATTTAAAAATAACAACAAACCTTCATTAAGGACAACCGTCCCATACAGAATTCTCCCAGATAGAGAAGTAAACAGTTATCTACAGAAAGTGGAGATTAACATCGACCTTTCTTCAAGTTGGATCCATCATCTGTGTTGTGTCTACGTATATATAGGTCTGGAAATATAGATTTAAAAATAACAACAAACCTTCATAAAGGACACACGTCCCATACAGAATTCTCCCAGATAGAGAAGTAAACAGTTATCTACAGAAAGTGGAGATTAACATCGACCTTTCTTCAAGTTGAATCTATCATCTGTGTTGTGTCTATTGTCTGTGCTGTTTTCCAGAATATATGAAAAGCTAATGTATTGAGTTTGCTTTTTACTACTTTTCCATTAAAACATATAGAGAATTTGTACTATTTTGTCCCATTGTTTAGCGATCTCACGCAATTCTGGCCTTAACTACCCGTTTAATTATTATTCAGGATGCCTGAATGACCAATATTTTGGTCGTTAAGGTACAGCTTGCACCACGCTGATGAGTGGTCAACAGCTCGAAACGCGTCCGTGGTTAGCTTTTCTTGATTATTTATAAAGAATGGATATTTTTGCAATTCTGGAATAATTAAAAATCAACGAGAATAGTTGATTTTTATTCCGATAGATGGCGCAAGCCATCAGCAACTTTCATTTGCACGATGATTTTTTGACGTAGAATTTCTCTCTCATTCTCCAGTGTCGGACAATAAAAAATGGAGTGTGGAAATTCCTGGCTGAATTCTCTAATACACAGAATTGACTTTAAGTTCTTAGATTTCAACAATAGATCGTGATTATGTTTAAACTAGCCGAATGACCCGGGCAACGCCCGTGTTTTACCCGATTGAATGTTTTGACTCAAATACTATTTGTTACAATTATAAATTGGCGCCTTAAATAAATGCATATATTAGTTAATAACTATAGCCTATGTGCTTTATCTGTCTATGTACTGTTGGCTTCCGTAGGCGTCTCTTACTGGGAAAAAGAAAGAGAGAATTCCAATTGGTTATTAAATAATAAATGCATTTATTTAAGGAGCGACCCGCTCCAACACAATAGTTACAAAAATGGTAGGGGGGGGGGGGGGGGGGGGGGGGGGGGGGGGGGGGGGGGGGGGGGCATGATGGGGGAAGGGGGGGGGGGCAAAGGTGGAGTGATCGTAGCCGACCAATAGGAGGGCGCCATTCCAAAAAAAAAAAAAGCAAACCATGACAGAGGCGACGAAGAATGACGCTCGTAACTGTATATAGAATAGTGAAAATGTAGTTCTCACTTGGACAACGCATCGCCTTACAGTTATTGGAATATCATCGTGAAATATGTATTGTTCAGCTGTATATTTTATATTTTTTGTTTTAATTTCATTATATAAATATTCAACAATTAAATTCCCCATTGTTAATATATATACAGTTAAGCCTGTCTATAGCGCCCCTTCTAAATAGCGCCTCCCTCTCTATAGCGCCCGATTTTAAATACGTAATACGATGCGATTTACCTTAAAAGTGACCTGTCTATAGCACCCCCTCTCTATAGCACGTAGTACGATGCGATTTACCTTAAAAGTGACCTGTCTATAGCACCCCCTCTCTATAGCACGTAGTACGATGCGATTTACCTTAAAAGTGACCTGTCTATAGCACCCCCTCTCTATAGCACGTAGTACGATGCGATTCACCTTAAAAGTGACTTGTCAATAGCACCCCCTCTCTATAGCACGTAGTACGATGCGATTTACATTAAAAGTGGCCTGTCTATAGCACCCCCTCTCTATAGCACGTAGTACGATGCGATTTACATTAAAAGTGACCTGTCTATAGCACCCCCTCTCTATAGCACGTAGTACGATGCGAATTTACCTTAAAAGTGACTTGTCTATAGCACCCCCCTCTCTATGGCACGTAGTACGATGCGATTTACCTTAAAAGTGACCTGTCTATAGCACCCCCTCTCTATAGCACGTAGTACGATGCGATTTACCTTAAAAGTGACTTGTCTATAGCACCCCCTCTCTATAGCACGTAGTACGATGCGATTTACCATAAAAGTGACTTGTCTATAGCACCCCCTCTCTATAGCACGTAGTACGATGCGATTTACCTTAAAAGTGACCTGTCTATAGCACCCCCTCTCTATAGCACGTAGTACGATGCGATTTACCTTAAAAGTGACCTGTCTATAGCACCCCCTCTCTATAGCACGTAGTACGATGCGATTTACCTTAAAGGTGACCTTTCTATAGCACCCCCTCTCTATAGCACGTAGTACGATGCGATTTACCTTAAAGGTGACCTTTCTATAGCACCCCCTCTCTATAGCACGTAGTACGATGCGATTTACCTTAAAGGTGACCTTTCTATAGCACCCCCTCTCTATAGCACCCTATTTTGGTGAGTCCCAAGAGGGGGTGCTATAGACAGGTTTAACTTTATATACGCAAATTTGGACTTGCCCAATAAACACCCATTTCTTGATTTTTCAGAAAGCCTCTAGGACCAATTTCTGGTCGGATTGATATAGCCTGCACCACGCTGACGAGGGCCAACGGCCCGAAATGCGTACTTGGTTGTCTTGATTTATAAAGAAAATGGATTGGCCAACAAAGTAAATCAACGTTTAGTTGATTTTTGTCTCAATAGATGGCGCTCTGCCATTTTAAATGCTCATGTGAGCTGTCAGGATATGCCCTTTTATTTACATATTTACTGTATACAGTTACGAGCGTCATTTTGAATGACGCCCTCCTATTGGTTGGCTACGATCACGCCACCTTTGCCCCCCCCCCCCCATCATGCCCCCCCACTCGTTTTTTTTTTTTCGTTTTTGTAACTATTGTGTTGGAGCGGGTCGCTCCTTAAATAAATGCATATATTAGATAATAACCAAATGGAATCCTCTCTTTCTTTTTCCCAGTAAGAGACGCCTACGGAAGCCAACAGTACATAGACAGATAAAGCACATAGGCTATAGTTATTAACTTACATATGCATTTATATAAAGCGCCAATTTATAATTGTAACAAATAGTATTTGAATAAAAACATTCAATCGGGTAAAACACGGGCGTTGCCCGGGTCATTCGGCTAGTTTACTGTATATATGGATCTTTGTACATTCATAGCCAATCTAACTACATAAAAGTAAACAAAAAACGAAAGTATGCTTTTTGGTACAAAAGGTTAACAAGACAAAGAAACATCTTGGAAGGTGAAAATTCAAAGTAAAAATAGATTTAAATTATTTTAATATTTTGCTTTTTTAAAAAACATTTTTAAAAAATAAGCGATAGAGAAAGCAAAACATTAAAAAAATGAAACAAAAAATTTCCATAAAAACGCTTTAATTTTGTTGGAAAAAAAGGTAATTTTTTTTTGTTATTTTTAAGAATTTTTTATTTTTTTCTCTCTTCTATTTTTTTTTTTTTACCTTTTCCTCTTTGCGTCCAGATTTTTTATCTTCTTCTCGGAATAATGGGTGTAATATATTTTTATATTTTGTTGCGGTCGTAAAAAAAAATCCTAGCTGAAATTTATACAGGAGGGATTGTATCAATATTCATATTGTGACCCACAGATTTGTGATTTATATCTTGGCATTATGGATATTCCTTTTTTATTGATCCTTGGTGTCACATTCTTTATTTTATCGGCAATAAATTATTAGGAAAATAAAGCATAAATATATATTTATATTAAAAATAAAGAAGGCATCTCCTGTCCACGAGCATATGTACTTTTTAGATGGCAGAGCGCCATCTAGTGAAGCAAAAATAAACTAAACGTTTATTTAGCTTGCTTCGTGATATTTGGCCAACCCAATTTCTTAATAAATCAAGAAAAGCCATCCACGAACGCGTTTCGCGCTGTTGGCGCTCGTCAGCGTGGAGTAGGCTGTAACCACTGCGACCAAAAATATTTTTGGTCCCAGAGGCTTCTTGAGAAATCAAGAAATAAGTATTAAAGGCCAAATTGGCGTAAAGATGCTTAACACACAAAAAAAAACAATATAAAAAAAATAGTTTTAATATATTTACATATCGCCAGTTACAAATAAGACACGCTATATCCGATCTGGATGCTTACGTCAAGAAACAACACTAAATTTAGATACTATATTACTTAAACAATCGACATCATTATTTTTCCTTTAATATTTTAAGATATTTAAAGATATTTTAAAACTTAATTCTGTTGACGTTATGTGGCACTTAGTTTGTTGTTAACACACATTAAATATGTTATAACACCTTGATAAAGGTTGGCGTTCAGCCAACTGAAATATTGGTAAATTAAATTATATTTTGATCCAATATATGTCTTTTTAATTAAAGATTTATTTATGGATTGCTCTATTTTCAATATATATATTTCTGAAAATAGAGCAATCCATACTTAAATCATCTACTTATATATTTGCCTTATTCTGTCTGTTTGTTTGTCTGTTTGTCTGTTTGTCTGAAGCTCACGGATAGAATGCGCGCTCATTGGCTGCAAGGGAACACGTGTCCTCCCTGCCCCCCTCTAGACAACCCTGTTATTCAAAAACCATACATCCAATCGCCATGAAATTCTGGGATATTATTAGGTATATCCCCGGAAAGGTTTTCGAAAAATAATTTCTTGAATATCTTGAATATCCTTAGAGTTATTTGCAGAATTGTAGATATAACTCGCAAGCAGCGCCGCCAGACGGTGATAGGCCTAAGCTTGCTGTTCCACCCCTGTTGACCTTGGGTCGTCGTGTGAGTCACAGCATGATGCAACAAAAAACACTCTCTCTGGGGATTGCGGCGTCAACAACCTGTAAGTTTGTGCCTCTCTCATAAACCTGTCTATACAGACCACCCTGTCTATAGCGACCACTCTAGACAACCCTGTTATCAGCTGTGTGATACATCCACCTGTCTATACAGACCACCCTGTTAATAGCGACCACCCAAGTCAACGTTTTTAGAATATATTCGCACTCGGGTAAACCCGGGGCGTTGCCCGGGCCATTCGTCTAGTTAGATAATAAAAAAGGTATATATTGGATTGAATAAAAGATTTATTTGCCAATATTTCGGTTGGCTGAACGCCTAGTAATGTCTTGGTAATGCCTTGATAAAGGTTGGCATTTAGCCAACCGAAATATTAGCAAATAAATCTTTTATTCATCCAATATATGCCTTTTTTATTATCTAATATATATATGTCGTGGTCAAATGTTATGCCAAACGCAACTGTTATGCCAAGCGAACAGCGCACACCGCGATGTCTGCCACCTTTATTTTTTTTTGTACAGTTTTTATAGATGGATGAATTTGCATATTTACATTTTAACACAAGCTTAACCTATTTACATACTTCTTTTGACGAAAATAAATTATATCTCTTGGGCATTAATTATACAAATTATGACATATATATATATGTACCAAAAGGGGCACCTCTCCTTTTAAAATGTATTAAACATTGCATTTGGTATATCCCCCCATTATAAAATGTATTGGCGATGATAAAGAATAAACCACAACATCAGTTTTGGAAAATTCAGACAATATTGGATATACTAAAACGACACTTGAAGTTACACCGCATGAGTTTCTTTTAAACGAAAAATTAATATTTTATTTCAAGGTGAATATATAGACTATTTCTAACCTTTTTGGATGAGATATGAAAGGATGAATTATGAAGAGTAATGACGAACGGAAAAATAAAAGTGTTCAGGGATGGGAATCGAACCCACAATGTTCCGCTTACTAGAAATAGTCGATATATTCACTTTTAAATAATATTTTAATTTTTCGTTTAGAAGAAACTCATGCGGTGTAACTTCAAGTGTCGTTTAACAATCACAGGCCGCAATGTTGGAGATACTATTATAAAAATAAATCGTAAACTAAACGTATATTTGCACTATTTCACCTGTTTCTCGTAAACAAAAAAAAAAACTTTCCACCTTAAAGATTAATTCGTAAAAATATCAAGTTAGGCCTAAGGGATACAGTAACCACTTATTATATATGCAAATTAAAAGTTTCCCCAGAAGACACATTTCTAATACAGATGCAATTATACAAATGTCAGGTTATAAAACCGATTTTTTTTTTTCAAAATTTTACTTCAATCTAATCAAACCAACGCACAAATTATTTTTTTACTATTCACAAAAAGAAGTTAATTGTTAAGGCGCAAATACAAAAATTAGTAATTTGAAATTACAAAAGTTTGAAAAAATAAATTAAGAAATGTCATTTTTGAAATTGAATAGATAAAAAAACTAGTTATTAAGATCAATCATGATTTTTTAATTATAATATTTATAATCATTTATAGATTATTTTTAAAATGTTTCAAAATAATTATTTGATCGTTGTAGTTATTGATTGCAAGAAAAGGAATCACCAAACAACATCTTGAAGAAGGAATCAAAGTTTACGGGGACGTGTTTCTTTGTGCTGTGTAATCGGCAAGCTTTAGGATTATGACTTCCTTCAACAGGTTACTAGCGTGCTTAAATATTTTATTTTCTTATACAGTAGAACCTCCGTGTAAAGGACAATACCTAATTGCAGAGCCAAAGTGTCCTTTAGGGAGAGACGTCCTCTTACTGGAGAGTTGCTACAGTAGACCTAACTCTCTGTAAAGGACAACACCTAGTTACAAAGTGTCCTTTAGGGGAGGTGTCCTCTTACTGGAGAGTTGCTACAGTAGAGCTACCTCTCTGTAAAGGACAATACCTAGTTACAGAGCCAAAGTTTCCTTTAGGGAGAGGTTTCCTCTTACTGGAGAGTTGCTACAGTTGAACTACCTCTCTGTAAAAGACAACCCCTAGTTACAGAGCTAAAGTGTCCTTTAGGGAGAGACGTCCTCTTACTGGAGAGTCGTTACAGTAGAACTACCTCTCTGTGAAGGACAACACCTAATTGAAGATCCAAAGTGTCCTTCAGAGAGAGGTGTCCTCTTACTGGAGGGTTACTACAGTAGAGCTACCTCTCTGTAAAGGACAATACCTAGTTACAGAGCCAAAGTTTCCTTTAGGGAGAGGTTTCCTCTTACTGGAGAGTTGCTACAGTTGAACTACCTCTCTGTGAAGGACAACACCTAATTGAAGAGCCAAAGTGTTCTTTAGGAAGTGGTGTCTTCTTACTGGAGAGTTGTTACAGTAGAACTACCTCACTGTAAAGGACAACACCTAGTTACAGAGCCAAAGTGTACTTTAGGGAGAGGTGTTCTCTTACTGGAGAGTTGTTACAGTAGAACTACCTCTCTGTAAAGGACAACACCTAGTTACAGAGCCAAAGTGTCCTTTAGGGAGATGTGTCCTCTTACTGGAGAGTTGCTACAGTAGAACTACCTCTCTGTAAAGGACAATACCTAATTACAAAGCCAAAGTGTCCTTTAGGAAGAGGTGTCTTCTTACTGGAGAGTTGTTACAGTAGAACTACCTCAATGTAAAGGACAATACCTAGTTACAGAGCCAAAGTATCCTTTAGGGAGAGGTGTTCTCTTACTGGAGAGTTGTTACAGTAGAACTACCTCTCTGTAAAGGACAACACCTAGTTACAGAGCCAAAGTGTCCTTAAGGGAGATGTGTCCTCTTACTGGAGAGTTGCTACAGTAGAACTACCTCTCTGTAAAGGACAATACCTAGTTACAGAGCCAAAGTATCCTTTAGGGAGAGGTGTTCTCTTACTGGAGAGTTGTTACAGTAGAAATACCTCTCTGTAAAGGACAACACCTAATTGAAGAGCCAAAGTGTCCTTCAGAGAGAGGTGTCCTCTTACTGGAGGGTTACTACAGTAGAGCTACCTCTCTGTAAAGGACAACACCTAGTTACAGAACCAAAGTGTCCTTTAGGGAGAGGTGTCCTCTTACTGGAGGGTTACTACAGTAGAAATACCTCTCTGTAAAGGACAATACCTAGTTACAGAGCCAAAGTTTCCTTTAGGGAGAGGTTTCCTCTTACTGGAGAGTTGCTACAGTTGAACTACCTCTCTGTGAAGGACAACACCTAATTGAAGAACCAAAGTGTTCTTTAGGAAGTGGTGTCTTCTTACTGGAGAGTTGTTACAATAGAACTACCTCACTGTAAAGGACAACACCTAGTTACAGAGCCAAAGTGTACTTTAGGGAGATGTGTCCTCTTACTGGAGAGTTGCTACAGTAGAACTACCTCTCTGTAAAGGACAATACCTAGTTACAGAGCCAAAGTATCCTTTAGGGAGAGGTGTTCTCTTACCGGAGAGTTGTTACAGTATAACTACCTCTCTGTAAAGGACAACACCTAATTGAAGAGCCAAAGTGTCCTTCAGAGAGAGGTGTCCTCTTACTGGAGGGTTACTACAGTAGAGCTACCTCTCTGTAAAGGACAACACCTAGTTACAGAGCCAAAATATCCTTTAGGGAGAGGTGTTCTCTTACTGGAGAGTTGTTACAGTAGAACTACCTCTCTGTAAAGGACAACACCTAGTTACAGAGTGTCCTTTAGGGAGAGATGTCCTCTTACTGGAGAGTTGATACAGTAGAACTACCTCTCTGTAAAGGACAAGACCTAGTTACACAGCTAAAGTGTCCTTTAGGGAGAGATGTCCTCTTACTGGAGAGTTGCTACAGTAGAACTACCTCTCTGTAAAGGACAACACCTAGTTACAGAGTGTCCTTTAGGGAGAGATGTCCTCTTACTGGAGAGTTGCTACAGTAGAAATACTTTTCTGTAAAGGACAATACCTAGTTACAGAGCCAAAGTGTCCTTTAGGAAGAGGTGTCCACTTACTGGAGAGCTTTTAAATATTAAAAATGATAAGTTTGCGAATAAAAACTGTCCTTTATAGAGTTGTGTCCTCTAGCGTTCTTTATATAGATGGCGCGCAATTGTCTTAATCCGTTTACACACGGCTCTCTTTTCTCCATGTTTCTTCTCTGGCGTAGCCCTATAAAACTTGTAGTACAGGACTCCAATGCATCAATCAATATTTCTCACGTAGCAGATAAGTAAAAATTTGTTATCAAAATGTATATTATTATCTAACCCTAGTTTTATTGGCTGGTCACGCAGTTTTCTATTATTTAGAAATTGTATTATTAGTTCTTCAATTTTTAAAAATGTATTACCACATATTGTGGCAATTTTATCTTATCAAATAATAAAGGTTTTTTTTTTTCAGAAATAATTGAATCTCTTCAAGTTTTTTTTTTTAATCTTATAAATGTAGGTTTAATTTTTTTAACTGTATCTATATAGGCTATCTCTCTATATTTGTGTTGAACACATTATTTTTTTAATTTTTATTCTTAGAATTTCAGAGTGCTACATTTCTTAATTGATTTAAAAACACTCATTGATATAACTTTAGGAAGTTTTACCTTTTAGCATGTATATCGGGATTGAGACAATAACTCTGAAAGATATTACAGTGACCTTTATTGAAGACACACGAGATAACAAAGTGTGAACAACCTCTGTCTCTTTAAAAAATATAAGAAGAAAAGGAGAAGAGACCGGCAACATCAAAGACATTTCACTGAAAAGTAAACTATTATACGTTTCTTAAATCAATCAAATATATTTTATACCGTTTTTTTCTACCCCACATTGTAAAATCACATATTGCCCTGGCTCATCAGTGAATGAACCCTTACAAGGGTTTCGCCAGTTTAATCTACCATACCGCTTTTAAAAAATTCTAATATATTGAAAAAGATCGTATTTCTCTATATATATTACAATGTAATTTCGTCTTTGATAATCGAATATATAAGCAGAATAGCCAAATACAATATTATGACTTTAAAAACAGTTTTGAAGACCATTTTAGGTGGGAAGTTTGTTTGGAAAAATTATAGCCAAACAATTAATTATTTAATTCTCAACGTCTCAGTAACCTCCCTGAGGAGAGAAACAGCAAGCCACTGAAACGTCAGGATTTAAATAAATAATTGTTTGATGTGGTTATAATTTAAAAAGCAATATGATTAATCAAAAACAGGCAAAACCGCTTAGATTGATGAGCTAAGCCCTCACAATATTTTATCATCGCAGTATGAACAGTAGGGAGTTTTATATTAAAATACCTGTTTTGAAAATAGAGCAATCCATAAATGGATATTTAATTAAAAATACATATATTGGATCAAAATATCATTTATATTACCAATATTTCAGTTGACTGAACGCCAACTTTTTTCAAGGTATTTATTATTATATTATAATTTATATATACCCCTTAAAAAGGTTGGCATTCAGCCAACTGAAATATTGGTCAAAAAAATTATATTATGATCCAATATAAGCCATTTTTAATTCAAAATACATACCTGTATGTATAAAATCTCTGTGAAAGAAAAAATAATTAGATTTTTTTCTCGAAATATTTCGAGAGATTTCTCCCTCTTTATCATTGTGCAATGAATTGATAAAGAAGGAGAAATCTCTCTGGTGATCTACCTAAACTGTAGTTTGTACGCCGAAGTTGTAAGACACCATAGTGAGCTACACAAACTGTAGTCTGTATACCGAGGTTGTGGGACAATGGTAGATGGTGTGTTTAGATGGACATGTTATCCCCGCCAGTGAGAGAGTTCAAGTCTACCCTAACTACACTCTGGTCATCACCACCGTAGACGCCGAAGCGGACCGAGGTATCTACACTTGCCGGGCCGGGGGTCCGAGAGGTCTACGGGACGAAAAATCTCTCGTAGTTACTGTAAGAGGTAAGTCTCCTCACTGCCATCTAGCGAACATTTACAGAACTGATTTCTTCTCCACTCTTTTATGTACTTAATTGTCTTATTGGAAATAAAAACCATATACATTCATGGACAAAACTTAAGGAAGTTGTACCTTTTACCATGTATATCGGGATTCATACAATAACTCTGAAAGATATTACAATGCCCTTTATTGAAGACATACGGGATAACCAAGTGTGAACAGCCTCTGTCTCTTTCAATAAAACAGAAGACAGGCGACATAAAAGAATTTCTACTTCTTTAAGTTTTCTCCATGAGTATATATATATTGTCACACCATGTTTCAGCTGTGTAGTGTAAACTACCTTGGTTTCTTCCTTCTTGGTGTTATACAAATTTCCCGAGTGGATTTCCATAATTAAAACAAATAATATGCAAATAAAAGTAAATAAAAAGTAAATTACCTTTTTAAGTTATTGTGTATTTATTTATTCGTTGTCTTCCTCGTAGGTCGTGATCCTGAGTCTTCGTATACCTCCTCCTCTCTTTCCACAATAACCAACCAAAATATAAACAATAACAATATTTGTAATATGATGCACTAGCGCGCCATCTGTTATCAAAATTCGAAACTATTTTAAACGCGTGAGATTCTTTTTGGAAATTAAACAATTTCTACTGCCCTTACTGCAATGCAAAAAGTAAGGGCAGTAGAAATTGTTTAATTTCAAAAATAATCTTACACGTTTAAAATAGTTTCGAATTTTAATAACAATATTACAAAAGGAATGGTACTATAGTACATAATCTGTTTGAAATAAATTTAAAATATCATGGAATATTTTGAATAAATGAATGGGCGAATCAAACATGATGTAATTATTTATATGTGTGATAATTATTCTGGTTGGCGTCTTAACTATTGAGATTTTATGACCTAATGGACCAAATGAATTGAAACTAAAATATGAGGGTTCTAATCCTCTTTTGTAATACACTGTAGAATGGTATGTTCAGTTCTAAGGATAAGAATATCTAGATATGGTAATGCGGCTTCAGTTTCTGTCTCCATTGTGAAATAATTCTGGAGATAATAACTGTTTAAAGTGTTTAAAATTAGTTGTTCTATATCTGTTTCATATTCACAAAATATACCATCGATGTAGCGGTACCATTTCTTTATGTCAAGTTCTTTAAAGCTATTGATCCATTTGTCCAGTTTCAACATTTCTATTATCATTCAGTTGCACGATAAGGAGATGCCTTTTTCTTAATTTATGCATCTTATCCCAGTACAATATC
>CP092863.1:146483992-146523119 GCA_030710605.1 Cordylochernes scorpioides | reverse complement strand
ACATTTGTACTATTTTTTCACATTGTGTCGCGGTCTCACGCAATTTTGGCCTTAACTACCCGTTTCATGATTTTTCAGGATGCCTTAATTACCTTTTTTTTTTGTCGTTGAGGTACAGCTTGCACCACGCTGATGAGGGCCAACAGCCCGAAACGCGTCCGTGGTTAGCTTTTCTTGATTAATAAAAATGGGTATTTGGCCTATTCTGGAATAATTAAAAATCAACGAGAATAGTTTATATTTATTCCGATAGATGGCGCAAGCAATCAGCAATTTTCAGTTGCACGATATGGAGATGCCTTTTTTTTCTTAATTTATCCACCTGATCTAAATACATGTTTACACTTTGGTACTATTTTTCACATATATATATGTGTATATAAATAAAAATATATATTTATATTTTCCAGCACATATAGTTTTTAAAAAGCACGGCATAGTTCATGGTGCAACCTAGATTAGCTGGAGTAAATTCCTTAATCGAACTTTGTGAACAATTTTATCTCAGAGTTGAGCATTTTTTAATCGCCCACGGCACACCCTTTTTTTAGGCTTCCTTATTTAAGTCTAGCAAGTTTTTTGTTAAGTATTGAACTGAATTTTTTTTCTGACTGCTTATAGATCGACTGTAGGCTCACTTATAATGCCATGATAATCTTATAAGTATTGTGGGTATATATGAGTAATTGATAGAATTGATTCTTCAATCTACTTATGCAACTTAGAAGATCACAACCCAAATCATATTTTAACATATGTTCACTTATTGCAGATCTGAGAGTACAATTTCAAATGTATGTGAATTATTATTCTATAAGTAGACCATATGTCTACACATTGTATATGCCATGAGCTTATACTGTAGATGCACTACAAGTCTACATATAGTACAGGCCATGATAATCATAGTGGGTATGTGAAGCAAGAATTTGAATATTCTTTGAGTGTGAAAGCTTGCAAAAAAAAAAAGGAACTTACCCTCTATTATTAATTTGTTTATTCTTTCTTTGTCGTTTGTTTTCACAAGTTGAATCTGGTTAGAAAATGTATAAAAATTAGATGAATCTTTTGTTGCCTTAAATACGAGATAATTAACTCGTTTCTATATATATCTAAAATGTTTTTAATAAAATAATTTTATAAATCTGAGAGTTGTCTTCAAAAACGATCCAACAGTTTGACTGTGTGAATTCCTTTACTATAATTAGAACTTATGTCTACACATAAGTACAGCCCATGATAATCATTTACAAGAGCTTATACTGTAGGTGCACTACAAGTCTACATATAGTACAGGCCATGATAATCATAGTGGGTATAACTGTGTGAATTCGTATATTATAAGTAGAACTTATGTCTACACACATAAGTATAGCCCATGATAATCATTTACAAGAGCTTATACTGTAGGTGCACTACAGGTCTACATATAGTACAGGCCATGATAATCATAGTGGTTATGACTGTGTGAATTCCTATACTATAAGTATAACTTATGTCTACACATAAGTTTAGCCCATGATAATCATTTACAAGAGCTTATACTGTAGGTGCACTACAAGTCTACATATAGTACAGGCCATGATAATCATAGTGGGTATGACTGTGTGAATTCCTATACTATAAGTATAACTTATGTCTACACATAAGTATAGCCCATGATAATCATTTACAAGAGCTTATACTGTAGGTGCACTACAAGTCTACATATAGTACAGGCCATGATAATCATAGTGGTTATGACTGTGTGAATTCCTATACTATAAGTATAACTTATGTCTACACATAGGTTTAGCCCATGATAATCATTTACAAGAGCTTATACTGTAGGTGCACTACAAGTCTACATATAGTACAGGCCATGATAATCATAGTGGTTATGACTGTGTGAATTCCTATACTATAAGTATAACTTATGTCTACACATAAGTTTAGCCCATGATAATCATTTACAATAGCTTATACTGTAGGTGCACTACAAGTCTACATATAGTACAGGCCATGATAATCATAGTGGTTATGACTGTGTGAATTCCTATACTATAAGTATAACTTATGTCTACACATAAGTTTAGCCCATGATAATCATTTACAAGAGCTTATACTGTAGGTGCACTACAAGTCTACATATAGTACAGGCCATGATAATCATAGTGGGTATGACTGTGTGAATTCCTATACTATAAGTATAACTTATGTCTACACACATAAGTATAGCCCATGATAATCATTTACAAGAGCTTATACTGTAGGTGCACTACAAGTCTACATATAGTACAGGCCATGATAATCATAGTGGGTATGACTGTGTGAATTCCTATACTATAAGTAGAACTTATGTCTACACACATAAGTATAGCCCATGATGATCATTTACAAGAGCTTATACTGTAGGTGCACTACGAGTCTACATATAGTACAGGCCATGATAATCATAGTAGGTATGACTGTGTGAATTCCTATACTATAAGTAGAACTTATGTCTTCACATAAGTATAGCCCATGAAAATCATTTACAAGAGCTTATACTGTAGGTGCACTACAAGTCTACATATAGTACAGGCCATGATAATCATAATAGCTATGACTGTGAATTCCTATACTATAAGTAGAACTTATGTCTACACACATAAGTATAGCCCATGATAATCATTTACAAGAGCTTATACTGTAGGTGCACTACAAGTCTACATATAGTACAGGCCATGATAATCATAGTAGGTATGACTGTGTGAATTCCTATACTATAAGTATAACTTATGTCTACACACATAAAATAGCCCATGATAATCATTTACAAGAGCTTATACTGTAGGTGCACTACAAGTCTACATATAGTACAGGCCATGATAATCATAGTAGGTATGACTGTGTGAATTCCTATACTATAAGTAGAACTTATGTCTTCACATAAGTATAGCCCATGATAATCATTTACAAGAGCTTATACTGTAGGTGCACTACAAGTCTACATATAGTACAGGCCATGATAATCATAGTGGTTATGACTGTGTGAATTCCTATACTATAAGTATAACTTATGTCTACACATAAGTACAGCCCATGATAGTTATTTACAAGAGCTTATACTGTAGGTGCACTACAAGTCTACATATAGTACAGGCCATGATAATCATAGTGGTTATGACTGTGTGAATTCCTATACTATAAGTATAACTTATGTCTACACATAAGTACAGCCCATGATAGTTATTTACAAGAGCTTATACTGTAGGTGCACTACAAGTCTACATATAGTACAGGCCATGATAATCATAGTAGGTATGACTGTGAATTCCTATACTATAAGTATAACTTATGTCTACACATAAGTACAGCCCAAGATAGTTATTTACAAGAGCTTATACTGTAGGTGCACTACAAGTCTACATATAGTACAGGCCATGATAATCATAGTAGCTATGACTGTGAATTCCTATACTATAAGTATAACTTATGTCTTCACATAAGTATAGCCCATGATAATCATTTACAAGAGCTTATACTGTAGGTGCACTACAAGTCTACATATAGTACAGGCCATGATAATCATAGTGGGTATGACTATGTGAATTCCTATATTATAAGTAGAAATTATGTCTACACACATAAGTATAGCCCATGATAATCATTTACAAGAGCTTATACTGTAGGTGCACTACAAGTCTACATATAGTACAGGCCATGATAATCATAGTGGTTATGACTGTGTGA
Source organism: Cordylochernes scorpioides (assembly GCA_030710605.1). Taxonomy (NCBI): domain Eukaryota; kingdom Metazoa; phylum Arthropoda; class Arachnida; order Pseudoscorpiones; family Chernetidae; genus Cordylochernes; species Cordylochernes scorpioides. The sequence continues at coordinate 146,519,405 of CP092863.1, read as the reverse complement.
ATTCCTATACTATAAGTATAACTTATGTCTACACATAAGTATAGCCCATGATAATCATTTACAAGAGCTTATACTGTAGGTGCACTACAGGTCTACATATAGTACAGGCCATGGTAATCATAGTGGGTATGACTGTGTGAATTCCTATACTATAAGTATAACTTATGTCTACACATAAGTATAGCCCATGATAATCATTTACAAGAGCTTATACTGTAGGTGCACTACAAGTCTACATATAGTACAGGCCATGATAATCATAGTGGGTATGACTGTGTGAATTCCTATACTATAAGTAGAACTTATGTCTACACACATAAGTATAGCCCATGATAATCATTTACAAGAGCTTATACTGTAGGTGCACTACAAGTCTACATATAGTACAGGCCATGATAATCATAGTGGGTATGACTGTGTGAATTCCTATACTCTAAGTATAACTTATGTCTACACACATAAGTATAGCCCATGATAATCATTTACAAGAGCTTATACTGTAGGTGCACTACAAGTCTACATATAGTACAGGCCATGATAATCATAGTAGGTATGACTGTGTGAATTCCTATACTATAAGTAGAACTTATGTCTTCACATAAGTATAGCCCATGATAATCATTTACAAGAGCTTATACTGTAGGTGCACTACAAGTCTACATATAGTACAGGCCATGATAATCATAGTGGGTATGACTGTGTGAATTCCTATACTATAAGTAGAACTTATGTCTACACACATAAGTTTAGCCCATGATAATCATTTACAAGAGCTTATACTGTAGGTGCACTACAAGTCTACATATAGTACAGGCCATGATAATCATAGTAGCTATGACTGTGTGAAATTCTATATTATAAGTAGAAATTATGTCTACACACATAAGTATAGCCCATGATAAGAATTTACAAGAGCTATTACTGTAGGTGCACTACAAGTCTACATATAGTACAGGCCATAATAATCATAGTGGGTATGACTGTGTGAATTCCTATACTATAAGTAGAACTTATGTCTTCACATAAGTATAGCCCATGATAATCATTTACAAGAGCTTATACTGTAGGTGCACTACAAGTCTACATATAGTACAGGCCATGATAATCATAGTGGGTATGACTGTGTGAATTCCTATATTATAAGTAGAACTTATGTCTACACATAAGTATAGCCCATGATAATCATTCACGAGAGCTTATATTGTAGGTGCACTACAAGTCTACATATAGTACAGGTCATGATAATCATAGTTGGTATGACTGTGTGAATTCCTATACTATAAGTAGAACTTATGTCTACACATAAGTATAGCCCATGATAATCATTCACGAGAGCTTATATTGTAGGTGCACTACAAGTCTACATATAGTACAGGTCATGATAATCATAGTGGGTATGACTGTGTGAATTCCTATACTATAAGTAGAACTTATGTCTACACATAAGTATAGCCCATGATAATCATTCACGAGAGCTTATATTGTAGGTGCACTACAAGTCTACATATAGTACAGGCCATGATAATCATAGTGGGTATGACTGTGTGAATTCCTATACTATAAGTAGAACTTATGTCTACACATAAGTATAGCCCATGATAATCATTCACGAGAGCTTATATTGTAGGTGCACTACAAGTCTACATATAGTACAGGTCATGATAATCATAGTGGGTATGACTGTGTGAATTCCTATACTATAAGTAGAACTTATGTCTACACATAAGTATAGCCCATGATAATCATTCACGAGAGCTTATATTGTAGGTGCACTACAAGTCTACATATAGTACAGGCCATGATAATCATAGTGGGTATGATTGTGTGAATTCCTATACTATAAGTAGAACTTATGTCTACACATAAGTATAGCCCATGATAATCATTCACGAGAGCTTATATTGTAGGTGCACTACAAGTCTACATATAGTACAGGTCATGATAATCATAGTGGGTATGACTGTGTGAATTCCTATACTATAAGTATAACTTATGTCTACACATAAGTATAGCCTATGATAATCATTCACGAGAGCTTATATTGTAGGTGCACTACAAGTCTACATATAGTACAGGTCATGATAATCATAGTGGGTATGACTGTGTGAATTCCTATACTATAAGTAGAACTTATGTCTACACATAAGTATAGCCCATGATAATCATTCACCTGAGCTTATATTGTAGGTGCACTACAAGTCTACATATAGTACAGGCCATGATAATCATAGTGGGTATGACTGTGTGAATTCCTATATTATAAATAGAACTCATGTCTACACATAAGTATAGCCCATGATAATCATTCACGAGAGCTTATATTGTAGGTGCACTACAAGTCTACATATAGTACAGGTCATGATAATCATAGTGGGTATGACTGTGTGAATTCCTATACTATAAGTAGAACTTATGTCTACACATAAGTATAGCCCATGATAATCATTCACGAGAGCTTATATTGTAGGTGCCCTACAAGTCTACATATAGTACAGGTCATGATAATCATAGTGGGTATGACTGTGTGAATTCCTATATTATAAATAGAACTTATGTCTACACATAAGTATAGCCCATGATAATCATTCACGAGAGCTTATATTGTAGGTGCACTACAAGTCTACATATAGTACAGGTCATGATAATCATAGTGGGTATGACTGTGTGAATTCCTATACTATAAGTAGAACTTATGTCTACACATAAGTAGAGCCCATGATAATCATTCACGAGAGCTTATATTGTAGGTGCACTACAAGTCTACATATAGTACAGGTCATGATAATCATAGTGGGTATGACTGTGTGAATTCCTATACTATAAGTAGAACTTATGTCTACACATAAGTATAGCCCATGATAATCATTCACCTGAGCTTATATTGTAGGTGCACTACAAGTCTACATATAGTACAGGCCATGATAATCATAGTGGGTATGACTGTGTGAATTCCTATATTATAAATAGAACTCATGTCTACACATAAGTATAGCCCATGATAATCATTCACGAGAGCTTATATTGTAGGTGCACTACAAGTCTACATATAGTACAGGTCATGATAATCATAGTGGGTATGACTGTGTGAATTCCTATACTATAAGTAGAACTTATGTCTACACATAAGTATAGCCCATGATAATCATTCACGAGAGCTTATATTGTAGGTGCACTACAAGTCTACATATAGTACAGGTCATGATAATCATAGTGGGTATGACTGTGTGAATTCCTATATTATAAATAGAACTTATGTCTACACATAAGTATAGCCCATGATAATCATTCACGAGAGCTTATATTGTAGGTGCACTACAAGTCTACATATAGTACAGGCCATGATAATCATAGTGGGTATGACTGTGTGAATTCCTATACTATAAGTAGAACTTATGTCTACACATAAGTATAGCCCATGATAATCATTCACGAGAGCTTATATTGTAGGTGCACTACAAGTCTACATATAGTACAGGTCATGATAATCATAGTGGGTATGACTGTGTGAATTCCTATACTATAAGTAGAACTTATGTCTACACATAAGTAGAGCCCATGATAATCATTCACGAGAGCTTATATTGTAGGTGCACTACAAGTCTACATATAGTACAGGTCATGATAATCATAGTGGGTATGACTGTGTGAATTCCTATACTATAAGTAGAACTTATGTCTACACATAAGTATAGCCCATGATAATCATTCACGAGAGCTTATATTGTAGGTGCACTACAAGTCTACATATAGTACAGGTCATGATAATCATAGTGGGTATGACTGTGTGAATTCCTATACTATAAGTAGAACTTATGTCTACACATAAGTATAGCCCATGATAATCATTCACGAGAGCTTATATTGTAGGTGCATTACAAGTCTACATATAGTACAGGTCATGATAATCATAGTGGGTATGACTGTGTGAATTCCTATACTATAAGTAGAACTTATGTCTACACATAAGTATAGCCCATGATAATCATTCACGAGAGCTTATATTGTAGGTGCATTACAAGTCTACATATAGTACAGGTCATGATAATCATAGTGGGTATGACTGTGAATTCCTATACTATAAGTAGAACTTATGTCTACACATAAGTATAGCCCATGATAATCATTCACGAGAGCTTATATTGTAGGTGCACTACAAGTCTACATATAGTACAGGTCATGATAATCATAGTGGGTATGACTGTGTGAATTCCTATACTATAAGTAGAACTTATGTCTACACATAAGTATAGCCCATGATAATCATTTACAAGAGCTTATATTGTAGGTGCACTACAAGTCTACATATAGTACAGGTCATGATAATCATAGTGGGTATGACTGTGTGAATTCCTATACTATAAGTAGAACTTATGTCTACACATAAGTATAGCCCATGATAATCATTCACGAGAGCTTATATTGTAGGTGCACTACAAGTCTACATATAGTACAGGTCATGATAATCATAGTGGGTATGACTGTGTGAATTCCTATACTATAAGTAGAACTTATGTCTACACATAAGTATAGCCCATGATAATCATTCACGAGAGCTTATATTGTAGGTGCACTACAAGTCTACATATAGTACAGGCCATGATAATCATAGTGGGTATGACTGTGTGAATTCCTATACTATAAGTAGAACTTATGTCTGCACATAAGTATAGCCCATGATAATCATTCACGAGAGCTTATATTGTAGGTGCACTACAAGTCTACATATAGTACAGGCCATGATAATCATAGTGGGTATGACTGTGTGAATTCCTATACTATAAGTAGAACTTATGTCTACACATAAGTATAGCCCATGATAATCATTCACGAGAGCTTATATTGTAGGTGCACTACAAGTCTACATATAGTACAGGCCATGATAATCATAGTGGGTATGACTGTGAATTCCTATACTATAAGTAGAACTTATGTCTACACATAAGTATAGCCCATGATAATTATTTACAAGAGCTTATATTGTAGGTGCACTACAAGTCTACATATAGTACAGGTCATGATAATCATAGTGGGTATGACTGTGTGAATTCCTATACTATAAGTAGAACTTATGTCTACACATAAGTATAGCCCATGATAATCATTCACGAGAGCTTATATTGTAGGTGCACTACAAGTCTACATATAGTACAGGTCATGATAATCATAGTGGGTATGACTGTGTGAATTCCTATACTATAAGTAGAACTTATGTTTACACATAAGTATAGCCCATGATAATCATTCACGAGAGCTTATATACTGTAGATGAACTAGGTGTATTAATGCCATGATAATCTAATAATTCATAGTGGGGAGTATGAATTTATAAATTCTTATTCTGTAAGTACACCACATATCTACACATGGTACAGTCCATGATAATCATTTATGAGATTTTGGAGAGCTTATACTGTGGTAGCTGCACTACTAGATGCATCATATCATGGTAATATAATAATTCATAGTGGGAGATATGAACTTATAAATTCTTACTCTGTAAGTACACCACATATCTACACATAGTATAGACCTTTAATTAAAAAGGCATATATTGGATCAAAATATCATTTATGATATTATTATAAATGATTTTTTGATCCAATATATACCTTTTTAATTAAAGATTTATTTATGGATTGCTCTATTTTCGAAATAGTACAGATCATGATAATCATTTACGACAGCTTATATACTATAAGTATAGCATATCTCTACTTAAATAGAATAAATTCTACTTTTGGAAATATGCTAAAGTACCATTTGGATATTTCCACTGATAGGTTTTTACTTTTGTAGAAATAGTTAAGGAACTTTGATACGTTTAAAAAATGTTGCAATTGCTACACCTGGTTCTAGGTAAGATAGGCAAGCCACCATTTCCTCTAATGGCAGAGACTCTCGGCACATATCGACCTGGAAATTCTGACCTCTCAGGAGAGTGTAGGCAATATTTAAATCAAACATCCATTACCTCCCGTTAACTTGCTCCAGGCTCTGGAATTTGCAGCCATTCCTCGACTGTAAATTTTGACATTCAAATGTTACAATTTAGCTGTGTGCCCGAGGCTCTCTACACTAACCACAAGTACTGGAAATGTTACATATCGTGTAGGAATAAACATTGATTTGTATAATGTATTGTTTGGTGTCTATCCTATCTTCTGTGATTATTGCTTTATTTAAAGGTTATTTCAATTAATCAATCTTTATTAAAGAAGGTTAATTAGAAGAGTAGTATAAAACGTCGATTTTTTCGGGAACCAAGAGTCATGTTCGAATCCCGTTTTTAGGCAACTTTTTTTTTTCTTAAGAAATGATACTTCATTAGGACCCTATTTATATAAAAAATCCACCCACCAGTCTTTTCAAGTAACCAAACGGGGCTACGACACTAGAGTTTTTCTGAGAAAATAAGAAAATTCTCATGTGAGTGGTCAGGTTATATCTTTTTGTTTTTAATACCAACACATGGCCTTTTATCTCCTTTATAGCGTCAATATGCAAAATTTAATCCTACCCATTTAAACAAAAATAGTATCTCATCACTGAATTATTTCTCAAAGAAAAAAAGCAGGATTTATTTAGAATGATAAAATAGGGAAACAACGTGGAAATAGGGAGAGCTACTAAAAGAGAAATTTCAACTTTTCTATACCTTAATACATTTTCCATTTTGTCATCATAGTATTCCTTTGGGATTTGGGTGATTTCTCATTTCTGACGTTCATAGTGGAAGGAAGTATAAAGACCACTCTACCACTTTGCATATATTTTGAGTTGCATATCTATGTATGCCTCTATCTTCTTCAGTTTTCTCCTCTTGAGCAGATACTGGTCTCCAGTGTCGTTATTCTGTGCATCAGTCCAATTGTTATTTTTCCTTAACTTCTATTCCGAATTCATTTTGAATTTCATAGCTTTCTTCATTAAAGAGTATTCTACACTCTCCTATTTGCCTCTATATCTAGAAGTATTTTTAACGTTTTTTTTTAAATTATTATCCCTAGTACACGTGGTAAAGGCAATGATAATCATCGTAGGTAGTTAGCGACTGCTTTTAATGTAAGTACACCACCTGTCTACCTATGTAAAAGGCAGTTCGACTTTATACTTACACATGTGCCAGAGTCCCGTTTGGTTACTTGCACTCGCTGGTGGAGTTGGAATTTTGAAAGAATCGAAGGCTACATTGAAGAATCTTTTTAATTAGAAAAAAGTGCCCAATGAGGGATTCAATCCCGGGATGTAGCGGTCGAAACCCAATGGTTTAGATCATCCTTCTACCGATCCACTATTTTTAACGTTGCGTCATGATGTATTTAATGACTAGAGAAATTTTTTGAATACTCATGCGAGTGGTCAAGAATATACGTTTCTTGTTTTTAATATCATCATCTGACCATTTTCTTTCTTCTTTTTTTTCCCCTATTTTTCACACACATGATTTTGTGTATTTGTTCTTTCTTATTCCTAGTACAACTGATATAGAACATGATAATCATGGTGGGTAGAAGTAGGCGACTTCTTTTACTGTAAGTGCACCACATATCTACACATGTGAAAAGCATTTCGACTTTGTAATTACACATGTACCAGAGCCCCGTTTGGTTACTTGCACTCGCTGATGGGATTGGACTTTTTCAAGAATCGGGGGTCATTGTAGCATTTTTTTAATCAGAAAAAAGTGCCCAATGCGGGAATCGAAACCGGGTCGTTTCGGTCGAAAACCAATGTTTTGACCATCCTTCCACCGACTCCCGTGTATTTGTTGGTAGCCTGATTCCAATATTCTAGCATCATCACACAGCTACATTTCTGAAGTGCTACCCAATATCCTTTTATTCAATCACACACAAGACTTTGTATATTTGATTGCATCTTGATTCCAATATTCAATATTCTAGCTTCATCACACTCAGCATTATATCTGAAATACCTCCCAATATTTCTGGTATTCTGTCCCACACATGAATTTGTGTCTTTGATGGGATCCTGATTTCAATATTTTGGCTTCATCATTCTCAGCATTATACCTGAAGTACTACACCATATTCTGGTATTTTATCACACACATGACTTTGTGTATTTGATGAAAGCCCGATTCCAATATTCTGGCTTCATCACACAGCTGCAGATATGAAATTCTACCCAATATCCTGTTATTTAATCAAATCCATGACTTTGTGTCTTTGATGACAGCCTGAGTCCATAATTCTGGCTTCATCACACTTAACATTATATCTGAAGTACTACACAATATCCTGGTATTCTATCACACACATGACTTTGTGTCTTTGATGGGATCATGATTTTAATATTCTAGCTTCATCACATCCAGAATTATACCTGAAGTACTACACAATGACCTGGTTTTCAATCATATACGACTTGGTGTATTTGATGAAAGCCTGATTCCAATATACTGGCTTCACACTCAAAATTATGCATGGTATACTACCTGCTTTTCACATGTGTAGACATGTGGTTCACTTACAGTTAAAGCAGTCGCCTACCTCTGCCCACCATGATTATCATGGCCTGTACTATGTGTACTAGGGATAAGCAAAATTTGAAGTACTACACATGACTTTTTGTGTCTTTGATGACACTCTGATTTCAATGTTCTGGCTTTATCACACATTTACATATGTACTACTCAATGTTCTGGTATTCACTCAAACACGACTTTGTGTTTACAGTGCCTCCCATGATCATTCCATTTGAATCCATGCGTCTTCGTCAAGGCAGCGCGGGAGTCCTAACCTGCGCTATCAACCGCGGCGAACCTCCCCTGGATATCTCGTGGCAAAAGAACGGTGAACCACTTGCCCCAGAGCTTGGACTCTCTCTGCAAGTCCACGCACTTTTCTCCTTGCTGGCGTTCGCCAACGTGGGCCGTCGACACGCGGCCAACTATACTTGTGTTGTTAAGAACACCGCGGGTTCAGCGGCTCATAGCGCTCTAGTCGTCGTGGATGGTACGTCGCTTCTTCACACTCTACTCTTTAATTAGTGGACAATAACATGTCATATATTATATACTCATGGACAAAACTTAAGGAAATGGAAAGTCTTTGATATCGCCTGTCGTCGTCTATTTTAGTTCACACTTGGTTATCTCGTGTGTCTTCAATAAAGGTCACTGTAATAACTTTCAGAGTTATTGTCTGAATCGTGCCTTATATATACACTAATGGACAAAACTTAAGGAAATGGAAAGTCTTTGATATCGTCGGTCATTTGTGTTAGTTTAAAGGAGATTGAGTCAATTTTGTTCACACTTGATTATCTCGTGTGCCTTCAATAAAGGTCACTGTAATATCTTTCAGAGTTATTGTCTGAATCGTGCCATATACGATATACTCGTATATCATGGACAAAACTTAAGGAAGTAGAAAGTCTTTGATATCGCCGGTCGTCTATTTGAGTTTAAAGGAGATAGAGGCAATTTTGTTCACACTTGGTTATCTCGTATGTCTTCAATAATGGTCACTGTAATATCTTTCAGAGTTATTGTCTGAATTCGGATATACATGCAAAAAGGTTCAACTTCCTTTAGTTTTGTCCACGATTCATCATTTGTCCATGGGTGTATTAAAATGATACTTCTTTTAAGTACGAAATCTTATACAAATCAATACAACAAAAGACGCAAAAATACCTTATCAATACATAAGAAAAATAAATACTAACCATGGATGTTTCTTTTACTAATGAAACAAACTTTCTACTAATGTCAATTTGAAGATTTCATGATCCTTTTTATATAAAGTTTATTGTCTTTTAACGTATCGATGATTTACTGTTGTCCTTTTCAAATAAGGTGAAAAATGTCACAATTCGTTGTTTTACTTGTATAACCTAATCACAAGTTGATTATTTGAGTTGATAAAAGTAGCTAACAAGGTTGAAGATTCTGATGTCGTGTAAATGTTTGTCCTTTTAACGTATCATTAACTCCCTGTTGTCCTTTTCAATAAGATTGAAAGTAACACAATTCGTTGTTTTACTTGTATAACCTAATCACAAGTTGAATGGTTGAGTTGATGAAAGTAACTAACGAGGTTAAAGATTCTCTGATGTCGTGTAAAGGTTTATTGTCCTTTTGACGTTTCGGTAACCCATTGTTGTCCTTTTCAAATAAGGTGGAAAATGAAACAATTCGTTGTTTTACTTGTATAACCTAATCACAAGTTGATTAGTTGAGTTGATGAAATGAGTAATGAGGTTGAAGATTCTGATTTTGTGTAAAGGTTTATTGTCCTTTTGACATTTCGGTAACTCCCTGTTGTTCTTTCAAAAAAAGAAAAGGAGGAAAACGACACAATTCGTTGTTTTACTTGTATTTCCTATTCACAAGTTGATTATTTGAATTGATGAATGTAGCTAACGATCTTGAAGATTCTGATGTTGTGTAAAGTTTATTTTCCTTTTGACCCATTGCTGGCCTTTTCAAATAAGGTGGAAAATGACATAATGCCTTGTTTTACTTTTATCACCTAATTACAAGTTGATTAGTTGAGTTGATGAATGTAGCTAACGATGTTGAAGTTTCTGATATTGTGTAAAGGTTTATTGTCCTCTTGACCCATTGCTGTCCTTTTCAAATAAGGTGGAAAATGACATAATGCCTTATTTTACTTTTATCACCTAATTACAAGTTGATTAGTTGAGTTGATGAATGTAGCTAACGATGTTGAAGATTCTGATGTTGTGTAAAGGTTTATTGTCCTCTTGACCCATTGCTGTCCTTTTCAAATAAGGTGGAAAATGACATAATGCCTTGTTTTACTTTTATCACCTAATGTCAAGTTGGTTAGTTGAGTTGATGAATGTAGCTAACGATGTTGAAGATTCTGATGTTGTGTAAAGGTTTATTGTCCTCTTGACCCATTGCTGTCCTTTTCAAATAAGGTGGAAAATGACATAATGCCTTGTTTTACTTTTATCACCTAATGTCAAGTTGGTTAGTTGAGTTGATGAATGTAGCTAACGATGTTGAAGATTCTGATGTTGTGTAAAGGTTTATTGTCCTCTTGACCCATTGCTGTCCTTTTCAAATAAGGTGGAAAATGACATAATGCCTTGTTTTACTTTTATCACCTAATGTCAAGTTGGTTAGTTGAGTTGATGAATGTAGCTAACGATGTTGAAGATTCTGATGTTGTGTAAAGGTTTATTGTCCTCTTGACCCATTGCTGTCCTTTTCAAATAAGGTGGAAAATGACATAATGCCTTGTTTTACTTTTATCACCTAATGTCAAGTTGGTTAGTTGAGTTGATGAATGTAGCTAACGATGTTGAAGATTCTGATGTTGTGTAAAGGTTTATTGTCCTCTTGACCCATTGCTGTCCTTTTCAAATAAGGTGGAAAATGACATAATGCCTTGTTTTACTTTTATCACCTAATGTCAAGTTGGTTAGTTGAGTTGATGAATGTAGCTAACGATGTTGAAGATTCTGATGTTGTGTAAAGGTTTATTGTCCTCTTGACCCATTGCTGTCCTTTTCAAATAAGGTGGAAAATGACATAATGCCTTGTTTTACTTTTATCACCTAATGTCAAGTTGGTTAGTTGAGTTGATGAATGTAGCTAACGATGTTGAAGATTCTGATGTTGTGTAAAGGTTTATTGTCCTCTTGACCCATTGCTGTCCTTTTCAAATAAGGTGGAAAATGACATAATGCCTTGTTTTACTTTTATCACCTAATGTCAAGTTGGTTAGTTGAGTTGATGAATGTAGCTAACGATGTTGAAGATTCTGATGTTGTGTAAAGGTTTATTGTCCTCTTGACCCATTGCTGTCCTTTTCAAATAAGGTGGAAAATGACATAATGCCTTGTTTTACTTTTATCACCTAATGTCAAGTTGGTTAGTTGAGTTGATGAATGTAGCTAACGATGTTGAAGATTCTGATGTTGTGTAAAGGTTTATTGTCCCTTTGACGTTTCGGTGACCCATTTTCGCCTATTTCAAAAAGATAGAAAGGGACATAATGCCTTTTTTTACTTCTATCACCTAATCACAATTTGATTGGTTGATTTAATTAAAGTATCTAACGATGTTAAAGATTCTCTAATGTCGTGCACAGTACCTCCACGATGGGTGGTTGAACCATCCAACAGCTCCGTGGTCCAAGGTCAATCAGCCACTTTGGACTGTCAAGCTGAAGGTGAACCTCCACCGGTCATCTCTTGGAAACGGGCGACAGGTGAGTAAGTCTTTGTCATCTTCATCTAAATTGTCATTACAGTCCTGTACACATTGTCAACAGTGTTTAGGTGAACCTATCAACCTTCCAGAGATCTGTTTCTTTGTAGATCTTGATCATTATATCTAGATAAATTTACTGGCAATGTGTTTATTTTCGACAATAGCATCAAATATTTGATGATGCATTTGTTGGAAAGAAAATCATTGGCAGTAAATTCAATTGTTATAAATTTTATCGATAGATGGCAATTGTGAATTTATAAATTTCGAGCTTTCGAGCTTTAAGGATCATCTACAGGTGAACAACATGAAACAATAATACAACATAGAGTTGTGGAAGGATCGTATTCCTATAGCAAAATTGGAACCCTTCAATTTTTACATATTTTATCCCTTTTAAAATCCCTTGTAATGAACCAAAATGCATTGTTTTTATGCATTTGTAGGATGGTTGTTGCGTGATGTGTTGGTGTGGCTTATGGAAAGGCCGCTGATAAAATTAAAATTAATTTATTTAAAGCCAGAGAGAAATATATAAAGAGAAAAGAAGTAACGGTTGAAGCAACGGCCGTTGGACTAGCCTTGTTTACCGCGTGAGTGGCAGGTCAGGTTGACGCTCGCGGTTGCCGTTGCCCTGTGTGTAGTGGAGCTTTGCCCCAGTTTGCACTCGCTGAAGCAAAGTGTAGTCGCCACACATTTTTAAAAGGAAGAGGAGAGAAGGCGGATGAGTAATCTAAACCATTGGTTTTCGACCGCTACGACCCAAGATTGAAACCCCCACATCTGACACCTTTTTTATGATTAAAAAATGCTCCAATAGGTCTCAATTCATACAAAAGTCCATTCCCACCAGTAAATGCAAGTAACAAAACGAGGCCTTCGCACACTTGTAAGTACAAAAGTCGAACTTTTTTCTACATGTGTAGATATGTGTTCAACTTACAGTAAAATCAGTCGCTAACTCTTAACCCACCATGATTATCATGGCTTGTATCATGTCTACTAGGGTTAATAATGTCTACAATACTAATATGTCTACTAGGGGGAACAAACTTCAATACATATCTTGCTAGAGTGCCCTGTCTTTCAAGATTACAGAGTCAACAACGATTTAATAGCTTTAGGCCCTAGTGATTTAATTTCAAGTAAGAACACATATATAAAATTTAATTTCCTTTGTAAATATATTTTGGATTTCATTAAGAAAAATGGTCTTTGATGTAACGATCTCAAGGAAATATTGGACATATTATATGGTTGTAAACAATATATAGGTGTATGCGTGTATATGTGTGTATATATGTATATATTTTTAAATTTAATGATGTAACTGTAAATAAAATTCAAAGAATATCTCTATATATGTAAATAATATTTAGGAATCTTTCTAAGTTACTTTCTGTGTATCTTTCCATGTTGAATATTTTCTTTGTTATATTTGTATGTACATTTAGCGCAAGTGTCCCTGGGGGGGACATAGCGTTTTGAATTGAAATAAATAAATACACATTTATCCACGACTTATAATTGAATAAAATCAACACGCAATCCAGGGTTAAATTTCTTTTACATTTTTTATTTCTTTAGCTTTCGAGAGCTCACATGCCCTTCAACTGGAGAACCTAATAGTATAATTTCGAGCTAACTATAGATAGTTAACTAGTTCCTCTGTTGAAGGGCATGCTAGATCCCGAAACTAGAGAAATAAAAATAGTAAGAGAAATTTAACCCTGGATTGCTTGTTGTGTGATTTTATTCATTTATAAATCGAGGATAAACGTGTATTATTATCCCTAGTAGACATGATACAAGCCATGATAATCATGGTGGGTTAAGAGTTAGCGACTGATTTTTACTGTAAGTTTAACACATGTCTACACATGTGAAAAGCAAGTCGACTTTTGTACTTATAAGTGTGTCAAAGCCCCGAATAGTTACGTGCATTCACTGGTGGGGTTGGACTTTTGCAATATTCGGGGGCCATTGAAGCATTTTTTAATTAGAAAAAAGTGTCCAATGTGGAGGTTACAATCTCGGGTCGTAGCGTTTAAAAACCAATGGTTTAGATCACTCATCCGCCTTCTCTCCTCTTCCTTTAAAAATGCATAAAAAAAACAATACATTTTGGTTCATTACATCAGTAAAGAATGCTATAGTGGCGATAAAGAATGTACCAAAAACACCAGTTTTGACAAATTCATACAAAGGCCAACAACCTGTATAGCAGCTATACGGTGGTTTTGTGGCTCATTCTTCATTCACCACTTCAATGTTATCTACATTTGTAATGAACCTAAAAATGCATTGTTTCTATTTATATTTAATCAAATCAGCAACAACAACAACAAAAGCCTTTATTGAGGACCTCTCGCCCTATATAGGATTCGCCAGTGTACAGAGTAATTGAAGAGAAGATAACTAAGAATACAGAGAGAAACCTATATGTAGTAGGTATAGTATAGTATTTTCTACACTGTGATTATATACAGCAGCAGCAACAAGCCTTTTACTGGAATCAAAGTATTTAATCAAATCATTAAACATGAATGTTCTTTTTCCAATTATAACAAACTTCTACTGTCCTTACTGCAATGAAAAATATTGGGAAGGTTTGTCTTATCTATGGTGAACCCTCCCAGCGGTTTCGCCAATTTAATCAACCAGACCTAGAGCTCTAATACTGTATTGGATCATTCTGCTTATATATGCTACATTGGTGGGTAGAATCTCAGAAATGGTATTTAAGCAAACTATGGACATAAACTTTTAGGACAGTAGAATTATATATAACAATTTGCCTCGAGCAATGCTTTTCAACAAACAATAAAGACACAAGAGACTAATTAGACATTAATTAATTAAATTAATTATTTCACTCTTCTATATTATGTGTATATGTGTATGTATATATGTATATATATGTAAATTATTAATAAAATATATATAAACGTAATCCAAAATATAAATAGATTTTGTTTCATAAAAAATATAATATTTAATTTAAAAGCTTTTTTTTTAAGAAAAAAAAGTTGAATTAATGAAATAGATGTGCATATATGAGAGCTTATTTTTTATTGGTCGAAAGAGAAATATTTGCATAGACAACGGCGATATGCAATTATGGCGAAAAAAAAATTTGCTCGGTAGCAGCAGATAAGGTAAACAAAATTCTCTATTTCTGCTGTTGTTAGCTATAAAAATTGATAAATATTCGTTAGAGTAGAGCTTTTGTCTTACAGGTAATTCTTTTTATCAATGTAATATACCATATTTTAAAAAAAAATCTCTAATAACGAATATTTTCAATTTATTTTGCATAAACTGAATAGATGTTCTATCTAACTTTAAAATTCCATCTATGAAAATGTTGATTTTTAAATGTTTTTCATTGAAATATAAGTGTTTAATCCTGACAGTATTACTCTAT
This sequence comes from Cordylochernes scorpioides, assembly GCA_030710605.1. Taxonomy (NCBI): domain Eukaryota; kingdom Metazoa; phylum Arthropoda; class Arachnida; order Pseudoscorpiones; family Chernetidae; genus Cordylochernes; species Cordylochernes scorpioides. The sequence continues at coordinate 146,503,764 of CP092863.1, read as the reverse complement.
TGATAAGCCATTACAAATTAACAGCATGTTTTCTGTTTTATAAAAATGTTTACTATTTATATTGTTTTTTCATTGATAAACAGCCACTTCTTAAAAATTAATCAACAAAAATTTTACTTCAAAATGATTCTAGAGAAGATTTCCTAGATCAATGAATAATACGGAAATTCCACGTTTATATACACACAGGACAAAACTTAAGGAAGATGTACCTTTTACCATGTATATCGGGATTGATACAATAACTCTGAAATATATTTGATACACAGTGACCTTTATTGAAGACACACGAGATAACCAAGTGTGTATAAACTCATAGACAAAACTTGAGGAAGTTGTACCTTTTAGCATTTATATCAGGATTCAGACAATAACTCTGAAAGATATTACAGTGACCTTTATTGAAGACACACGAGATAACCAATATACACTCTTAGGCAAAACTTAAGGAAGTTGTACCTTTTAGCATGTATATCGGGATTGAGACAATAACTCTGAAAGATATTACAGTGACCTTTATTGAAGACACACGAGATAACCAATATACACTCTTAGGCAAAACTTAAGAAAGTTGTACCTTTTAGCATGTATATCGGGATTCAGACAATAACTCTGAAAGATATTACAGTGACCTTTATTTTAGACACGAGATAACCAAGTGTGAACAACCTCTGTCTTATTAAAAATAACAGACGATATGTATATTGTAGATTTATATTTATTAGTGTATCGATAGAATATAATTTTGATATATATGTAACTAGGTAAATGTATCACCTTATCTTTTAGGTTATGTAAATAGTTATACATTGATTTGCATATAATTGTCATTCTGAGGTTTGTATTTAGTAATTTTGTAAGTCCAATATAGTGTCGCGCATGAATGTTATATTTACAAAGTGAATATCGGTACCAAGCCACTAGATCTTTCTGAATGTCCTAGAGCAGAGGTCGGCAAACTGCGACTAGCGATCCACATGCGGTTCTTTATATAGTTCCATATGTAAATATTATTTATGCGAGTACTATTTATTGTTGGCAAGAAAAAAAATGTTGTGGCTCTTTAAAAACTTTGAAAATTTGTAAATTGTAATTTGTTACTCTTTCGACTCAAAGGTTTGCCGACCGTTGTCCTAGAGTATGGCATTTTCTAAGAAACGACAAGTCCTTATAAGCTGCGTTAACAGAAACTAAGCTAAGAATATCCTCAAATTGTGTATAAATCAATCTTCATTGATTGAAGAGTATTAATCTCCGGCTAAATAAACTCAGTAGAATATAGTTTAAATATATATACGGATAAAATATTTACATGAGGAACTTCTTTTTAGTTTTATTGCGAGCTTTCGAACCTTTCGGTTCTTCTACAGGCATGGATAGCATGAATATACTAAGGAGTAGTACGAAAAGTATTAAGGCATCGTCGAATGTCTTCGCCATTCTTATCTGGCTATGATTTGGATTAGCTGCCTTAAGAATGAAATTCAGAATCTATTTTTTTTCTTTGGTAATCCATTTACTCAAAATAATGGTAGTGATACTTATACCAAGTATGCCATGATAATCATGGTGGGTAGTTAACGACTGATTTTGCACTGTAAGTACACCACACGTCTACAGACGTAAAAAGTAGATGGACTTTCGCACTTACAAGTGTATGATAGCACCGTTTGGTTACTTGAACTCACTGGTTGGGTTGGACTATTGCAAGAATCGTAGGTTGTTCAGGCAAATTCTTTTCAGAAAAAAAGTACCCAATACTGGATTTGATCCCAGGTCGTGATTGTCGAAAGTCGACAGTTTCTATCACTCATCCACCAACCTTCCTTCTTAAAATGACAAAGTAAATAAACTTACCATAATTAAAAGTTTGCATATTGCCTGAAATTTTCAGATAAAAAATACCCAATGTTAGATTCGTTCCCGGGTCTTGAGTGTCGAAAATCAACGGCTTATACCAATTATCCACCAACCTTCCCTTTTAAAATAATTATGTAAATAAACTTACCAGAATTAAAGGTTTGCATATTGCCTGAAATTTTCAGGAAAAAAAAAGACCAATGTGGGATTAGATCCCAAGTCATGAGTGACCGAAATACAGTTTCTGCCACTCCTTCCCCAAACTTCTGCTTAAAATAACGAAGTAAATAAGCTTAGCATAATTAGGTTTTTGCATATTGCTTGAATTAAAAAAAAAGTGCCCAGAGTGGGATTCGATCCCGGTTCGTGACTGTCGAATACCACTCCTTCAATCTTCCCGCTTAAAATAATGATATAAACTTATCAGAATTGAAAGTTTGCATATTGCCTGAATTTCAACCAACGTAAATGTTATTCCAAATAAGAGGTAAAAGCTAACGGCGAAGAGTTCCTTCCTATTGTGCATGCCATTATCTATATACATAGTTATATGTAAAACAACGTTTGACAAGTTTTACCGCAAATGTTTCTTTTGAACGAAAAATCGCAGTTTATTTTAAGGATAAATAACGATTATTTCTATCTTTAGGGATGAAGTATGAAAGGATGAATTGTGAAGAGTAATGATGAACGGAAAAAATAAAAGTATCCGTTCATCATTCATCATTACTCTTCACAATTCATCCTTTTATACTTCAACCCTAAGGATAGAAATAATCGTTATTTCTCCTTAAAATAAATTACCATTTTTTCGTTCAAAAGAAATATTTGCGGTATAACTTGTCAAACGTTGTTTTACAATCATAAGCCGCATTATATTGTATTATATTTACATATATGACGATAAGCTAAAAGATGTAAGTGGCAGGTACTGGACCCGAGTCCGAGCCTGTCTTCAACAGCCACACTACAGTCCTCCATCCTAACGGATCTCTTGGACTCCGGGACCTAGTGAACGATTCGTTCTTTCTCTGCCAGGCTTCCAACAACATCGGTCCTGGACTCAGCAAGTTGGTATCTATCAAAGTACATGGTAAGTCCACGTTTGTCAAGCTTTCTTTGACTCCTTACCTCCTTGTTTGGTTTGGTAAATTTATCTGCCTCTTGATTAGTTGACATAGACATTTGATTATCATTTTACATGTTTAATTAAAAAGACATATATTGGATCAAAATATAATTGATTCTACCAATATTTCAGTTGGCTGAACGCCAACCTTTATCAAGGTGTTATAACATTTTAATGTATGTCAACAACAAACCCAGTGCCATATAACGTCAACAGCATTAAGTTCTAAAAAATATTTTGTTATATTCAATGGGGAGAACATTTTTTTTATATATTTACATATTTTATATGTTCCGCAATCATTTACATATCTACATAGTCTATATGGACTTCGTATCTATCCGCAGTGAGATACTCATTTCTGTGAATGGTGAAAACACGTCGGCGATTGTATTATTCCGAACTAGACTTACTCGCGGGGAAACTAAAATTAGATCCATTTTTTTAAACAACTTCAACTAATCTGATTAAATCTATCTTAACCTAACCTAAACTATCCTAATTTTACCTATCTTAGAGCCTACCCTAAATAAATTTTAACATTTCTGAGCCTAAACTAAACTTAAATTTAACATTTCTGAGCCTAACCTAAACTTAAATTTAACATTTCTGAGCCTAACCTAAACTTAAATTTAACATTTCTGAGCCTAACCTAAACTTATATTTAACATTTCTGAGCCTAACCTAAACTTAAATTTAGCATTTCTGAGCCTACCTAAACTTAAATTTAACATTTCTGAGCCTAACCTAAACTTAAATTTAACCAATCTGAGCCTAACCTAAACTTATATTTAACATTTCTGAGCCTAACCTAAACTTAAATTTAACATTTCTGAGCCTAACCTAAACTTAAATTCAACATTTCCGAGCCTAACCTAAACTTAAATTTAACCAATCTGAGCCTAACCTAAACTTATATTTAACATTTCTGAGCCTAACCTAAACTTAAATTTAACATTTCTGAGCCTAACCTAAACTTAAATTCAACATTTCCGAGCCTAACCTAAACTTAAATTTAACCAATCTGAGCCTCACAACTGAAACTTTATCTATCTGAACCTAACGTAAACTATCCCAATTTTACCTATCTTATAACCTACACTAAACCAATTTTAACATTTCTGAGCGTAACCTAAACTTAAATTTAACCAATCTGAGCCTAATCTAAAATTTAATCTATCTGAACCTAACCTAAACTATCCTTATTTTACCTTTCTTATAACCTACCCTAAACCAATTTTAACATTTCTGAGTGTAACTATAACTATATTTAACCAATCTAATCCTAACCTAATTTTTATCTATCCAAGCATAACCTAAAACCAACCATTTTAACCTTGATGAACCTAACCTGTTCTAATTTAACCTATCTGAAAGTCTAACCTGAACTAACCTAATTCAACCTATCTGAACCTAACCTATCTCTTCTGCAGAAATGAATATTTAACCCTCTCCCTTTTGGAAGTCTATCTAGGAATTTTTTTGTCTTTTGTTGTCCTTTGTTGAGACATTTGTACCTGTTATCTCTCTGTATGCTCCATAATAGAATATAGTCCAAAAGAAGAGGATAACAGCGCGGCTGTAAATAGGTAACAGAGGTTATGATTTATTTCCTATAAATAAGGTTTGATGTAAATAGGGGTTTAGCGCAGATCAATATGTGCACTCATGGACAAAACTTAAGGAAGTTGTACCTTTTACCATGTATATCGGGATTCAGACAATAACTTTGAAAGATATTACAGTGACCTTTATTGAAGACACACGAGATAACCAAATGTGTATACACTCATGAACAAAAGGAAGTTGTACCTTTTACCATGTATATCGGGATTCAGACAATAACTCTGAAAGATATAACAATGACCTTTATTGAAGACACACGAGATAACCAAATGTGTATACACTCATGAACAAAAGGAAGTTGTACCTTTTACCATGTATATCGGGATTCAGACAATTACTATGAAAGTTATTACAGTGACCTTTATTGAAGACACACGAGATAACCAATATACACTCATGGGCAAAACTTAAGGAAGTTGTACCTTTCAGCATGTATATCGGGATTCAGACAATAACTCTGAAAGATATTACAGTAACCTTTATTGAAGACATACGAGATAACCAATATACACTCATGGGCAAAACTTAAGGAAGTTGTACCTTTCAGCCTGTATATCGGGATTCAGACAATAACTCTGAAAGATATTACAGTAACCTTTATTGAAGATACACGAGATAACCAAGTGTGTATACACTCATAGATAAAACTTAAGGAAGTTATACCATTTAGCATGTATATCGGGATTCAGACAATAACTCTGAAAGATATTACAGTGACCTTTATTGAAGACATACGAGATAGCCAATATACACTCATGGACAAAACTTAAGGAAGTTGTGCCTTTCACCATGTATATCGGGATTCATACAATAACTCTGAGAGATATTACAGTGACCTTTATTGAAAACAAACGAGATAACCTAGTGTGTATAAATTCATAGACAAAACTTAAGGAAGTTGTGCCTCTTAACATGTATATTGTGATTCAGACAATAAATCTGAAAAATATTACAGTGACCTTTATTGAAGACACGATGTAACCAAAGTGTGAACAAAATTGCCTCTGTCTCCTTCAAAAAACAGACGACCAGCGACATCAAAGACCTTCCACTTAAGTTTTGTCTATAAGTTTAGAATGTGGTTAGCACTATGCACGAACAGATACAGAAAGACTTCCAGGTCCATAAGACCAGTACTAGGTGTGGTGAAGAGGACCAATGACAAATCAACGCCTGTCAAAGACACTACCTCTCACGCCATATTGCCTGACCCTTTATTGATTCTTATTTTAGGTCATTTCAGGCAAATTTCTTGAGTTTTTTAAAAATCTTTCTACGATATCTGTAAAGAAGATAAACGCCTTCGGATCAAATATTAATTTCAGCGGGCAGTGAAAACACCTTGGAGATTGTATTATTCCGCTATAGACCTACTCGTTGTAAGAAAAAAATAGTTCCATTTTGAAAACAACTTAACCTAAACTAACCAATAGTAAAGATAGAGGCTGCCTCGTCGGAATTCATTGTTCTTAAACTCAAAGATACTTCGGTCTGTAAAAAGATTTACTGGCCGAAGTATCTTTAATTGGAAGAACTAAACTAACCAAATTTAACCTATCTCAACATAATCTAGTGTCTAAAGAGACAAAGGTCGCCTCTCCCGTCAAAATAGACGTCAAACCTGACGCCATCTATTTTCATCTATATTATAGCCATGGATATGGCCCAGCCACTTTGCCAGCTAAACACCTCTTGGCAGATTGTCAAGATTCCATTAGATCCCGTGTGGATCTCATAGAATAAAGTCCGCCCTAGACTGACGAGGGCCATTAGCCCGAAACCATGGTCTCTAGGTGGACGCTTTTCAATTTGCCAAAACTGGTATTGTGGCTTTGTCACCGACCCGAGGCCGCTAGTTGCGGCGACGGTCAATAGATGGCGTCTGGTTTTATACGTCTATTTTGACGAGAGAGGCGACCCATGTCTCTTTAGAATTATTACTTTATATTTGTAAAATCACATCATAAAAGTTACCTAGCTTACTTGTTCAATATACTCAATATACATGTTTCAATTAATTTTTCCATTGCAATAAGGGCAGTAGAAATTATTTATTTTTAAAAAGAATCATATGCGTCTATAATAGTTTCGAATTTTGATAACAGATGGCGCGCTAATGCATCATAGTATATGCTAAATATACCTAAAATATCTCTCCCAACAAAAAGAAATACCATAATTGCATATCATCTTTATATATATATATGTTTACATAGTATTTCGCGAATTCTTTATAAAAATATCTCCTACCTATATATATATATATATAGATAGTTCAAATAAAAAAATAAATATTTTCTTAATTTTTACATAATTAAAACTTTTCATAACTTGTAAGAGATATGAAAAAAAAAACTTTTTAGAAACTTTGATAGAAAAGACTTAACCAATTCTCCAGTGTTGCCAAACCTCTCATCATTTCTTTCTCTAAAAGTTAGTTCAATACAAATTTAAAAAAATTAAAAAAAAAAACAGACGAAGTTTTCGTGCCCATTATCTGAGCAAATTAAAAAGTCTTCTGCCATGAGAAAACCTTCTTTTGGAAAACTTTAATTTGTTGAAATTTGTTTGAGAGAGTTTCTCTTTCTATCTTACCTTGCACGGTCGTCTGCTTCGAAAATGTTTGTTTTTTTTTAGTTTAACAACAACGCCATCTGCTAGGTGAAATTTACACTAAATTCTTCATATATATAAGGTTATCACAAATGTTCGTGTTCTTCTTAAAACGTTGTTTTCCTTATTACTTGGCGAATAATATTTTTTACGGAGAATATATAATAATACATAATACAATTACTTTATACATAATACAAATAAATTATTCACTTACGGCCAATAATATTGGTATTTCAATTTTTGTGCAATTGTTTACGAACTTTTGGAATAACCTTGTATTTATATATGTTTAAATTATATTTTTGAATATCTCTCTAATTAATATTAATTGTCTAAATTATATTTATAAAGGGAACATATATATAAATTTAGATTTAAAAAAGAATATACTAGATTGAAAAAAGGGAGAATTTACCAATATATTAGTTGGCAGAACGCCAACTTTTGTTGAAGTATAACAACGTATTTATTTTTTATATAAGAAATCTTGCTCTAATACATATTTAAAGGGAGAGGTGCCACTTTTAGTATAAAATTATTATAAAAAGTATTTTCTGTCGATTTTAGAATATTGAGATATAGAATTATTACTTACTGATGCTGATTATTTTTGGATAAATGAATATTGTTATGACATTGTTAATGCACAGACGTGGTAAAAATATTTAAAATAGTTTAGATCAGAATTAGCTTCAATTGAACCTACGGAAATAATCAAGAAAGAAATACTTTACTTGAGGAGTAAAGAAGAAAATAAAAGATTACATATTTACATATGTGCAGAAAGATTTGAGACGGCCAACGGGAAATAACAACATATAGGAAAAGCCGCGACATCTGGCAATAGATTTAACAGAGGAATTTGATCTGGGAATTATAATTTTATAATCAAATCAATTTTTATATAACATATATATGTTATATATACTATTTTTTATATATTTTATTTCAATTATATTTCTTAGTTCAAATTACTCTGGGGTCGACACCAGATGTCACGGCTTCAGACTATATAAACCCATTGTTGTTGTTTCCTGTTGGCCGGCTCTTTGTGGAGATATGTAAATATGTAATCTTTTATTTTCTTAACGCCTTAAATCAGTTAGTACTTTCTCAAATCATGTCTTATATATTTCTAACAGCTCAATTAAATCAGCGGTAATCTAAAACAGCTGATAATAATTCCTCTTAGTAAATTACTCTCTTATCTCAAAATGTTGTATCATAACATATATACATATATCATTACTCAACTTAATAAGCATAATATTATATTAAAGGTACAATTTATCTCAAGATATTCTAGATAAATTGGTGTTATGAGGCTAAATACGAAACAATACTAAAGCAAATTTAAACCACAAAACCAATAACTTCTTTTTGTTTTTTAAATTAATAATAATAAATTACACCTTTTTGAGAAGAGTTTTTTTTATTTAATGAAAATGTTGCATTCAAAAATGATATATGTATATAAGGAAATTAAAAGTTGCTTAGTTTTAAAATAAAATTAGCGAATTTTAATGACACCCTATCTAGATTTCCAAGGCTCTCTATCTCTCTCATCAATAAGATATTATTCATTGAACCAATTTTGCATATCGGTATGCAAATTAAAGATTTGTTTTGAATTAAAGAGTAAACACTCAATATATTATTCAATCATATAACTCTTGATTTAAAAATAAGCTATATTCGTTGACTTATAATATTATAAAATAAAGCTTCCAGGGTTAAATTTCTTGTGCAACTTTTTATTTTCAAGCTTTCGGACTTGTCAGTCCTTCAACAGGATTATGACGTTAACAAATTAATGATAAATACTATTTTTATATGAATTATTAATTACCTTTTTATATACTTATTGAGAGGAATATATCACATTATTTGTGAGTGAAAATCAACTTTTTTGAAAATATACGTGCTTGGTCAGGAATTTATTAAATCTAGTTTGAAGTCTTGAGATATCATTCAACCAGCACGCAGTAAAAGCAGGTCGCCTACTTCTACCCACCATGATTATCATGATCTGTACCATGTGTACTAGGGATAAGCAAAAAATATATATAATCATGGTGGGTAGAAGTAAGCGACTAATTTTGCTGAAAGTACACCACATGTCTACACATGTGAAAAGCAGTTTGACTTTGCACTTACAAATAAGCCAGTATAAGTATAAAATTTTGTTATTGAAGTGTAAAATATTTTTATTTAAAAGTGCCATATATATATACCTATATGCATATATACACTGGTGTCCAAAAAATAATAAACCTAACCAATATTGAAATTTCTCAAAAGCTAATTTATTAACAAATATAAAATTTAGGATACAAATAGTTTAAACTATGGAGAATTTGACTAGCTATATGAAAATATAAAAAATATATTTGAAATTATGAAATATGCAAATTATTACCAACATACCTAAAGCTAAGGTTCCATATCTTAAAGAAATAAGATATCAATAGGGAGTATGATCACCTCTAACAGCTATCAAGGTCTCACAGCGAGCCCTCATACTGTTTACCAGGCTTTGGAGGGGGTCCAGGGGTAGTAAACCCCACTCCTCCAATAGAGCAGTTCTTAGCTCAACGAGGGTTCTGGGAGAGGGGTGACGAGCTCCAATACGCCTCCCTAGAGCATCCCACACATGCTTTATTGGATTCGGGTCCGAAGATCTGGCTGGCCAATCCATCCTTCGAATATTCTCACTCTGGAGATATTCATTGACTAGCCTAGCCCTATGCGGACGAGCATTATCGTCCATAAAAATTAAATTGTGACCAATTTGATCTCTATAAGGTCTTAGATAAAACTAAAGGATCTCGTCCCTGTACCTTTGGGCAGTTAAAGTGCCCCCAGAAAAAATGTGGAGGGGTGTGCGTCTGCTAGATCTGATGCCAGCCCAGACTAAGAGACTGCCCCCTCTAAAACTGTCTATTCCCTGATGTTACTGGGATGATAGCGGGTTCTAGGCTCCCTCCAGATGAAAACTCGTCGAGAATCTGTGTTTAAACTAAATCTTGACTCGTCACTGAAGAGAACATTGGCCCACTGATCATGAGTCCAGGCGTGATGTTCCAAGCACCAATTCAAGCGGGATCTCCTGTGAGCTGAGGTTAAAGGGATACAGACCATTGGTCGTCTTGCATAAAGAGCACCTTCGTGAAGCCTTCGGTAAACAGTTTGTCTTGAAATTCTCGTTCCAGTAGCACTTGAGAGTTCATTAGAGAGTTGAATAGCTGTCGTCTCCCTATGGCGCTTGGCAGTTACGACCAGATAACGGTCTTCAGAGGTAGCTGTTTTTCTTTTTCTACCAGAACCTTCTTTTCTTTTGATGGTTCCTGTCTCAATGAACTGTTTCCATATTTTGCTGACCACAGATTTATTCACATTTAGCCATTTTGCTACTTCAACTTGTGATTGTCCTGCCTCTATTCTTCCAACAGCTCTATATTTTAAATCATCTGCTAAAATTTTTCGTAAACTCATAATTAACTAAGGATTAAATAAAATTATAATTGGACAATTCTTAGATGGGGTAAACGACAAGCCAAGTAGCACACTTATAAAGACAAGCAAAAATTAGCATATTTTCAATTTTACCGAATCGAATGGTTGCGATATATAAATTCTACGACATAAAATACCTAATTAAATTACTTTTTAGCTTTTAGCGTTGTATATTTTAAAACATATCATTAAAAAACAAAAGTTTCTTATTTTTTGGACACCAGTGTATATTATTACAATATAAATAGCATATTTTCAATTCTATCAAATATTTTATACATTTATTTATTCATATAATTACTTTTTCAAAAAAAGTAATGTTATACATACAAATTTTTCCACTTATTTAAAAAAATGAAATAAATTTAAATAAAATCTTTCTTTTTCTTTTCACTTTACATAACAAAATATATTAAAGATATTTCTATGTAATACAAAACGTTTTTTTTTTCCTATTAAAATTATCGTTTGGTAAGAATAAAAAAACACAAAATATAATTCTACCACATATATATATACGTAGAATAAATATTAATATACTTAATAACAGATTAATCTTTCACGCGCTCTCTTGTCACAAGAGAGGGGAATTATTATTAAAATATAGTCTTACATACATTTTTATTAAATCTCATTATGAAAATTTTCGCAACCCCCATTCTATGAATAATTCATCTATTTGATAGTAAAGTCCAATAGACCTGGTATTAAATTTGATGGGAGCTCATATGAAGTGTGCATTATTATTTCCCATTAAAAAAAGGAAAAGAAATTTTATGTAAACGCTTTATTTTTATTATATATTGTTTAATTTTTATCTTAGAGATATGTGTTATATGATTAATTAAATATATTATAATATATTATAAATAAAGAAGGCATCTTTTGACCACGAGCATATGTGCTTTTTAGTTTATTTTTGCTCCACTAGATGACGCTCTGCCATCTAAAAAGCACATGTGCTCGTGGTCAGAAAATTCCTTCTTTTGTTTTTTCATTGTTATATATATAAATATATGAAAAAAAACAATAGAAAAAATAAAAAATTTAAAAAGGTCAGGTGTTGATATTAAAAATAATGAAGGCATATCCTCACCAAAATCACATGTGCTTTTTTAGATGGCAGAGCGCCATCTAGTGGAACAGAAATCAACAAAACATTGATTTAACCCGTTCCTTGATATTTAATACCCATTTCTTGGTTTCTCAAGAAGCCTCTGGTTCCAAAAATATTTTTGGTCGCAGTGGTACAGCCTACTCCACACTGACGAGCGTCAACAGCGCGAAACGCGTTCGTCGATGACTTTTCTTGATATATCAAGAAATTGGGTTGGCCAAATATCAGGGAACAAGTTAAATCAACGTTTAGTTGATTTCTGTTCCACTAGATGGCGCTCTGACATCTAAAAAGCACATGTGCTTGTGGTCAGGATATGCCTTCATTAGTTTAAATAGAAATATATGTGAAATAGCACAAAAGTGAAAATAGTGCTGGGATCAGGTGAATAAATTAAAGCGAAAGGTATCTCTTGATCTTACAATTAAAAGTTGCTGATGGCTTGCGCCATCTGTCGGAATAAATGCCAATTAATCGTTGATTTTTTAATTATTCCAGAATTGGCTAAATATCCTTTATTAAGTAATAGAGTAATATATCGCCAATTTGGTAATAAATCAAAAAATCAAAGATTAGTTAATATTTATTCCGATAGATGGCGCAAGCCATCAGTAACTTTCAGCTGCTCAATCTGAAGATTTATTTTCTTATTTTTTTTATATAATATAATACACTCTGAGGCCTGTGATTGTAAAACAACACTTGAAGTTACACCGCATGAGTTTCTTTTCAATGAAAAATCAAAATTTATTTCAAGGTGAAATATTGACTATTTCTAACCTTTTTGGATGAGGTATGAAAGGGTGAATTATGATTTCCGTTCATCATTACTCTTCATAATTCACCCTTTCATACCTCATCCAAAAAAGGTTAGAAATAGTCAATATTTCACCTTGAAATAAATTTTGATTTTTCATTGAAAAGAAACTCATGCGGTGTAACTTCAAGTGTTGTTTTATTTTTTTATGTTATACAAATATATTAATCCTTCTATAAATGAGATGTTTTCGGTAGCAATATTATAATGCAATAAAATTTTGCTGTAATATGATATTCATTTAACAAATGAGGTACCTCTCCCTTTGAAAAATGCATTAAAACAATATATTTCTATGTTTTCACCTCTGTATAGATTGTGTAGTCGTGCTCTTCATTTTGACTTGTAATATTTTAAAAATGTTTAAAAACTATATTTTTATTAAATAATGAATATGCAAAATAATAATACTTCACGATGTTTTATTTTAAAATGAATAATAATTTGTATATTTTTGATAACTCTGTGACCTGAAAATATAGAAGTGATATAGATATAATAGTTAGTTCGTTGCTGGTAGATGTAAATATTAGCCACCATTTTAATTTATCAGTTTGTATTTAAATAAAAAATAATTAATTTGATTTAAAAAGGCTAAGGCTATTTCTTCAAAACATCTACCACAAATGTATCATGACACCTGCTTTAGTAAATTCTTTAACATCTGTTACTTCTGTATTGGGGTGATATATATATACAAAAAAAATCAATGTTTTAATGCATTTTTAAAGGGAGAGGTGCCTCTTGGTATATACACTATTATATAGGCGTTTCAAAAACCTGGATAAATTTAAACTAACTATATATTATACATATATAAATTTGGAGAATAAGGTTTAAAATGAATGTTTGACAATTAAATTTAAATCTGTTATTTTATATAAATTCTTCTGTATTTTTAAATAAAGGTATATTTTATATTCTATGTATAGTTGATTGAATTGGAATTACACGTAATTGGGTTTGATAAACACACAAATGCAATAAATTATAACAAAAATAGAAATAAAATTGAATAAAGCATATATCTAAATTATATTTATTTCTTAAGCCTAATGTAAAATGCCTTAAATCTATTTAGATATTCATGTCAATTCATATATTATATTTGCATATAGGTAACAATATTTCAGTTTATTATATATTTACTATTATAAAATAAATAAAGCTTCCAGGGCTAAGTTTCTTGTTCATTTTTTTTTATTTTCAGTCCTTCAACAGGAGTATCACGATAATAAATTGATGATATATATACTATTTTTATATAACAACAAACAAACAAAACAACTTTATTAGGGCGTCTTGCCCTGTACAGATTCGCCGTGGAATCACAGACAATATTCAACACAAGAGAAAAGGGAGAGATAGAGTATTTACAATTAAGGTATGGTAAACAGGGTGACTTTTTTATTGTGCCCCTGTTCTTCTCTCTTCCACGAGTGCAATTTTATTTACAACCGCTTTTTGATAGTTGAACAGTTCTATTGCCCAACTTTTCTTATCAGAAACAGTTTTTATTAGCTTTATTGAGTTCAAATGCGGTCTAGGAAGACTTTTCAGGATCTTTTTGCTCTCTCCTTCCAGATCCCCGCACTCAGCAGTAAAATGGTATATTTCATCGGTTATCTGACTTCCGCATAACCTACAGTACAAATCTTCTTTCTTAATTACGTAAATATGATTTTCTTTGATTAATGTTGATATTAATCTGAACTGTGCAATAAAACTCACTAAAGCTGAGGACAGATTGCATGAAAAATAATGTTCTGGAATGAATGAATCATAAAGTAACCTATAGTTTGAGTATGTTTTCGTAAGAGATAATTTACTATTTTTATATACAAATTAATTTTTACATATTAACATAATCTACTCTTATATTACGCTGTTCTGATTTTTTTTATTATTATTATAGAAAGTTGTAAATTAATTCCCATTTCTACCTATAGATGGCGCGATATTGAGGTATATGTAAATAGGTAACACGACTATATTGTTGCATAGTTCCCCCGTACTTCGAGGAGTCCCCCAAAGTCCGTACAGTCCAGCTAAAGAAATCCCTGGAGGTGATCTGCAAGGCAAGAGGGGATGGACCACTTACTGTCACGTGGTCCAAGGATAACCTGGTTCTGACCAATAGGACGTCACCTTCAACCTCGACATCCGGGAAACGGTGAGTTTTCTCCATTCTCATTGGTCAATCGTAAAAGACATGCGCGTTTTATACTGAGTGATGAAAAAATAGACCATATCCGCTAAGAACACATTACATGTATTATTCCTACACATATTTTATATCTAATATGATACATTAGCCCGCCAGGCGAAACCGCTGGGAGGGTTCACCACTGATGAGCCAGGCCCTCCCTTTAATTTTTCCATTGCAGTAAGAGCAGTAGAAATATTTTAATTTTAAAAAGAATCATACGCGTTTAAAATAGTTTCGAATTTTGATAACAGATGGCACGCTAGTGCATCATATTACAAATTGTATACTATCCTTACCGCAAATATAAAAAAAAAAATAATGGGAGATCCTGGATAATCAATTGGAGGAAAAATAGCGAAACCGCTGGGAGGGTTCACTACTGATGAACCAGGTCCATCATTATTTATCAATGCAGTAAGGCCAGTATAAAATTGTTTTGCTTCAAAAAAGAATCATACGCATCAAAATTAGTTTATATTTCGTATTTTAAATACATTTAGTTGATTTTTATTCCACTAGATGGCACTCTGCTATCTAAAAAGTTCATGTGAGAACGTTCGACTTTTTTGTTTGTCGTTAAGATAGACGCTGCCTGGCCTGCATTCATATTCCTATAAACAATAGACACTTCGGCCAGTTGAAGTTTTTTTTATTTTTCTCAACGTTTCGACAAAAATCGTTTGTCTTCGTCAGGAGAAGTAAATAAAAATTTATTTTGAAATTTTTAACGCCTTAACAAATGCTTATTTTATGAAGCACTAGCGCGCCATCTGTTATCAAAAATTAAAACTATTTTGAAGGCGTAAGATTCTTTTTGATATTAAACAATTTCTACTGCCCTTACTGCAATGGAAAAAAAAATAATGAGAGGGCCTGGCTCATCAGTGGTGAACCATCCCAGCGGTTTCGCCAGTTTAATCTACCATACCGCTGTTATATTGCATTTTTGGAACTTCCTTTTATAGTGATACTGTTGATAGACTCTTTGAATGGGTATTTTAGAAGAACTATGGATATAAGCTTATTTTAGTTACTTCTCCTGACGAAGACAAGATTTTTGTCGAAACGTTGAGAAAAATAAAAAATTCTAACTGGCAGAAGTGTCTGTTTTTTATAGAAACTTTTTTTTTTTTGTTTTTGTTTTTATTTCTCCTCAATAAAATGAAATCATTTCAATAGATTTGTGTCTATATTTACTATGGATATAGGGAAAATACATTTTTCCAAGATATAAAAACTATACATTTAAATAAATATATTTATCAAATGTTTTCTTATATACAATTTATAATATTGGATTATCTAACAAAAAATGGTATTTTTCTCGTTTCTTCTATCGAAAATCCATATCTTGTTGCGAAATTTATTTTCCTATTTTTGGAAATGGAAAACAAGTTGATCATACGCCATTGGCTGTAAATCGATATATTTTTTGCAAGTAAGCTGAAATGCTTTTATCAATTCACATAATGATACTGATGGAAATGGAGCTAAGCTCAGATATTCCTCTTCTCTTCATTTTTTCAATGTTTGCCTTGACTAGAAAACTGGGGATTGGTAGAGAAGATGTATAAGCCTTCGATATTTCGACAGCAATGACCTGGGATCAAATCCCTTATTGTGAACTTTTTTCAGAAAAAAAATATATACTTTTCGAAACTATTATAGACGTGTATGATTCTTTAAAAAAAAAAAAACAATTTCTAATTATCTTACTGATGAGCCAGACCCTCTTATTAATTTTTCCATTGCAGTAAGGGTGTAAAAATTGTTTAAATAAAAAAATCATAAGAGTCTATAATAGTTTCGAATTTTCATAACAGATGGCGCGCTAATGCATCATAAAATATATTTTAATGGTACATTATTATTGCAAAAGTCCAACGCCACCAGTGAATACAAGTAACCAAACGAGGCTCTGACACATTTGTAAGAGAAAAAGTCTGACTGCTTTTCAAATTCGTAGACATGTGGTGTACTTACAGTAAAAGCAATCGCTAACTACCCACCATGATTATCATGGCTTGTATCATTTATACTTGAAATAGGGGTACCACCACCTTAATAGTCAACTAAAGTAAAAGATTTTGGAATGCGTGGCTCATCAATGGTGAACCTTAACAGCGGCTTCACCAGTTATATCTACCTAATAGCTAGATGACAAGGTAAGAGATTTGTGTTCCCAGGTTCACCGTAAAGAACCAGGCGGTGACGGGAGGAGTGGACGCCACCCTGGTGTTGACTCACGCCAGGAGGAATGACTCGGGACTTTATTCCTGCTTCGCCAAGAATCCTTATGGGGAGAAAGAGACCGTGCATCAGATTGTGGTCCAGGGTACGTCAAACTTATACCACTTCTTGGTTATCTCGTATGTCTTAAATAAAGGTCACTGTAATATCTTTCAAAGTTATTGTCTGAATCCCGATATACATAGTAAAAGGTACAACTTCGTTTTGTCTATGAGTGTATACACACTTGGTTATCTCGTGTGTCTTCAATAAAGGTCACTGTAATATCTTTCAAAGTTATTGTCTGAATCCCGATATACATAGTAAAAGGTACAACTTCCTTTTGTTCATGAGTGTATACACACTTGGTTATCTAGTGTGTCTTCAATAAAGGTCACTGTAATATATTTCAGAGTTATTGTTTGAATCCCGATATACATGGTAAAAGGCAAAACTTCCTTAAGTTTTGTCCATGAGTGTATATGATGGCATCAATGGAGAAAAAAACATTTTTACCAAGTTGTAAATTGCTATGGTTTTGACGTAGTTTTGCATATAAATTCTTATATATTTGGCACAAACCAATAACACGCCATCTATATATAACGAATGAAGACATTAAAACGCGAATGTTTCTTTTCACAAATAAATCAAACTTCTACTGTTCATACTGCGATTCATCACGGTAAGGACAGTATTAGTTGATTTATTTGTGAAAAGAAACATTCGCGTCTTAATGTCTTCATTCGTTATTATATATTTATTGAATGAACTGTGTTATAAAAAGATATCAGAACTTTGGACAAGTTTTCTCTTAAGGCACTTGATAACAGTAAATATATCAAAGTCTAAATTGAATTTATAAATTTAATTGCCATCTATCGTTAAAATATTACACAAATAAATTTACTGGCAATGCGTTTCTGAGAATGTTCACTACTGATGAGCCAAGCCCTCTCATTCAATAACTCATATCATTGAAGTAAGGTCTGTAGAGATAATATTTGATGATATTTAAAATAAACGCATTGCCAGTAAATTTATTTGTGTAAAATATCGAAGTCTATCAACAAAAGGATTAATTTACCCATCTGATTCCAATATCAATATATTCTTGTGATAGATTTTCACCGATTCTATCTTATCTATTTACATATTGGATGGATATGTACTGAGGGGTGTTTCTATGTGGTCCAGAGGTCCCAGGAGCTCCCAGTGGACTGGAACTGGCCCACAATGGTCCCAGAACAGTCCAGCTGAGGTGGACTGAGCCGTTCAACGGTCACGCTACCATCATGGGATACTTGGTCCAATATCGCCTGGACACCGAAGGTAAGTCTACAACTTAAGTCTCCATATGTAAATATGAAAAAAGGCATCTCCTTATCGTGCAACTGAGAGTTGCTGATGGCTTGCGCCATCTATCGGAATAAATATAAACTATCCTCGTTGATTTTTAATTATTCCAGAATTGGCCAAATACCCATTCTTGATTAACTACCCGTTTCATGATTTTTCAGGATGCCTTGAATGACCAGTTTTTTGGTCGTTGAGGTACAGCTTGTACCACGCTGATGAGAGCCAAAAGCCCGAAACACAAAGGGTATTTGGCCAATTCTGGAATAATTAAAAATCAACGAGAATAGTTGATATTTATTCCGATAGATGGCGCGCAAGCCATCAGCAACTTTCAGTTGCACGATAAGGAGATGCCTTTTTTCATAATTATGCACCTTATCCCAGTACAATATTACATTTGTACTATTTTTTCATAAGTAAATATGTATGTAATATTGAGTAAATTAATGATTCCTGCAGGGAAGAGTATCAGTTACCTGGAGAAATGATTAATTTTACTCAATATTGATTCAAGGGGTTATTTGATAGAATTTATAGAAATGTATGTGATATGTAAATATGTAAAATGGTTTTTCTCATTTTGACCCATTTTTTCATAACGATACTCTACCATTTAATATTATAGCAAAGATTTTAAAATATCATCATAAAAATCCCAATAACACGGTGAATCTGTAACGTGAGGTAGAAAATTAATACAGTTAAACCTGTCTATAGCACCCCTTCTTGGGACTCACCAAAATAGGATGCTATAGAGAGGGGGTGCTATAGACAGGTCACTTTTAATGTAAATCGCATCGTACCACGTATTTAAAATCTGGCGCTATAGAGAGGGCGATGCTATTTAGAGGGGGCTCTATAGACAGGTTTAACTGTATTGACAAACACCTCAGAATGACTCGGCAATTTATTTGAATTCAAAACAAAAATTAAAATTTGCATAAAATACCGCAGAGAGACAATAAAATAAGTTTACAAGTGTAGAAAAAAATATATATAATCTGTTCTTAAAATAAGAAAATTTTGCTACAATATTATCTTTCATAAACATTTTAAAAAACAGCATTATGTAACTCAATACGCATAGCTTTATATATTTCTTATTTCCAATTTAAAATATATATAATTACGATGCAGAAAAATTCTATTTTATATGTAAATATATCAAAATTAACAAATCCTTTTTATTTCTCTTCCTTTCTAAAAAAATGTTTTTAAAAAGACAAAGAATAATTACAAAAGAGCCGAAAATAAACAAAAAACAAAAAACTAATTTTCAGAAAGTCATCTCTTT
>CP092863.1:146299866-146480317 GCA_030710605.1 Cordylochernes scorpioides | reverse complement strand
TAAAAACAGAAACAGTTATAAACATATTATACAAGAAAAAGTAATCAAAAATAAAAAGAGAAACAATAATATATTAGGAACCTGAACCTCTTTCAGGTTTGAAAGATAATCATAAATATATTCACAAAAATAGTTAAATCTGTGATAATTTTCTCTGCTATTTACAAATTGATATAGATCTACAACATTGTTTATTGACTGTTGTCTAAAGGTGACATGTAGGATCTAGGAAAGGCAAGCAAGTAACATAAGATGATAGTTCTTTATTTGATGTTCTGACTTATACACATGTATGATGATGATAAATAACTACACAACAAGTCAATGACAACAATACTCTGTTGTCAATACACATCCTAGGAGCAACATGGCCACCCAGACCTCTCGGTCCATAAGCCGATCCTTTTTCAGTCACCTAGCCAAGGGAATGATACATTCCCCATGCACCGAGCAGCCAATGGTTTGTCCCCTCGCGTCTGTCTTTATGGTCTAGCTCCACGGGGTCGACAAATCAGCCCACAGACGTCTACGAGAGTTTCATGGCCAGGTAGCTGTCCTCTCGTTTAGACTTGGTTAAACCTGTCCTACGCTCCAATAGGACTTCCCCCCTTTGGCCCTCGTACCCTTAGTTCTCAGTTCTCCCTGAATCTGTCGACGAATAGAGGACCTCTGAGGTACGAGGTTGACATGGGGAACCTCGCAAAGGCGGGAGGGTGCCACTGCTGTGTGTACTCCTTGGTTTTCCATGTCAATACACAATAGTTATCCTACCATTTCTCTCCTATTGTAAAAAGAAAATAGTAAAGAAGTGAAATTATACTGAAATTAATTATAGGCTTATAACGCGCTATAAGAAACGAAAACATTTATGACGCAAGTTTATTTTAAATATAAGACATACTTATACTGTTCTTCCTGCGAATGCAAGCGTATAAAAACAGAATGGACCAATACAGTATTAGAGCTCTAAAAAGCGGTCTGATAGATTAAATTGGCGATACCACTGGGAAGGTTCATCACTGGTTAGCCAAACTCTCTCAATATAGTTTTCATCGCAGTAAGGATAGTAGAAGTGTTTTTTAATCAAATATAAGTTTTGCCTGCTTAAATGTTTTTCTTTCTTGTACTGAAATCATGGGTATAAATTAAGAAAAAGGCATTTAGTATCTGTATATGCATCTTTCCAAATTCTGAAATAATTAAAAAATTCAACACACGATTAAATCTATAAATTTAATTGCCATCTATCGTTAGAATTTTACGCAAATAAATTTACTGGCAATACGTTTCTTTTAAACATCATCAAATATTATCTATACAAATCTTACTGCAATGATATGAGTTATTGAATGAGAGGGCTTGAGGCTAGTTGATATTTATTCATATAGATGACGCAACCATCAGCAAATATCAGTTCCATGATCAGAAGATGCCTTTTTCTTAAAGGTGTTTATCATTTATAAATATACAACCAGAATTGTCCGGAATTCGTCACATATAAATAAAAATCATAAATATTATTTAAAAAATATTATATTATAATATTGATATAACCATCCCATTAAAAAACAAAAAAGTCCTAAAAAAACACAAAAACTAAATTTGTTAAAAATAATCGACATGTGTATTCAAAATGGCGTCACAAAGAATAATACCAAACGATCATATTTAAAGCATCCATCAATGAAGTTTGAACGAGAATAAAAACCATTTTTAGCCACCTGTCAAGACCCCTTTCTATAAAGAAAATAAAAAAATAAAAAAAAGTCAGGTCCGTCTGCCAACCATCTTCTGCGGGCTTGTTAGCTGTCGCCATATTGAATTTCGATATTTTCATCGGCTGCCTTTAAAATCGACATAGGCTTGTCATCTAAATTCAAATTCCATTTTTCGCTCTCAAAGACTTCGATTCGAAATGTTTTAATAAAAGACTTAATGCAGTCTTTGCCTACAATCTTTTAATAGCTTTTTTTTTTTAGTTTTTATTTTTTTTTTACTTGTAATTTACTTTTTTGTCGATTTTCCAATTGCCATTTTAATTTAGCAATTTCCATTAAACCAAGATAGAGTGAAAATATATTTTTTAATCAATTTGCTTATTTTCTCTACTATTTTGACCAAATATTTCTGCCCCTTTTTTCAAAATTATCTGTGTGTTCCAATTTTTAAAACTAACTTCCTTTTCATAACTAGATTTAACTTAACGGAAAACAAAAATATTTTTATTGATTTAATACGGAAATTCTGTGATTTTTTAATTATTTTTTTTAAATGTAAAAGTACAGAGAGAGAGTTTATGTGAATTAAGTAAAATTGTTATATATTTAAGGTTTATTCAATAATTAATTAAAAATTTAACAAAAAATATATTTTCTATTGGTATTTGAAAAGTAGGCTTACGAGCAATGAGGCTTTTCTATTGGCTTAATACTGTCAAATAGAGAATAAAAACTGCCGTTAGCTTTTGTTTCTTCTCTTAATACGGTTCCTCTGTATGTAGGGAGTCCTGGAAGCCAAAATGATTCATTGGCAAAGGATAAAGTATTTTGAACCAAGGGTTGGAAAACTGCGTCTCACAAGACACATAGAGCTCTTTGTATGTGAAGCTGCGTGCAGTACTCACATAAATAAAAACTTTATTTATGTGAATACACCTATCCCCCGATTTACACGGTACTTGTTTTACACGTTTTCGCTTCTACACGGTTTCCCAAATAAGTATTTTTTTTGTTTGTTTTTATCGCACTATACTAAAATGTGATATTCTACTCTATACTACCTATGTTGAAAAGAATATTGGGAGGCTCTGATTCATGAGGGGGCGAACACCTATTCAGATTTGATATACAGTTTAATATACACCTATCCCTCGATTTACACGTTTTTCTCAGGAACGTATCTACCGTGTAAATCGGGGGATAGGTGTACTATATTTATTATGAAAAAAGGCATCTCCTTATCGTGAAACTGAAAGTTACTGATGGCTTGCCCCATCTATCGGAATAAATATTTTCATAATATATGCACCTTATCCCAGTACAATATCACATTTGTACTATTTTTTCACTATATTTTATTGTTAGAATGAATAAAGTTTGTGGCTCTTTAAAAACTTTGAAATTTTGTGAACTATCATTTTTTGACTCTTCCGACTTGAAAGTTGTCGACCCCTGTTCTAAACCATCATCTACTAGAATCAAACACTCACCTTTCAACATGAGATCGTACAAACCGAATAAAACTACAACCATCGAAACAGAAATCTTTATTCACTCACGATAGCAAAAAGAAATCTCAAACAATTTAACTAACTTTGAAATAATTAAGTCATCCACATTGATAAGTAGATATAGAACAGGCCATCTCAAGCCATTGAAGATAGAAAATAACAACAAAATTTACCCCTTATCTTTTTTAATGAGTTCATAACTGTTTCTGTTTATAAATTGTAAATTGACGCAATTATACCTAGCAGGGATATCGCATTTTATGTGTTAAGATAAAACAATTATTTTTATGGATTATAATTATGGATCTTGGAATACCTCGAGATTGACAATATAATTAATAACATGGTCAAGTAGATTAAAAATGCAATGTTAAAAACTGGTATGCAAATTGAGACAAAAACGTTTAACCCAATGTCAAACGCTTGGTTTGTTCATGATGGCTACATAGCGAAAAAGACCATGAAAGAAACTACCAGAAAATACTAAATCGTACAAAGATTTAGACCATGTAGAATATGTTAAAACAAGGAATAAATATACGTTGATTATCTATATTAAAAAGGAAAAATTCGCTAACCTATGCACAGTGGATTCTGTGGCCACTGGACATGTGTCAGACCTGGAGGTTGTTGTTGGGTTCTGTGCTGTCTGGAGTATAGGAGCTCTATCTATGCTTCCTTCCTGTGGTGAATCTGTATAAGACTGGTGGTCTTAATAAAGCTGTATGTGTGTGTATTCTGTTATAACGTCGGACCTGGAGGTTGTTGTTGGGTTCTGTGCTGTCTGGAGTATAGGAGCTCTATCTATGCTTCCTTCCTGTGGTGAATCTGTATAAGACTGGTGGTCTTAATAAAGCTGTATGTGTGTGTATTCTGTTATAACGTCGGACCTGGAGGCTGCTGTTGGGTTCTGTGCTGTCTGGAGTATAGGCGCTACATCTATGTTTCCTTCCTGTGGTGAATCTGTATAAGACCGGTGGTCTTAATAAAGCTGTATGTGTGTGTATTCTGTTATAACGTCGAACCTGGAGGCTGTTGTTGGGTTCTGTGCTGACTGGAGTATAGAAGCTCTATCTATGCTTTCTTCCTGTGGTGAATCTGTATAAGACCGGTGGTCTTAATAAAGCTGTATGTATGTGTATTCTGTTATAACGTCGGACCTGAAGGCTGTTGTTGGGTTCTGTGCTACCTGAAGTATAGGAACTCCATCTATGCTTCCTTCCTGTAGTGAATCGGTATAAGACTGGTGGTCTTAATAATGTTGTATGTGCGCGAAATAAAACAATAAAATGTCCATCGATCTATAAAGAAAGAGTCAAAAATACTTTCCTGAATGTACAAAATTCAAAACTGAAGAGTCCTCCATTTCTCAGCATATACAGAAATATACACCTATCCCCCGATTTACACGGTACTTGTTTTACACGTTTTCGCTTTTACACGGTTTTCCAAATAAGTTTTTTGTTTTGTTTTTATCGCACTATACTAAATGCTACTGTGATTGAACACATGCGCTATATACGCATTTCACGAGGAATCCCGAGCTTATGTGCTGACTACATATTTTAACCTGTCAATGCATTTTATTTTTATTTCTGTGTACATCTATCCCCCGATTTACACGTATTTCTCAGGAACGTATCTACCGTGTAAATCGGGGGATAGGTGTACTGGGATGAACAAGAACATTCTATATAAGGATTCGATTAATGTACTCAACTCTCTTTACAAACACAATCTACATGAATTGGTCTGAACGAATGAAGCTACAATGAATAAAGAATATTTTAAATTATAGAATTCAAAGATATTTGATAAATGACACGAACGCTATTGAAAATAATTAAGTGTCTCACAAATTTAAAAATTTGTTTGCTAATTAATGGCACAAAATATAACTAATTAATTTAGTAATTAAAAGAGATATTCTCATTAAATATGTACCTGGAATTTTTATAAATATTTATAAATATTTGTAAATCTTAAAGCTTATTTCATTGAAATTACTAATTGGAGTATCTAATTTGAGAGGCTATAACACAATATTTTTGATAAAATATATTTTTACTTATCCCAAGTACACGCTGTATATGTTATGATAATCATGGAGAGTAGTTAGCGACTGTTTTTTTTTACTGCAAATCTATCATATATATAAAAGACAAATGTCGCCTCTCCCGTCAAAATAGACGTCAAAACTAGACGCCATCTATTGACCGTCACCGCAAACTAGCGGTCTCGGGTCAGTGACAAAGCCACAATACCAGTTTTGGCAAACTGAAAAGCGTCCACCTAGAGACCATGGTTTCGGGCTAATGGCCCTCGTCAGTCTAGGGCGGACTTTATTCCATGAGATCCACACGGGATCTAATGAAATCTTGACAATCTTCCAAAGAGGTATTTAGCTGGCAAAGTGGCTGGGCCAAATCTATGGCTAAAATATAGATGGAAATTTTGCCGGGAGGATTTTGACGGGAGAGGCTACCTTTGTCTTTTTAGATCAATATCCTCAGGCAAAATTTCCATCCATATATATATATATATATTAAAAACAAAAAAGGCATATCCTGACCAGGCTGACATGAACCTTTCTATATATATATATATACACAAAGCATTTATTAAAACCCCAGTCAGATTCTCCTCTCTCATTGCCGGCTTACAACGATATCCTCATGATGATCAATCACCATCATTATGTACCATATATCCAAACATACAGTTTGTTGGCTTTTTGTCTGAATTTTCCTAAACTGGTGTTGTGGTTCATTCTTTATCATCACTAGTAACGTTTTTTTTTTTTTTAAATTAGGATGATGCAATATTGCCATCGTTCTGGTGCATATTTAAAGGGAGAGGTGCCTATTTTGGTGTATATATAGTGTATGTATGTATATGGTATATGTATATATCTAAACATGTGGAAAGAAGTTCGAATTTTGCACCTCAACTGTGCCAGGATCAAGTTTGGTGCCTTTCACTCACTGGTGAGGTTGGAATTCTGCAAGACTCGTCTCTCATTGATGCAATTCTTTCTTCAGAGGAAGTATCAGGTATAGAGATTGTCCCTTCCCGAGAGATGTAGCCTCTATAACTGGAAGTATTTTTCATATTCCTTCATTCTTTGAGGAGTAATGATGGTGGTAATTCCCAATACGCCATGATAATCATGGTGGGTAGTATAAACGACAGATTTTACTGTAAGTACACCACATGTTTACACATGTAGAAAGCAGATCGAATTTTGTACTGATAAGTATGCCAGAATCCCGTTTCGATAAGTATGCTAGAATCCCGTAATCACTTACTAACAGTTCAAGTCAAAAGGCGATTCATCAATTAATTTTATATAAAAGGGCGTACATAGATCTGTAAAGAAAAGAAAAACATTTTTTTCTCTAAAATTATTTTTTCTGTGCAATAAATTGATAAAGAGGGAGCAATCTCTCGAAAATATTTGAGAAAAAAAATGTTTTTTTTTTCTTTACAGATCCAGGTACGCCCTTTTATATAAACTTACTAATGGTGTTCGATATTTTTCAAGAACCTGAAACCATTGAAATTTTATTATATCAGAAAAAAAGTGTCCAATGCGGGATTCGAACCAGGGTCATGACTGTCGGATATCAACGATCTCTACCACTCGGCCACCAATCTTTCACGTTGGGAAGCGCTAATAGAGAATAAAAGGCAGTAAAACCTGTTACGACAAGAAAGCTTTCAATAATTCATCCTTAGCCGTTATGAGGTGATATTAGAGTTTATGGTCAGTAGTATCCCGTTGGTGTTAGCTAGATTGGAAACATTCTATATCTGGAAATATGGATTCAATATCAATAAAAAAACTTTTATTAAGAACATTCGTCCAATACATGATTCTCCTAGATAGATAAACATAAGTAAAACATAACATTTATCTATAGAAAGTAGAAATTACCTTGTTCCTTGTTCCAAAATCACTTTATTAGGTACAGCTCAAAAAGAACAACCTAGTTTATGATAATTGAAACAAAAAAAATGAATAATATATATGATGGTTATTTAAATATTAAACAAAATGTTAACACGGGATTCAATCCCGGTTTATGGTTGTCGGGAATGGAGGGTGTTACCCACACGTCCACCGATTCTTTTCTTGTACCTATAAGATGGGTGTAAATATAAACTCAATATTGTGGATAGAGAAGATGGCCTATAGGGCTATACCAAAAGAGGTTAAAACTCCCATTTAGAAATACATTAAAACAACAAAAATACTTTATTAAGGACACACGTCCAGTACAGGATTCTCCCAGATACAGAAGTAAACAGTTATCTATAGAAAGTGGAGATTAACATCGACCTTTCTTCAAGTTGGATCCATCATCTGTGTTGTGTCTACGTATATATGGGTCTGGAAATATAGATTCAACAACAACAACAAACCTTCATTAAGGACACACGACCCATACAGGATTCTCCCAGATACAGAAGTAAACAGTTATCTACAGAAAGTGGAGATTAACATCGACCTTTCTTCAAGTTTTAGATCCATCATCTGTGTTGTGTCTACGTATATATGGGTCTGGAAATATAGATTCAACAACAACAACAAACCTTCATTAAGGACACACGACCCATACAGGATTCTCCCAGATACAGAAGTAAACAGTTATCTACAGAAAGTGGAGATTAACATCGTCCTTTCTTCAAGTTAGATCCATCATCTGTGTTGTGTCTACGTATATATGGGTCTGGAAATATAGATTTAAAAATAACAACATACCTTTATTAAGGACAACCGTCCCATACAGAATTCTCCCAGATACAGAAGTAAACAGTTATCTACAGAAAGTGGAGATTAACATCGTCCTTTCTTCAAGTTAGATCCATCATCTGTGTTGTGTCTACGTATATATGGGTCTGGAAATATAGATTTAAAAATAACAACATACCTTTATTAAGGACAACCGTCCCATACAGAATTCTCCCAGATACAGAAGTAAACAGTTATCTACAGAAAGTGGAGATTAACATCGTCCTTTCTTCAAGTTAGATCCATCATCTGTGTTGTGTCTACGTATATATGGGTCTGGAAATATAGATTTAAAAATAACAACATACCTTTATTAAGGACAACCGTCCCATACAGAATTCTCCCAGATACAGAAGTAAACAGTTATCTATAGAAAGTGGAGATTAACATCGACCTTTCTTCAAGTTGGATCCATCATCTGTGTTGTGTCTACGTATATATAGGTCTGGAAATATAGATTTAAAAATAACAACATACCTTTATTAAGGACAACCGTCCCATACAGAATTCTCCCAGATACAGAAGTAAACAGTTATCTATAGAAAGTGGAGATTAACATCGACCTTTCTTCAAGTTGGATCCATCATCTGTGTTACGCATATTGTCTGTGCTGTGTTACAGAATGTATAAAAAGTCAATGCATTGAGTTGATTTTTACTACTTTTGCCATTAGAACATATAGAGAATTTGTACTATTTTGTCACATTGTTTCGCGGTCTCACGCAATTCTGGTCTTAACTACCCGTTTATTATTATTCAGGATGCCTGAATGATCAGTTTTTTGGTCGTTGAGGTACAGCTTGCACCACGCTGATGAGAGCCAACAGCCCGAAACGCGTACGTGGTTAGCTTTTCTTGATTATTTATAAAGAATGGGTATTTTTGCAATTCTGTAATCATTCAAAAATCAACGAGAATAGTTTATATTTATTCCGATAGATGGTACAAGCCATCAGCAACTTTCAGTTGCACGATAAGGAGATGCCCTTTTTTTCATAATATGGAGACTTGTTTTATAACCAATTTTTTGACGGAGAATTTCTCTCTCATTTCCAGTACCGGACAATAAAAAATGTAGGGTGGAAAGTCCTGGCTGAATTCTCTAATACACAGAATTGACTTTAAGTTCTTAGATTTCAACAATAGATTGTGATTATGTTTAAACTAGCCGAATGACCCGGGCAACGCCCGTGTTTTACCCGATTGAATGTTTTGATTCAAATACTATTTGTTACAATTATAAATTGGTGTCTTAAATAAATGCATATGTTAGTTAATAAATATAGCCTATGTGCTTTATCTGTCTATGTACTGTTGGCTTCCGTAGGCGTCTCTTACTGGAAAAAGAAAGAGAGGATTCCATTTGGTTATTAACTAATATATGCATTTATTTAAGGAGCGACCCGCTCCAACACAATAGTTACAAAAATGGAGGGGGGGGGGGCAAAGGTGGCGTGATCGTAGCCGACCAATAGGAGGGCGCCATTCCAAAAAAAAAAAGCAAACCGTGACAGAGGCGACGAAGAATGACGCTCGTAACTGTATATAGAATAGTGAAAATGTAGTTCTCACTTGGACAACGCATCGCCTTACAGTTATTGGAATATCATCGTGAAATATGGATTGTTCAGCTGTATATTTTATATTTTTTGTTTTAATTTCATTATATAAATATTCAACAAATAAAGTCCCCATTGTTAATATATATATATATAGTTAAACCTGTCTATAACGCCTCCTCTAAATAGCGCCTTCCTCTCTATAGCGTCCGATTTTAAATACGTAGTACGATGCGATTTACCTT
Source organism: Cordylochernes scorpioides (assembly GCA_030710605.1). Taxonomy (NCBI): domain Eukaryota; kingdom Metazoa; phylum Arthropoda; class Arachnida; order Pseudoscorpiones; family Chernetidae; genus Cordylochernes; species Cordylochernes scorpioides. The sequence goes on along the minus strand of CP092863.1, from coordinate 146,470,489 downwards.
AAAAGTGACCTTTCTATAGCACCCCCTCTCTATAGCACCCTATTTTGGTGAGTCCCAGGAGGGGGCGCTATATACAGGTTTAACTGTATATAAGCTATTTTGAACTTGATTTCTTGATTTTTCAGAAAGCCTCTAGGACCAATTTCTGGTCGGATGGATATAGCCTGCACTACGCTGACGAGGGCCAAAAGCCCAAAATGCGTACGTGGTTTTCTTTTCTAGATTTATCAAAAAAATTGATTGGTCAAATATCACGGAATAAGTTAAATCAACGTTTAGTTGATTTTTGTTTCAATAGATGGCGCTCTGCCATTTAAAATGCTCATGTGAGCTGTCAGGATATGCCCTTTTATTTACATATATACTGTATATATGGATCTTTGTACATTCATATACAATCCAACTACATAAATGTAAACAAAAAACGAAAGTATGTTTTTTGGTAAAAAAAGGTTAACAAGACAAAGAAACATCTTGGAAGGTGAAAATTCAAAATAAAAATAGATTTAAATTTTTTAATATTTTGCTTTTTTCAAAAAACATTTTTAAAAAATAAGCGATAGAGAAAGCAAAACATTAAAAAAAAATGAAACAAAAAATTTCCATAAAAACGCTTTAATTTTGTTGGAAAAAGGTAATTTTTTTTTTTTAATTTTTAAGAATTTTTTATTTTTTTCTCTCTTCTATTTTTTTTTTACCTTTTCCTCTTTGCGTCCAGATTTTTTTATCTTCTTCTCGGAATAATGGGTGTAATATATTTTTATATTTTGTTGCGGTCGTAAAAAAAAATCCCAGCTGAAATTTATACAGGAGGGATTGTATCAATATTCATATTGTGACCCACAGATTTGTGATTTATATCTTGGCATTATGGATATTCCTTTTTTATTGATCCTTGGTGTCACATTCTTTATTTTATCGGCAATAAATTATTAGGAAAATAAAGCATAAATATATATTTATATTAAAAATAAAGAAGGCATCTCCTGACTACGAGCACATGTGCTTTTTAGATGGCAGAGCGGCATCTAGTGGAGCAAAAATAAACTAAACGTTTATTCAGCTTGCTCCGTGATATTTGGCCAACCCAATTTCTTAATAAATCAAGAAAAGCCATCCACGAACGCGTTTCGCGCTGTTGGCGCTCGTCAGCGTGGAGTAGGCTGTAGCCACTGCGACCAAAGGAAGGTGAACGTCTGAAGATGGTTTTTATGCCAAAACTTTTGAGTTTGCGGGCTATTGTAATTGTAGATTCTGTATATGGTAAGTAACAGGTGGAGATGTACTGATTGGAGTTATTTCTGGGAGTCCCTGGTTTATATCTATTTCTTTTAATGAAAGGAAGCGGGTATCCAGATTTAAGAAGCTGGTTTTCGATAGACTTAAGTTCTTTATTGTATTCTATTTTTGATGAACAGTGGGTGAAAGCTCTTTTCGTCAAGGTACGTACAACTGTTATTTTGTGGTAGATGGGAGAATTGGAGGCAAAGTGTAGGTACTGCGTTGGGGAGGTAGTTCCTTTAATATTTTAAGATATTTAAAGATATTTTAAAACTTAATTCTGTTGACGTTATGTGGCGCTTAGTTTTTGTTGACACACATTATATATGTTATAACACCTCGATGAAGGTTGGCGTTCAGCCAACTGAAATATTGGTAAAATAAATGATATTTTGATACAATATATGTCTTTTAATTAAAAGTTTATTTATGTATTGCTCTATTTTCAATATATATATTTCTGAAAATAGAGCAATCCATACTTAAATCATTAGATAATAAAAAAGGTATATATTGGATTGAATAAAAGATTTATTTGCCAATATTTCGGTTGGCTGAACGCCTAGTAATGTCTTGGTAATGCTTTGATAAAGGTTGGCATTCAGCCAACCGAAATATTAGCAAATACATATTTTATTCAATCCAATATATGCCTTTTTTATTATCTAATATATATATGTCGTAGTCAAATGAAAAGACGCAACGTTATGCCAAGCGAACAGCGCACACCGCGATGTCTGCCACCTTTTTTTGTACAGTTTTTATAGATGGATGAATTTGCATATTTACATTTTAACACAAGCTTAACATATTTTCATACTTCTTTTGACGAAAATAAATTATATCTCTTGGGCATTAATTATACAAATTATGACATATATATGTACCAAAAGGGGCACCTCTCCTTTTAAAATGTGTTAAATATTGCATTTTGTTTATCCCCCCATTATAAAATATATTGGCGATGATAAAGAATAAACCACAACATCAGTTTTGGAAAATTCAGACAATATTGGATATACTAAAACGACACTTGAAGTTACACCGCATGAGTTTCTTTTAAACGAAAAATTAAAATTTTATTTCAAGGTGAATATATCGACTATTTCTAACCTTTTTGGATGAGGTATGAAAGGATGAATTATGAAGAGTAATGACGAACGGAAAAATAAAAGTGTTCAGGGATGGGAATCGAACCCACAATGTTCCGCTTACTAGAAATAGTCGATATATTCACTTTGAAATAATATTTTAATTTTTCGTTTAGAAGAAACTCATGCGGTGTAACTTCAAGTGTCGTTTAACAATCACAGGCCGCAATGTTGGAGATACTATATTGGAGATACTATTATAAAAATAAATCGTAAACTAAAAACGTATATTTGCACTACTTCACCTGTGTCTCATAAACAAATAAAACTTTCCACCTTAAAGATTAATTCGTAAAAATATCAAGTTAGGCCTAAGGGATACAGTAACCACTTATTATATATGCAAATTAAAAGTTTCCCCAGAAGACACATTTCTAATACAGATGCAATTATACAAATGTCAGGTTATAAAACAGATTTTTTTTTCAAAATTTTACTTCAATCTAATCAAACCATCACACAAATTATTTTTTTACTATTCATAAAAAAAAGTTAATTGTTAAGGCGCAAATACAATAATTAGTAATTTGAAATTACAAAAGTTTGAAAAAATAAATTAAGAAATGTCATTTTTGAAATTGAATAGATAAAAAAACTAGTTATTAAGATCAATCATGATTTTTTAATTATAATATTTATAATCATTTATAGATTATTTTAAAATTTCCAAAATAATTATTTGATTGTTGTAGTTATTGATTACAAGGGATGGAATCACCAGACAACAACTTGAAGAAGGAATCAAAGTTTTCGGGGACATGTTTCTTTTATTTGTGCTGTATAATCTCGGCAAGCTTTCGGACTATGACTTCCTTCAACAGGTTATTATCGTGCTTAGATGTTTTATTTTCTTATACAGTAGAACCTCTCTGTAAAGGAAAACATCTAATTTCATAGCTAAAATGTCCTTTAGGAAGAGGTATCCTCTTACTGGAGAGTTGCTACAGTAGAACTAACTCTCTGTAAAGGACAACACCTAGTTGTAGAGCCAAAGTGTCCTTTAGGGAGAGGTTTTTTCTTACTGGAGAGTTGCTACAGTAGAACTACCTCCCTTTAAAGGACAACACCTAGTTACAGAGCCAAAGTATCATTTAGGGAGAGGTGTCCTCTTACTGGAGAGTTGCTACAGTAGAACTACCTCCCTGTAAAGGACAACACCTAGTTACAAAGCCAAAGTATCATTTAGGGAGAGGTGTCCTCTTACTGGAGAGTTGCTACAGTAGAACTACCTCCCTGTAAAGGACAACACCTAGTTACAAAGCCAAAGTATCATTTAGGGAGAGGTGTCCTCTTACTTGGAGAGTAGCTACAGTAGAACTACCTCCCTGTAAAGGACAACACCTAGTTACAAAGCCAAAGTATCCTTTAGGGAGAGGTGTCCTCTTACTGGAGAGTTGCTACAGTAGAACTACCTCTCTGTAAAGGACAACACCTAGTTACAGAGCCAAAGTATCATTTAGGGAGAGGTGTCCTCTTACTGGAGAGTTGCTACAGTAGAACTACCACTCTGTAAAGGACAACACCTAGTTACAGAGCCAAAATGTCCTTTAGGGAGAGATATCCTCTTACTGGAGAGTTGCTACAGTAGAACTACTTTTTTGTAAAGGACAACACCTAGTTACAGAGCCAAAGTGTCCTTTAGAGAGAGGTGTCCTCTTACTGGAGAGTTGCTACAGTAGAACTACCTCTCTGTAAAGGACAACACCTAGTTACAGAGCCAAAGTGTCCTTTAGGGAGAGGTGTCCACTTACTGGAGAGTTTTTAAATATTAAAAATGATAAGTTTTCGAATAAAAACTGTCCTTTATAGAGAGGTGTCCTCTAACGTGAGTGTCCTCACAAGGAGTATGTTCTACTGTATATAGATGGCACGACTTCTATCTATTTATACTAGCCGAATGACCCGGGCAACGCCCGTGTTTTACCCGATTGAATGTTTTTATTCAAATACTATTTGTTACAATTATAAATTGGCGCCTTATATAAATGCATATATTAGTTAATAACTATAGCCTATGTGCTTTATCTGTCTATGTACTGTTGGCTTCCGTAGGCGTCTCTTACAGGGAAAAAGAAAGAGAGGATTCCATTTAGTTATTAACTAATATATGCATTTATTTAAGGAGCGACCCGCTCCAACACAATAGTTACAAAAACCAAAAAGCGAGTTATTCACGTAGCAGATAAATAAAAATTTGTTATCAAAATGCATATTATTATCTAACCCTAATTTTATTAGGTCGTCACGCAGTTTTATATTATTTAGAAATTGTATTATTAGCTCTTCAATTTTTAAAAATGTATTGCCATAAATTTTTGGACAATTTTATCTTACCAAATAATAAAGGTTTTTTCTTCAGAAATAATTGAATATTTTGAAGTTTTTAATCTTATAAATGTAGGTTTAATTTTTTAACTATATCTATATAGGTTATCTCTCTAAATTTGTCTTGAACATTATTATTTTGTAAATTTTATTCTAAAAATTTTAGAGCGCTACATTTCTTAATGTATTTAAAAACACTCATAGACAAAACTTGAGGAAGTTTCACCTTTTAGTAAGTATATCGGGATTCAGACAATATCTCTGAAAGATATTACAGTGACCTTTATTGAAGACACACGAGATAATTAAGTGTGACCAAAATGCCCTCTGTCTCCTTAAAAAAAAAAAAAAGAAGAAGAAGACCGGTGGCATCAAAGACTTTCCACTTCCTTGTTTTGTTTATGAGTGTATATAATGAGATAAACATTTTTTAAAATTAAAAATGAACAATTTTACGTTTCTTATTGAAAAAAATGTGTATAGTTTATTTCCCTATTGAGTTGTAAAATCGAACTTATTGCCTGGATCATCAGGGGTGAACCCTCCCAGCGGTTTCGCCAGTTTAATCTACCAGTTTAATATTCTAATACTCTATTAAGAGATTCTGTTTATATATACACTCATGGACAAAACTTAATAGTTTCATATTGTTTTGTTGCCGGTTGTCTATTTTTTGAAGGAGACAGAGGCAAAATGGAGACAATAAAAGTCATTATGTATCAAATATCTATCAGAGTACAAATTCCTTAAGTTTTGTCCATGAGTGTATATTACACTGTAGGTTTTCCCTTGAGTATCGAATATATAATCAGAATGTCCAAATACAATAATAAAACTTTAAAAAGCGGTATGATTGATCGAAAACTGGCGAAACCGCTGGTAGGGTTCAACACTGATGAGCTAAGCCCTCCCGATATTTCTAAATCGCAGTAAGAATAGTAGAAAGTTTATATTTTAAAAAGGCGTACTTGTGTCTGTGAAAGAAAAAAAATCCAAATATTTCGATGGAATTACTCTCACTTTATCATTGTGCAATGAATTTGTGGGCGGCATGGATTTCTAAGCGGAGTCAGACAACAAATTATTTATCGTAAAATCAACTTTTAATTACATTTATTTAATACAAATTATCAGAAGTATTGTTGTATACTTATTTATTTATTTCGTCTCAATTTACAGGTGTTACATTCGAGCACAGCTCGCGAGTCACCTTGTCCTGGCTATTTACACATGGCGAGTTGGTGGAGTAGAGGTGGTCCCCCCGGACCTTGCAGGAGGGCAGCTGTTGGGCGATGAGCTCTTAACTAAGTATCAGGGCCGGGTCGTCGGAATCGGGGATTGATATCTCCTTTATTTTATAGAATATCTTGTATGGTTGGATTATTTGAATTTTGCATTTGAAGGTATAATTTCTTAACGGAAGTTTGGTACATATCTTCTAGATGGGTTGTATACTACATGTTGATGTTCTTTTTGTGTGTAGTGGTCAAATATCATTAATATATTATAAAATGTTAGATATATGTATTTGATTAATTATAGTATAAATATTATATAATTTATGATTTATATTTAGAATGATGTATAATTATTTTATTATATAAATATGACAACAAATCATATGATATTAATGTTAATTTATATAATTTTAATAAAGTATATTTTATGAGCATTATATATTTATAAGATGAATAATTTAATATTTGAATTAATAGTTATTAAACAAATTAAAACTTATAATGAAAATATGAAAAGTTAATATTTGGGAGCCGCTACAAATTAATACAACAACAACAAAAAGCCTTTATTTAGGGTCACTGACCCTATACAGGATTCACCATAGGTATGCATAAGAACAAAGCAGTGAGACAAAGGAAACAACGATATAAACAGAAGAAAAAGAAAAAAAAGAGAAAAAAACAAGAAATGAGGGAAGCAAGAAAAACAACACAAAAAGAGTAGCAGTAAGAAAGTGAGGAGTGAGTGTCACTTGGCCTTCTTCTGAGATATGGACTTGTGGAAACCATAAAACGCCGTAGCAATATAGCTACAAATTAATAAATAAGAAACAATTTCACTAGTAAGCTACCCAAATTGTAGTCTGTATACCGAAGTTGTGGGACAATGGTAGATGGTGTGTTTAGATGGACATGTTATCCCCGCCAGCGAGAGGGTTCAAGTCTACCCTAACTACACTCTGGTTATCACCACCGTAGACGCCGAAGCGGACCGAGGTATCTACACTTGCCGGGCCGGGGGTCCGAGAGGTCTACGGGACGAAAAATCTCTCGTAGTTACTGTAAGAGGTAAGTCTCCTCACTGCCATCTAGCGAACATTTACAGAACTAGTTTCTTCTCAACTCTTTTATGTACTTAATTGTCTTATTGGAAACAAGAAGCTATAAATATTCATGGACAAAACTTAAGGAAGTTGTACCTTTTAGCATGTATATCAGGATTCATACAATAACTCTGAAATATATTACAGTGACCTTTATTGAAGACACACGAGATAACCAAGTGTGTATACACTCATCGACAAAACTTAAGGAAGTTGTACCTTTTACCATCTATATCGGGATTCAGATAATAACTCTTAAAGATATTACAATGACACCTTTATTGAAGACACACGAGATAACCAAGTGTGTATACACTCATAGACAAAACTTAAAGAAGTTGTATCTTTTACCATGTATATCGGGATTCGGACAATAACACTGAAAGATATTACAGTGACCTTTATTGAAGACACACGAGATAACCAAGTGTGTATACACTAATCGACAAAACTTAAGGAAGTTGTATCTTTTACCATGTATATCGGGATTCAGATAATAACTCTTAAAGATATTACAATGACACACACCTTTATTGAAGACACACGAGATAACCAAGTGTGTATACACTCATAGACAAAACTTAAAGAAGTTGTATCTTTTAGCATGTATATCATGATTGAGACAATAACTCTTAAGGATATTACAGTGACCTTTATTGAAGACACACGAGATAACCAAGTGTGAACAACCTCTGGCTCCTTAAAAAAAACAGAGACAGGCGACATTAAAGACTTTCCACTACCTTAAGTTTTGTCCATGAGTGTATACAGTTAAGCCACCTCTTGGGACTCACCAAAAAAGGGTGCTATAGACAGGTCACTTTTAATGTAAATCACATCGTACTACGTATTTAAAATCGGGCGCTATAGAGAGGGAAGCGCTATTTAGAGCGGGCGCTATAGACAGGTTTAACTGTATATATTGTTACACCGTGTTACAACTGTGTAGGGTAATCTACCTTGATTTCTTTCTTCTTGGTGTTATACACATTTCCCGAGTGGGTTTCCATAATTAAAACAAATAATATGCAAATAAAAGTAAATAAAAAGTAAATTACCTTTCAAAGTTATTGTGTTTATTTATTCATTGTCTTCTCGTAGGTCGTGATCCTGAGTCTTCGTCTTTAAGTCCTATCTCTCCGAAATAAACAACCAAAATATAAACAATAACAATGCTACTAAGGGAATGCTACTATAAAAAGAATGATACTATAGTACATAATCTGTATTAAACAAAAATAAAATATCATAGATTATTCTGAATAAATGGATGTGCGAATCAAACATGAGGTAAATCTATTTATGTAATGAGAAAGCATAATTCTCTATTTGAAGTTCCTTATAAACATATACTAGTATATATAAGGCTGATTAATTATCACAGCCAGGATATTTTGTACTGGGAAGACCTTTTTAAAATGAGCCATAACACTGGGTTTGACAAATTGTGACAAAAGTCAACCAGTATACGGAGAACTGTATCTTTCGGTACAATTAATATCATCCTTTCACTATTTTTACACACATATAAATACACTCATGGACAACATTTAAGGACATGGGAAAGTCTTAGATGTCGCCAGTCGTCTATTTTTATTTAAGAAAACAGAAAATTCTGTTCACACTTGGTTATCACGTATGTCTACAATAAAATTCACTGTAATATATTTCAGAGTTATTGCCTGAATCCCGATATATATGCTAAAAGGTACAACTTCTTTAGGTTTTTCTCTATAGAGAGAGCGTGTATATATATACACTCACACATTCACACACACATATATATATATATATATGTCAGCTTTTTTGGTCGTTGAGATACAGTTTGCATCACGCTGACGAGGGCCAAAAACCCGAAACGCGTACGTGGTTAGCTTTTTCTTGCTTAATCAAGAAACGATATTTGACCAATATTCAGGAATAATTAAATATCAACCATTAATTGATATTTATTCCGATAGATGGCGCAAGCAATCAACAATTTTCAGTTTCACGATTAGGAGATGCCTTTTTTTTTTCTTAATTTATCCACCTGATCCAACTACTACATATATATATATATATGTATATATAAATAAAAAATATATTTATATTTTCCAGCACATATAGTTTTAAAAAAGCACGGCATAGTTCATGGTGCAACCTAGATTAGCTGGAGTAAATTCCTTAATCGAACTTTGTGAACAATTTTATCTCAGAGTTGAGCATTTTTTAATCGCCCACGGCACACCCTTTTTTTAGGCTTCCTTATTTAAGTCTAGCAAGTTTTTTGTTAAGTATTGAACTGAATTTTTTTTCTGACTGCTTATAGATCGACTGTAGGCTCACTTATAATGCCATGATAATCCTATAAGTATTGTGGGTATATATGAGTAATTGATAGAATTGATTCTTCAATCTACTTATGCAACTTAGAAGATCACAACCCAAATCATATTTTAACATATGTTCACTTATTGCAGATCTGAGAGTACAATTTCAAATGTATGTGAATTATTTTATTCTATAAGTAGACCATATGTCTACACATTGTATATGCCATGAGCTTATACTGTAGGTGCACTACAAGTCTACATATAGTACAGGCCATGATAATCATAGTGTGTATGTGAAGCAAGAATTTGAATATTCTTTGAGTGTGAAAGCTTGCAAAAAAATAGGAACTTACCCTCTATTATTAATTTGTTTATTCTTTCTTTGTCGTTTGTTTTCACAAGTTGAATCTGGTTAGAAAATGTATAAAAATTAGATGAATCTTTTGTTGCCTTAAATACGAGATATTTAACTCGTTTCTATATATATTAAAAATGTTGAATGTTTAATAACATAATTTTATAAATCTGAGAGTTGTCTTCAAAAACGATCCAACAGTATGGCTGTGAATTCCTATACTATAAGTAGAACTTATGTCTCACATAAGTATAGCCCATGATAATCATTTACAAGAGCTTATACTGTAGGTGAACTACAAGTCTACATATAGTACAGGCCATGATAATCATAGTAGCTATGACTATGTGAATTCCTATACTATAAGTAGAACTTATGTCTCACATAAGTATAGCCCATGATAATCATTTACAAGAGCTTATACTGTAGGTGAACTACAAGTCTACATATAGTACAGGCCATGATAATCATAGTAGGTATGACTGTGAATTCCTATACTATAAGTATAACTTATGTCTACACATAAGTACAGCCCATGATAATCATTTACAAGAGCTTATACTGTAGGTGAACTACAAGTCTACATATAGTACAGGCCATGATAATCATAGTAGCTATGACTATGTGAATTCCTATACTATAAGTAGAACTTATGTCTCACATAAGTATACCCCCTGATAATCATTTACAAGAGCTTATACTGTAGGTGAACTACAAGTCTACATATAGTACAGGCCATGATAATCATAGTAGCTATGACTATGTGAATTCCTATACTATAAGTAGAACTTATGTCTCACATAAGTATAGCCCATGATAATCATTTACAAGAGCTTATACTGTAGGTGAACTACAAGTCTACATATAGTACAGGCCATGATAATCATAGTAGCTATGACTATGTGAATTCCTATACTATAAGTAGAACTTATGTCTCACATAAGTATAGCCCATGATAATCATTTACAAGAGCTTATACTGTAGGTGAACTACAAGTCTACATATAGTACAGGCCATGATAATCATAGTAGCTATGACTATGTGAATTCCTATACTATAAGTAGGCCATATTTCTACACATAAGTATAGCCCATGATAATCATTCACGAGAGCTTATACTGTAGGCGCACTGGGTGTATTAATGCCATGATAATCTAATAATCATAGTAGGTATGAATTTATGAATTATCATTATGTAAGTACACCACATATCTACACATAGTACAGTCCATGATAATCATTTACGACAGCTTATACTGCAGTAGCTGCACTACTAGATGTATCATATCATGAAATTCTAATAAGCATAGTGGGAGGAAATAAGAATCTGTGAATTTTTATAGATATTGCCACGTGGAGGGAAGACCAACTTCGGGATAAGACAACAATTTATTTCAGGCAAGAACAAACTATGAGTGATAAACAAAAGATAAGCCACGAGGGAAATTTACAGAGTTATCAAAATATAAACATAAAAATGACCACTCTGCTAATAAAAATAATAAAATTAATAAATACACCTATCCCCCGATTTACACGGTACTTGTTTTACACGTTTTCGCCTTTACACGGTTTTCCAAATAAGGTTTTTTTTTAATCGCACTATACTAAATGCTACTCTGATTGAACACATGCGCTGTGTACACATCTCACGAGGAATCCCGAGCTTATGTGCTGACTTGCTGCACACGCACACTATGTCTGTATTTCTAATTTTTAACATTTTTAATTTTCGATTTACACGTTTTTCTCAGTACGTATCTATCGTGTAAATCGGGGGATAGGTGTATTTTGTTACAATATTCTATGAGTACACCAAATATCTTTCCATAGTACAGATCATGATAATCATTTATGACAGCTTATATACTATAAATATAGCACATCTCTTTCAAAAATAAAACTACAATGATATCATGAAACTACATGATATCATAATAAAAGAAACTCATTGCGAAAGGTTGTAGTTTTATTTTTAAAATTTGTAGCGCAATTTTTTCGTTTACTTCAAATAGCACATCTCTACTTAAATAGAAGAAATTCTACTTTTACATTGGAAATATGCTAAAATACCATTTCAATATTTTCACCGATAGGTTTTTACTTTTGTAGAAATAGTTGAGGCACTTTGATACATATAAAAATCATTGCAATCGCTACACCGGGTTCTAGTTAAGATAGGCAAGCCACCATTTCCTCTAATGGCAGAGACTCTCGGCACATATCGACCTGGAAATTCTGACCTCTCTCTCAGGAGAGTGTAGGCAATATTTAAATCAAACATCCATTACCTCCCGTTAACTTGCTCCAGGCTCCGGAATTTGCAGCCATTCCTCGACTGTAAATTTTGACATTCAAATGTTACAATTTAGCTGTGTGCCCGAGGCTCTCTCCACTAACCACAAGTACTGGAAATGTTACATATCGTGTAGGAATAAACATTGATTTGTATAATGTATTGTTTGGTGTCTATCCTATCTTCTGTGATTATTTATTTATTTAAAGGTTAATTCAATTAATCAATCTTTATTAAATAAGGTTAATTAGAAGAGTAGTATAAAACGTCGATTTTCGGCAACCAAGAGTCATGTTCGAATCCCGTTTTTAGGCAACTTTTTTTTTTCTCAAGAAATAATACTTCAATAGGACCTTGTTTATATCATAAATCCACCCACCAGTATTTTCAAGTAACCAAACGGGGCTACGACACTAGAGGTTTTCTGAGAAAATAAGAAAATTCACATGTGAGTGGTCAGGATACCTTTTTTTTTTGTTTTTAATATATTGTAACAAAGTATTTATTATATATAATTTTTTTTTTTTTTTATTAACAGAGTGGTCATTTTTATGTTTATATCTTGCGACTCTTTAAATTTCTCTCGTGGCTTATCTTTTGTTTACAATTCATAATTTGTCCTTCCCTGAAATAAATTGTTGTCTCCTCCTGAAGTTTTTTTCTTCCCTAATTTTCCACGTGGCAATACCAACACATGGCCTTTTATCTCCTTTATAGCGTCAATATGCAAAATTTAATCCCCCATTCACACAAAAATAGTATTTCATCACTGAATTATTTTCTCGAAGAAAAAGCAGGATTTATTTAGGAAGATAAAATAGGGAAACAACGTGGAAATATAGGAAGAGCTGCTATAAGAAATTTCAACTTTTCTATACCTTAATACATTTTCCATGTTGTCATCATAGTATTCCTTTGGGATTTGGAAGATTTCTCATTTCTGACGTCCATAGTGGAAGGAAGTATAAAGACCACTCTACCACTTTGCATATATTTTAAGTTGCATATCTATGTATGCCTCTATCTTCTTCAGGTTTCTCCTCTTGAGCAGATATTGGTCTCCAGTGTCGTTATTCTGTGCATCAGTCCAATTGGTATTTTTCCTTAACTTCCGATTTAATTTTAAATGTCAGAGATATTTTCATCAAGGAGTATTCTACAATCCCTTATTTGCCTCTATATCTAAGAGTATTTTTAACGTTTTTTTTTTTTTATTATTATTATTCCTAGTACACGTGGTACATGCAATGATAATCATGGTAGGTAGTTAGCGACTGCTTTTACTGTAAGTGCACCACATATCTACATATGTAGAAAACAGTTCGCCTTACAAATGTGCCAGAGTCCCGTTTGGTTATTTGCACTTGCTGGTGGAGTTGGAATTTTGAAAGAATCGTGGGCCACATTGAAGAATCTTTTTAAATAGAAAAAAGTGCCCAATGAGGGATTCAATCCCGGGATGTAGCGGTCGAAACCCAATGGTTTAGATCATCCTTCTACCGATCCACTATTTTTAACGTTGCGTCATGATGTATTTAATGACTAGAGACATTTTTCAAATTCTCATGCGAGTGGTCAAGAATATACGTTTTTTGTTTTTAATATCATCACCTGACCATTTTCTTTTTTCTTTTTTCCCCCTATTTTTCACACACATGATTTTGTGTATTTGTTCTTCCTTATCCCTAGTACACGTGATATAGACCATGATAATCATGGTGGGTAGAAGTAGGCGACTTCTTTTACTGTAAGTGCACCACATATCTACATTGTGAAAAGCATTTCGACTTTGTAATTATACATGTGCCAGAGCCCCCCCCCCCCCCCCCCCCCCCCGTTTGGTTACTTGCACTCGCTGGTGAGATTGGACTTTTTCAAGAATCGGGGGTCATTGTAGCATTTTTTTTTTATCAGAAAAAAAGTGCCCAATGCGGGAATCGAACCCGGGTCGTTTCGGTCGAAAACCAATGTTTTGACCATCCTTCCACTGAACCCCGTGTATTTGTTGGTAGCCTGATTCCAATATTCTAACATCATCACACAGCTACATTTCTGAAATGCCACTCAATATCCTTTTATTCAATCAAACTCATAACTTTGTATATTTGATTGCATCTTGATTCCAATTTCTGGCTCACACTCAGCATTATATCTGAAATACCACCCAATATTTCAGGTATTCTGTCCCACACATGATTTTGTGTCTTTGATGGGATCCTAATTTTAATATTTTGGCTTCATTACTCTCAGCATTATACCAGTAGTACTACACAATATTCTGGTATTTTATCACACCCATGACTTTGTGTCTTTGATTGCATCTTGATTCCAATATTTTGGCTTCATCACACAGCTGCAGATATGAAGTACTACACAATATCCTGATATTCTATAACACACATGCTTTGTGTATTTGTTGGTAACCTGATTCCAATATTTTGGCTTCATCACACTCAGCATTATACCTGAAGTACTACACAATATCATGGTATTCTATAACACACATGACTTTGTATCTTTTTTTGGTAACCTGATTCCAATATTTTGGCTTCATCACACTCAGCATTATACCTGAAGTACTACACAATATCATGGTATTCAATCACACACGACTTTGTGTATTTGATGGTAGCCTGATTCTAATATACTGGTTACATCACACTCAGCATTATATCTGAAGTGCTACACAATGCCCTGGTTTTCAATCTAAAACGACTTGGTGTATTTGATGAAAGTTCGATTCCAATATTCTGGCTTCATCATACAGCTGCAAATATGAAATGCTACCCAATATCCTGGTATTCAATCAAATCCATGACTTTGTGTCTTTGATGACATCCTGAGTCCATAATTCTGGCTTCATCACACTCAACATTAAATCTTAAGTACTACACAATATCCTGGTTTTCAATCACAAACACGACTTTGTGTATTTGTTGGTACCTGATTCCAATATACTGGCTTCATCACATTCATAAATATACCTGGAGTACTGACAATGACTTTTTGTATATTTGATGGAAGCCTTATTCTAATATTCTGACTTATCACACCCAACCTTTTATTTGAAGTACTACAGATGACTTTGTGTATTTGATGGGGGCCTGATTCCAATATTCTGGCTTCCTCAAACAGCTGCATATCTGAAATGCCACCTAATGTCCTGATATTCAATCACACACAAGACTTTGTGTATTTGATTGTATCCTGATTTCAATGTTCTGGCTTCCTCACACAGTATTATACCTGAAATACCTCCCAATATTTCTGGTATTCTATCACACACGACTTTGCGTATTTGAAGGAAGCCTGTGTCCAATATTCTGGCTTCGGTACACAGCTGCAGATCTGAAATGCTACCCAATAACCTGGTATTCAATCAAATCCATGACTTTGTGTCTTTGATGACAGCCTGAGTCCATAATTCTGGCTTCATCACACTCAACATTATATCTGAAGTACCACTCAATGCCCTGGTATTCAATCACACATGACTTTGTGTATTTGTTGGTAGCCTGATTCCAATATACTAGCTTCACACTCAAAATTATGCATGGTGTACTACCTGCTTTTCACATGTGTAGACATGTTGTGCACTTACAGTTAAAGCAGTCGCCTACCTCTGCCCACCATGATTATTATGGCCTGTACTACGTGTACTAGGAATGAGCAAAAAATAAATTGAGTACTACAAATGACCTTTTGTGTCTTTGATGACACCCTGATTTCAATATTATGGCTTCATAACACATATACATATGTACTACTCAATGTTCTTGTATTCAATCAAACATGACTTTGTGTTTACAGTGCCTCCCATGATTATCCCATTTGAATCCATGCGTCTTCGTCAAGGCAGCGCGGGAGTCCTAACCTGCGCTATCAACCGCGGCGAACCTCCCCTGGATATCTCGTGGCAGAAGAACGGTGAACCACTTGCCCCAGAGCTTGGTCTCTCTCTGCAGGTCCACGCACTGTTCTCCTTGCTGGCGTTCGCCAACGTGGGCCGTCGACACGCGGCCAACTATACTTGTGTTGTTAAGAACACCGCGGGTTCAGCGGCTCATAGCGCTCTAGTCGTCGTGGATGGTACGTCGCTTCTTCACACTCTACTCTTTAATTAGTGGACAATAACATGTCATATATTATATACTCATGGACAAAACTTAAGGAAATGGGAGGTTTTTGATATCTCCTGACGTCTATTTTAGTTCACACTTGGTTATCTCGTGTGCCTTCAATAAAGGTCACTGTAATATCTTTCAGAGTTATTGTCTGAATCGTGCCTTATATATATACACTAATGGACAAAACTTAAGGAAATGGAAAGTCTTTGATATCGTCGGTTATCTGTGTTAGTTTAAAGGAGATTGAGTCAATTTTGTTCACACTTGATTATCTCGTGTGCCTTCAATAAAGGTCACTGTAATATCTTTCAGAGTTATTGTCTGAATCGTGCCTTATATATACACTAATGGACAAAACTTAAGGAAATGGAAAGTCTTTGATATCGTCGGTTATCTGTGTTAGTTTAAAGGAGATTGAGTCAATTTTGTTCACACTTGATTATCTCGTGTGCCTTCAATAAAGGTCACTGTAATATCTTTCAGAGTTATTGTCTGAATCGTGCCTTATATATACACTAATGGACAAAACTTAAGGAAATGGAAAGTCTTTGATATCGTCGGTTATCTGTGTTAGTTTAAAGGAGATTGAGTCAATTTTGTTCACACTTGATTATCTCGTGTGCCTTCAATAAAGGTCACTGTAATATCTTTCAGAGTTATTGTCTGAATCGTGCCTTATATATACACTAATGGACAAAACTTAAGGAAATGGAAAGTCTTTGATATCGTCGGTTATCTGTGTTAGTTTAAAGGAGATTGAGTCAATTTTGTTCACACTTGATTATCTCGTGTGCCTTCAATAAAGGTCACTGTAATATCTTTCAGAGTTATTGTCTGAATCGTGCCTTATATATACACTAATGGACAAAACTTAAGGAAATGGAAAGTCTTTGATATCGTCGGTTATCTGTGTTAGTTTAAAGGAGATTGAGTCAATTTTGTTCACACTTGATTATCTCGTGTGCCTTCAATAAAGGTCACTGTAATATCTTTCAGAGTTATTGTCTGAATCGTGCCATATACGATATACTCGTATATCATGGACAAAACTTAAGGAAGTAGAAAGTCTTTGATATCGCCGGTCGTCTATTTGAGTTTAAAGGAGATAGAGGCAATTTTGTTCACACTTTGTTATCTCGTATGTCTTCAATAATGGTCACTGTAATATCTTTCAGAGTTATTGTCTGAATTCAGATATACATGCAAAAAGGTTCAACTTCCTTTAGTTTTGTCCACGATTCATCATTTGTCCATGGGTGTATTAGAAATGATACTTCTTTTAAGTACGAAATCTTATACAAATCAATACAACAAAAGACGCAAAAATACCTTATCAATACATAAGAAAAATAAATACTAACCATGGATGTTTCTTTTACTAATGAAACAAACTTTCTACTAATGTCAATTTGAAGATTTCATGATCCTTTTTATATAAAGTTTATTGTCTTTTAACGTATCGATGATTTACTGTTGTCCTTTTCAAATAAGGTGAAAAATGTAAAAATTCGTTGTTTTACTTTTATCACCTAATCACAAGTTGATTATATGAGTTGATGAAAGAGTAGCTAACGAGGTTGAAGATTCTAATGTCGTGTAAAGGTTTATTGTCCTTTTGACGTTTCGGTAACCCATTGTAGCCTTTTCAAATAAGATGGAAAGTGACATAATGCTTTGTTTTACTTGTATCACCTAATCACAAGCTGATTAGTTGAGTTGATAAAAGTAGCTAACGAAAAGTTAAAGATTCTAATATTAGAAAATTTATATTACGATGCATTAGCGCGCCATCTGTTATGAAAATTAGAAACTATTTTAGACGCGTAAGATTCTTTTTGAAATTAAACAATTTCTACTGCCCTTACTGCAATGGAAAAAATTAATGGGAGGGCCTGGCTTATCAGTGGTAAACCCTCCCAGCGGTTTCGCCAGTTTAATCTGATAATCGAGGCCCTTCCCATTAATTTTTCCAATGCAGTAAGGGCAGTAGAAACTGTTTAATTTTTAAAAAGAATCTTGCGCGTCTAAAATAGTTTATAATTTTCATAAATATTCTGAGGTTGTGTAAAGGTTTGTCATTTTGACGTTTCGGCGACCCATTGTCACCGATTTCAAAAAGATAGAAAGGGACATAATGCCTTGTTTTACTTGTATCACCTAATCACAAGTAGCTAACGATGTTGAAGATTCTCTGATGTCGTGCACAGTACCTCCACGATGGGTGGTTGAACCATCCAACAGCTCCGTGGTCCAAGGTCAATCGGCCACTTTGGACTGCCAAGCTGAAGGTGAACCTCCACCGGTCATCTCTTGGAAACGGGCGACAGGTGAGTAAGTCTTTGTCATCTTCATCTAAAATGTCATTACAGTACTGTAGACAACGTCAACAGTTAAGATGAACCTATCAACTTTCCAGAGATCTGTTTCTTTGTAGATCTTATTCATATTTTTATATAGAATTTGTAACAATTAAATTTATTGGCAATGTGTTTCTTTTCGACAATGGCATCAAATATTTGATTCTAAGCATGTGAAAATCAGTTCTACTTTTGCACTATCAAGTGTGCGAGTGCCCCGTTTGGTTACTTGCATTCGCTGGTGGGGTTGGACTTTATCAAGAATCGGGAGCCATTAGAGATTTTTTTTTCAATTGAAAAAAAAAGTGTCCAATGTGGGGGTTTCGATCCCGGGTCGTAGGGTTTAAAAACCAATGGTTTAGATCACTCATCCGCCTTCTCTCCTCTTCCTTTAAAAATGCATAAAAAACAATACATTTTGTTCCATTACATCCGAAAAGAATGCTATAGTGGCGATAAAGAATGTACCAAAACACCAGTTTTGACAAATTCAGACAAAGGTCAACAACCTGTATAGCAGCTATACGGTGGTTTTGTGGCTCATTCTTCATTCACCACTTCAATGTTATCTACATTTGTAATGAACCTAAAAATGCATTGTTTCTATTTATATTTAATCAAATCTACAACAACAACAAAAGCCTTTATTGAGGACCTCTCGTCCTATATAGGATTCGCCAGTGTACAGAGTAATTGAAGAGAACTAAGAATACAGAGATATAAGTAGTAGGTATAGTATAGTATTTTCTACACTGTGACTATATACAACAGCAGCAACAAGCCTTTTACTGGAATCAAAGTATTTAATCAAAGCATTAAGCATGAATGTTCTTTTTCCAATTATAACAAACTTCTACTGTCCTTACTGCAATGAAAAATATTGGGAGGGTTTGTCTTATCAATGGTGAACCCTTCCAGCGGTTTCGCCAATTTAATCTACCAGACCTAGAGCTCTAATACTGTATTGGATCATTCTGATTATATATGCTACATTGGTAGGTAGAATCTCAGAAATGGTATTTAAGCAAACTATGGACATAAACTTTTAGGACAGTAGAATTATATATAACAATTTGCCTCGAGCAATGCTTTTCAACAAACAATAAAGACACAAGAGACTAATTAGACATTAATTAATTAAATTAATTATTTCACTCTTCTATATTATGTGTACATGTGTATGTATATGTGTATATATGTAAATTATTAATAAAATATATATAAACACGTAATCCAAAAATATAAATAGATTTTGCCTTATAAAAATATATAATATTTAATTTAAAAGCTTTTTTTTTTAAGAAAAAAAGTTGAATTAACGAAATAGATGTGCATATACTGTATGAGAGCTTATTTTTTATTGGTCGAAAGAGAAATATTTGCATAGACAACGGCGATATGCAATTATGACGAAATATTTTTGTTCGGTAGCAGCAAATAAGGTAAACAAAATTCTCTAATTCTTCTGTTGTTAGCTATAAGAATTGATAAAAATTCGTTCGACTAGCTTTTGTCTTACAGGTAATTCTTTTTATCAATGTAATATACCATATTTAAAAAAAAATCTCTAATAACGAATATTTTCAATTTATTTTGCATAAACTGAATAGATGTTCTATCTAACTTTAAAATTTCATCTATGAAAATGTTGATTTTTAAATGTTTTTCATTGAAATATAAGTGTTTAATATTGAAGTTATTACTCAATTGATAAGCCATTACAAATTAACAGCATGTTTTCTGTTTTATAAAAATGTTTACTATTTATATTGTGTTTTCATTGATAAGCAGCCACTTCTTAAAAATTAATCAACAAAAATTTTACTTCAAAATCATTCTAGAGAAGATTTCCTATATCAATGAATAATACGGAAATTCCACGTTTATATACACACAGGACAAAACTTAAGGAAGATGTACCTTTTACCATGTATATCGGGATTCAGACAATAACTCTGAAAGATATTACAGTGACCTTTATTGAAGACGCGAGATAACCAAATGTGAACAACCTCTGTCTTATTAAAAAAATAACAGACGATATGTATATTGTAGATATATATTTATTAGTGTAGCGATAGAATATTAATTTTGATATATATGTAACTAGGTAAATGTATCACCCTATCTTTTAGGTTATGTAAATAGGTATGCATTGATTTGCATATAATAGTAATTCTGAGGTTTGTCTTTAGTAATTTTTAACGTCACAATATAGTGTCGCGCATAAATGTTATATTTACAAGTTGAATATCAATACCAAGCCACTAGATCTTTCTGAATGTTTTAGAGCAGGGATCGGCAAACCGCGAGACACATGCGGCTCTTTAGATGTGAAGCTCTTTATATAGTTCCATATGTAAATATTATTTATGTGAGTACTATTTATTGTTGGCAAGAAAATTGGGAGGGTTTGTTCTAACATTGGTGGACTCTGTCAACAGTTTCTCCAATTTAATCTGCCAGACTTAGAGCTCTAATGCTGTATTGGAGGGTCGTTGGGTTTTTAAAAACTTTGAAATTTTGTAAATTGTAATTTTTTATTCTTCCGACTCAAAAGTTTGCTAACCGCTGTCCTAGAGTATGGCATCTTCTAAGAAACGACAAGTCCTTATAATCTGCGTTAAGTAACTGTAAGCTAAGAATATCCTCAGCTTGTGTATAAATCAATCTTCTTTGATTGAAGAGTATTAATTTTCGGCTAAATAAACTCAGTAAAATTTAGTTTAAATATATACGGATAAGATAATTACATGAGGAGCTTCTTTTTAGTTTTATTGCGAGCTTTCGAACCTTTCGGTTCTTCTACAGGCATGGATAGTATGAATATACTAAAGAGTAGTACGAAGAGTATTAAGGCATCGTCGAATGTCTTCGCCATTCTTATCTGGCTATGATTTGGATTAGCTGCCTTAAGAATGGAATTCAGAATCAATTGTTTTCTTTGGTAATCCATTTACTCTAAATAATGGTAGTGATATTTATACCAAGTATGCCATGATAATCATGGTGCGTAGTTAACGACTACTTTTACACTGTAAGTACACCACAAGTCTACAGACGTAGAAAGTAGTTGGAATTTAGCACTTACAAATGTCATAGCTCCGTTTGGTTACTTGAATTCACTAGTTGGGTTGGACTATTGCAAGAATCGGAGGTTGTTCAGGCAAATTCTTTTCAGAAAAAAAGTACCCACAACTGGATTTGATCCCAGGTCGTGATTGTCGAAATTCGACGGTTTCTACAACTCCTTCACCAACCTTCCTTCTTAAAATAATAAAGTAAATAAACTTACCAGAATCAAAAGTTTGCATATTGCCTGAAATTTTCAGATAAAAAATGCCCAATGTGAGATTTGTTCCCGGGTCTTGAGTGTCGAAAAACAGTTATACCAATCATCCACCAACCTTCCCTTTTAAAATAATAAAGTAAATAAACTTACCAGAATTAAAAGTTTGCATATTGCCTGAAATTTTCAGAAAAAAATGCTCAATGTGGGAATTGATCCCAAATCATGAGTGACGGAAATACAGTTTCTACCACTCCTTCCCCAAACTTCTGCTTAAAATAACGAAGTAAATAAGCATAGCATAATTAGGTTTTTGCATATTGCTTGAATTAAAAAAAAAAAGTGTCCAGAGTGGGATTTGGTCCTGGTTAGATCGAGCCGTCCAAATCGACGGCTTATAGCACTCCTTCAACCTCCCAGCTCAAAATAATGAAGTCAATAGGCTCAATTAGCATTTAATGTTTGCATAATTCCTGAATTTGAACCAACGTGAATGCTATTCCAAATAAGAGGTAAAAGCTAACTGCGAAGAGTTCCTTCCTATTGTGCATGCCATTATCTATATATATGTAAAACGAACGTTTGACAAGTTTTACCGCAAATGTTTCTTTTGAACGAGAAATCGTAATTTATTTCAAGGAGAAATAACGATTATTTCTATTTTTAGGGATGAAGTATGAAAGGATGAATTGTGAAGAGTAATGATAAACGGAAAAATAAAAGTATCCGTTCATCATTCATTATTACTCTTCACAATTCATCCTTTTATACTTCATCCCTAAGGATAGAAATAATCGTTATTTCTCCTTAAAATAAATTACGATTTTACGTCCAAAAGAAATATTTGCGGTAAAACTTGTCAAACGTTGTTTTACAATCGTAAGCCGTATTATATTGTATTATAAATATTTACATATATGACGATAAACTAAAATATGTAAGTGGCAGGTACTGGACCCGAGTCCGAGCCGGTTTTCAACAGCCACACTACAGTCCTCCATCCTAACGGATCTCTTGGACTGCGGGACCTAGTGAACGATTCGTTCTTTCTCTGCCAGGCTTCCAACAACATCGGTCCTGGACTCAGCAAGTTGGTGTCTATCAAAGTACATGGTAAGTCCACGTTTGTCTAGCTTTCTCTCTCCTTACCTCCTTGTTTGGTTTGGTAAATTTATCTGCCTCTTGATTAGTTGACATAGACATTTGATTATCATTTTACATACTCGGCTATCATTTACATATCTACATAGTCTATATGGACTTCGTATCTATCCGCGGTGAGATGCTCATTTCTGTGAATGGTGAAAACACGTTGGCGATTGTATTATTCCGAGCTAGACTTACTCGCGAGGAAACAAAAGTTGTTCCATTTTTTTAAACAACTTCAACTAATCTGATTAAATCTATCTGAACCTAACGTAAACTATCCTAATTTTACCTATCTTAGAGCCTAACCTAAACTTAAATTTAACATTTCTGAGCCTAACCTAAACTTAAATTTAACATTTCTGAGCCTAACCTAAACTTAAATTCACATTTTATGAGCCTAACCTAAACTTAAATTTAACATTTCTGAGCCTAACCTAAACTTAAATTTAACATTTCTGAGCCTAACCTAAACTTAAATTTAACATTTCTGAGCCTACCCTAAACTTAAATTTAACATTTCTGAGCCTACCCTAAACTTAAATTTAACATTTCTGAGCCTACCTTAAACTTAAATTTAACATTTCTGAGCCTAACCTAAACTTAAATTTAACAATTCTGAGCCTAACCTAAACTTAAATTTAACAATTCTGAGTATAACCTAAACTTAAATTTAACATTTCTGAGCCTAACCTAAACTTAAATTTAACATTTCTGAGCCTAACCTAAACTTAAATTTAACATTTCTGAGCCTAACCTAAACTTAAATTTAACAATTCTGAGCATATCCTAAACTTAAATTTAACAATTCTGAGCATAACCTAAACTTAACAATTCTGAGCCTAACCTAAACTTAAATTTAACATTTCTGAGCCTAACCTAAACTTAAATTTAACATTTCTGAGCCTAACCTAAACTTAGATTTAACAATTCTGAGCATAACCTAAACTTAAATTTAACAATTCTGAGCATAACCTAAACCTAAATTTAACAATTCTGAGCCTAACCTAAACTTAAATTTAACATTTCTGAGCCTAACCTAAACTTAAATTTAACATTTCTGAGCCTAACCTAAACTTAAATTTAACATTTCTGAGCCTAACCTAAACTTAAATTTAACATTTCTGAGCCTAACCTAAACTTAAATTTAACATTTATGAACCTAAACTTAAATTTAACCAATCTGAGCCTAATCTAAAATTTAATATATCTGAACCTAACCTAACCTATCCTAATTTTACCTATCTTGAAGCCTACCCTAAATATATTTTAACATTTCTGAGCGTAACCTAAACTAAATTTAACCAATCTAATCCTAACCTAATTTTTACCTATCCAAGCATAACTTAAAACCAACCTTTTTAACCTAGATGAACCTAACCTAAACTGATTTAACCTAGCTGAAAGTCTAACCTGAACTAACCTAATTTAACCCATCTGAACCTAACCTATCTCTTCTGCAGAAATGAGTATTTAACCCTCTCCCTTTTTGGAGATTTATCTAGCAATATTTTGTCTATTGTTGTCCTTTGTTTAGACGTTTGTGCCAATAATATCTCTGTATGTTACATAATAGAATATGGTCCAATAGAAGAGGATAACACCACGGCTGTAAATATGTAACAGAGGTTATGATTTATTTCCTAGAAATAAGGTTTGATGTGAATAGGGGTTTAGCGCAGATCAATATGTACACTCATGGACAAGATTGGAAGTTATACCTTTTAGCATGTACAGGGTGATCCAAAAGTCCCGCACAACTTTAAAAATTAATAACTCCGCGAATATTTGCGTTAGAGCAATGCGGTAAACACCATTGTGTTCAGGATGCAATGGGATTTTTTATGGCAAATAATGAAAAATTCGAAATTGATTTAGTTACAATTTTATTCACCAGATGTCGCTCTACCAGATTCAGATATTCAGCGGCCAAATTGTTTGATAAATTGAAAAATATAATTGAACGACACGTATTTTTCCTTTTTGAATACCAGGAAAGAACCCTAATAATATCAAATAACAAATTAATAAAACACCACTTCGCCAAAAGTATGAAGAATTGGTTAACGATTTTCAAATACAATCAGAGATATGTAAAATAGGCAAATGCAAATTAAAACATGTAGCAAAAATATTTATATTTTATATGGGGTTTTGTGAAATAGATTGAATGTTTGAAAAATACTGCTGATATCAATACACGAATTTTTGATATGTTAATATAGTACCAAAAATTATGATGGCACTACTAATAGGATTTCTTGCTATAAGAAATGTGTAGTTTCTTGACTGATTGGAGACCCTTGACTATTTAACTGGATATTTGTCATGATCCAACAAATGAAATATAGAGGGGAGTGACAAAATATATTTGTCGTACTTTATTCCAAATATCCTATGGGCTTGTCAAATGTTATCATTGTTTATTATACTGTACACAATTTTAAAAAATGTTTCCCCTCAAATAAAAATAATTTTTAAATCGACATTTTGCGTTGAAAAACGTGGTAGTAAAATCATTTTTCATTTTTTTTTTTCACAAAATTTCTAAAGTTATTGGTATACAGAAAATATTCCTTATGCTATTTCTTCTAATGAGCTAAAAGCGAAAACTAAACATAAGGGGAAAAATTGTGTGTACCAGTGTTATTCGAGAAGTTATAACACTCTGGTTTGCACGACATAATATGTGAGCAAATGACAAACAAAAAATTACTGTTCACAAATAAAAAAAGATAGTCAAGATGTGAGGACAGCATTTATTATCCCCATATCCCAACACAAAGAGCTGCAAAATATTGGTAGATAATATAATACATGGCGGCTTATATAACACATGATTCTGATCTTGTAATCTCGCCTATAGATGAACAATGGAATAAATAATATCTTTAGTATATCAACAAAAGCATGTAAATATGTAAATCTGTCATCTGTGTTTTTTTTTTTGCTTATTCCTAGTACACGTGGTACAGGCTATGATACGATTCCTTTAACTTGAAAATACTTTCGAGTTGTCAATATATAATTAACTCGGACACCTTACTAGGAAAAATATTCTTATTACTGTAATTTATTTAGTTTGAATATAGTTTCTAGTCGCTAATGTACAGGGTGATCCAAAAGTCCCGCACAACTTTAAAAATTAATAACTCCGCGAATATTTGCGTTAGAGCAATGCGGTAAACACCATTGTGTTCAGGATGCAATGGGATTTTTTATGGCAAATAATGAAAAATTCGAAATTGATTTAGTTACAATTTTATTCACCAGATGGCGCTCTACCAGATTCAGATATTCAGCGGCCAAATTGTTTGATAAATTGAAAAATATAATTGAACGACACGTATTTTTCCTTTTTGAATACCAGGAAAGAACCCTAATAATATCAAATAACAAATTAATAAAACACCACTTCGCCAAAAGTATGAAGAATTGGTTAACGATTTTCAAATACAATCAGAGATATGTAAAATAGGCAAATGCAAATTAAAACATGTAGCAAAAATATTTATATTTTATATGGGGTTTTGTGAAATAGATTGAATGTTTGAAAAATACTGCTGATATCAATACACGAATTTTTGATATGTTAATATAGTACCAAAAATTATGATGGCACTACTAATAGGATTTCTTGCTATAAGAAATGTGTAGTTTCTTGACTGATTGGAGACCCTTGACTATTTAACTGGATATTTGTCATGATCCAACAAATGAAATATAGAGGGGAGTGACAAAATATATTTGTCGTACTTTATTCCAAATATCCTATGGGCTTGTCAAATGTTATCATTGTTTATTATACTGTACACAATTTTAAAAAATGTTTCCCCTCAAATAAAAATAATTTTTAAATCGACATTTTGCGTTGAAAAACGTGGTAGTAAAATCATTTTTCATTTTTTTTTTTTCACAAAATTTCTAAAGTTATTGGTATACAGAAAATATTCCTTATGCTATTTCTTCTAATGAGCTAAAAGCGAAAACTAAACATAAGGGGAAAAATTGTGTGTACCAGTGTTATTCGAGAAGTTATAACACTCTGGTTTGCACGACATAATATGTGAGCAAATGACAAACAAAAAATTACTGTTCACAAATAAAAAAAGATAGTCAAGATGTGAGGACAGCATTTATTATCCCCATATCCCAACACAAAGAGCTGCAAAATATTGGTAGATAATATAATACATGGCGGCTTATATAACACATGAGGTAACTGCCTTCTCTCTTGTATTAGGTCACAATCCTTGCTCAATGTGGCACCCTCCATTCTCAATCACCGCCTGCAGACGATAAATGACAGAATGGACAGCATTAAATAACATATCTGTTGAAATTGATAAAACGTGCCATCTGATAGAAGCCTTCAACATGGCCAATGTGGTAGGCCAGCATCGATAAACACACGATTTAATGTACCCCCATAAACAAAAATCGCAAGGCGTCAAGTCTGGTGATCTTGGAGGCCACTGGTATATAAAGTGGCGACTTATCACACGATTTTCACAGAACGTATCGTTCAGCAATTGTTTGGCACCTCGTGAGATATGAGGAGGTCCTCCATCTTGCATGAATGTTATTTCGCTTAGTGCTTGTCTGTCCTGCAATATGGGAATACCCTTTTCTCTCAAAAGTTGGACATAACGTTCATCAGTTACAAAAACGGTTTTAAAAGTTCTTCCATTGATTTTTCAAAGAAAAATGGCCCAATAATAAAAGAAGTGAACCCACACAAAACTGTAACT
The DNA here is from genome assembly GCA_030710605.1 of Cordylochernes scorpioides. Taxonomy (NCBI): domain Eukaryota; kingdom Metazoa; phylum Arthropoda; class Arachnida; order Pseudoscorpiones; family Chernetidae; genus Cordylochernes; species Cordylochernes scorpioides. The sequence continues at coordinate 146,442,755 of CP092863.1, read as the reverse complement.
CTAGGCTGGTAAAGTGGCATTTCTGTAAAAATCCTAGGGTTGTCTGTTGCCCAAATGCGGCTGTTTTGAATGTTAAATTCTCCGTTTAGAGAAAAGTGAGCATCATCTGTCCACAGAACATTCGACAGCCAGTTTTCATCAATATCAATTCGCCGGAAAACCCATGCAGCGAATTCTTGACGCATCTCAAAATCGCCAACTTTCAGCTCGTGAAATCTTTGAATTTTGTATGGGTACACACAATAGAGACATTAAGTGAAGCGTCTTCGGATATCACAATCATACTCGGCGAATTTAACGCCAAAAGTTCAATTTGGGGATCACCTGTCCTGGATAACAAAAGTCAGCAGGTTGAGGACATGCTAACAGACCTCGACCTTACACCGTTAAATAACGGAGAGAACACCTATCTAAGTCCACAGGCACAGAATCCGCAATAGACATCACAGCGATAAATTACAACATCGCACCCACAACACAATGGAAAATCATGAGAGGTGCAATCAGTGACCACAGACCAATTTTAACAACCCTAAACTTCAAAATTGAGAACGTCCATTAGAATAAAAGAACATGGAACTTTAGGAAAGCCAACTTGAAAAAAAATCACAGAAAAGCTTGAAGAACTGTGCAATGAAAAATTTAATTACAGAACGCTTGACAAAAACTTGGAAAAATTCTCTTCGAACATTTCAAAATCTGCAAAAGCATCGATACCTAGAGGTAGACGTAAAGACCTGTGGATACCTTACTGGAAGGACCACAACATCGAGGCAGTGATTTCAGAGAGAGAGACAATATCAATGAACTTCTTTAAAAAATAAAACAGAAGAAAACAGAAAGAACTCATTGAAATTAGTCACAAAATAGAACAAGAAATTTGGATATGCAAACAAGAAAAATGGCAGAATTCTGCGAAAAAATGGATCCAAGAAAGGACAGCCAACACTGGAATATGATCAGAGTGTTAGAGAACAATCAAAACCAACACCAATCCTCCAATACTCTAACCGATATGAATAGAACAGCGCGAACGAGAACAAACATATGGCTGACATAATTGCTGAATTTCTTTCAAGCACTTCCAAACTCAACTATACGAATGAAGACAGGACTATAAAAATAATATAAACCAGTTAGTTAAACAAGCAAGAAACTTCCATCAACAAGATATTTTCTCGAGAGACTTCACACTGAATGAGCTAAACTTATCAATAAAAAAATCCAAGAGGTCACCAAGAGATAATCTAATCTTTGGTTAAATGATCAAACACTTTGAAGACAAAGCTAATAATCAACTCCTACGAATACTGAACATTTCATGGCAAACTGGTAAGCTACCAAAGAATTGGAAGATATCAATTATAGTGCCAATACTGAAGCCAAACAAAGATGCCAAAGAATACAAGAACTATCGGCCAATTGCTCTCACCAGCAAACTTTGTAAAATACCAGAACGAATTATCCACTCTAGGCTCATAGTCTGGCTCACTAACAATAATAAAATAAACCTCTACCAAACTGCCTATAGATCCCAGCACTGTACGACTGATCAACTGTTTTACTTCTGTCAATCAATAATATATTCTTTCCAGGAAAAACCGCCAAAGAAGACCACGGCTATATTCCTTGATATGACCTCAGCTTTTGATCGAGTGTGGAGGGAGAAATTACGTGAAAAGCTGCACAACATCGGAGTAAGAGAAAAACCTTAATCTGGATTGCAGACTTCTTAATGGGAAGAAGGTTAAAGGTTCGGGTCAATGGAGAATTTTCCAAGGAAGGAAGAACATGGGCTGGTGTAACTCAGGGATCTGTGCTCAGTCCTCTACTCTATCTGCTATATATTAACGACATCTATCCTTACCTCACTGAAGACACAAAGGTTGCCTGTTATGCAGATGATATAGCCATATGGCACACAAGTAGCAGCATAGAAAAATCGTAAAAAATACTGAACACATCAATGAGAGGACTGGAGAAGTGGGCAATGGAACTCCAAATGACCATAAACCCAATAAAACCAAACCTATGCGTCTTCTCCACTCACAGGGAAAAAGGCATAAATATAGCAAAAAAATAAGCATAAACAAACAAATGATTGATAAAATTAGAAATCCATAATACCTAGGTGTGATACTGCAGTCCTGTATCTTTCAAGTTGGTCTCGAGGACCACGCCATCACCATCTCCTAGGCGGCAAAGTACGCGATCTACGTATTCATCGTAGATCGCAAAATGCGTGGTGTCGCTGGAGACCCACTGGCGATTCTCCACAAACTCTGCAGCGCTGGAAGAGGCGCCATATTCATTGTACATAGTGTATATAATGCATATTATCTTTTTTTAATAGTGCAGACTGTGCATGTATTGACAAGATGTCAACAAAATTATTTTAATTATTATGATGAGGAATTGGAATTTTCAGAACACATAATTAGCACCTCAAATAGAACTATCAGAAAACTAAACATTCTGAGAAGGCTATGTGGAACAAATTGGGGAGCAAAAACCAGAATTCTCAGAACAACATATACCACCTTAATAAGGCCGATAATGGAATATGCAACACCGGTCTGGGCTCCCTCAAGCTCATCACTAAAAGTAAGACTAGACAGTGTTCAAGCAAAAGCGGCCAAAATAATCACTGGTGCTGTTTCATCCACCAACAATGAGAAAATTCAGAGAGAATATGTTCTAGACCTACTCGCTCGAAAGCAGAAGACAAAATAAAAACAACTTGGATCGGCACTTCGGAAACGAGGAACCAAAGGACGAGATCTCTCTGACCACTTGTGGTTTGGTAGATCCGCCCTTTTCTGAGAATGAGGTGAAACTGACGGCTTTCAAGTTCGGGAAAAGGAAATCTCCTGGTCCCGAAGGGATCGATAACACGGTCGTGAAAGCCCTGGTAAGGATGCACCCATCGCTTCTTTCCAGGTTATTCAATAGGTGCCTGGACACTGGTACTTTTCCTGAGGCATGGAAGGTTGCCCGAGTAGTGCTTCTCGAAAAGTCTGGTAGAAAGGGTAATTCTCCTAATGATTATCGTATGCTTTCTTTACTAGCGTGTCTAGGTAAGGTCCTGGATAGCCTACTAGCTCAGCGACTGAAGCACTGGCTAGAAAGTAATGAGCTCCTTTCCTCTTTCCAACATGGTTTTAGGGAAGGGAAGTCCACAACCACAGCTCTGAACGAGGTGTTAGAGGGGGTTGAGATGGGCTTAAATAAGGGTGCTTGGGTTCTTTTCGTGGCCCTGGACATTGATGGCGCGTTCAACTCCATGAACTGGAACAAGCTGATGAGAAATTTGATGGACATGGGTTGTCCTGATAATTTGTGCAGCTTGGTTCGTGACTTCCTGGGGGATAGACGGATTAGCCTCAGTTTTGGTGGGCGGAAGTTGGAAAGAAACTGTGCTAGGGGTTGCCCCCAGGGCTCTTGCTGCGGACCTATTCTGTGGAATATCCTGGTAAACACCGTCTTCCAGGAGGAGCTCCCTGAGGGAGCCAGGCTGGTTCTCTATGCTGACGACCAGTTCCTCATTGTTGAGGCTGCTTCGAGAGCGAAGGCTGAGAAGTGTGTTGAAACTTCTCTCCAAATTCTGTCGAACTGGGCCCATGACTCTGGCCTTAAGTTCAATGTCTCCAAAACTAAAGCCCTCAGCTTTAAGCCTAGGGACATAAGAACTAAAAGGAAAGGGATCAAATGGGAACACAAGCCGGCTATCGGGATCGAAGGACGGAGGGTAGCGTTGGTCAATAGGATGACCATCCTGGGGGTGGTCATTGATGACAAGATGGGTTGGCAATACCAGGCGGAGGAGATGGTGGCGAGAGGCAGGGAGGCGTTGTGCAGGCCTGTCCTGGTTGGCTCTCAACAGGGGGGGGGAGAAGGAGGGTACTATTTTTAGGAACCTCTGCCTCTCCTGTGTCGAGCCAATCCTGCTATATGCTTCCAGGGCTTGGTGTCGCCGAAACAGGGATCAGAAGGTGGCGACTACTCTAGAGAGAGTGCAGAGGACAGCGGCACTCAGATTCACAGGGGGATAACGCACTACCAGCAGTGAGGCCTTTTTGGTCCTCGCTGGTCTTATTCCCCTGGGGTTTAAACTAGAGGAGGAGACCATCAGACAGAAGATCTAAGAGAACAGGGAAGATGCCCTGGGACTTGAAGCGGGTGCCCTGGAATGGAAGAGGGACCCAAGAAAGCCTCCGCAGTGGTTGCCAAAGTGGAATTGGAGTCCTGGAGAGCCGACAGGGATTGGCACGGAGGTTTTCACTGATGGGAGTAAGTCTGGAACCAATACTGGAGCTGGGGTAGTGATTTTCACTAATGGAGAGCTGATCTTCCAAGAAAGCTTAACACTCAGAGTGGACGAATTGGTCTTTTCAGCCGAGCTGGTTGCGATCAAGGTAGCCCGCAGAGTGTGTGCCGAGAAGAACTTCAGCCCGGACCGCCTCTATTCAGATTGTATGTCGGCCCTCGTCGCCCTCAATCTGGTGAAAGGGCAACTCGCGCATCAAATAATCCAGGAGCTGGAGATGATGACGCGGGCTCCGGAGCTCCCTTGGTTTAGGAGACACAGCCTCATCGAAGGTAATGAGTTCGCAGACAGGATCTCTAAGGCAGGATGCTTAAAAGGTAGATCACTGAGGACCACAGTGACCAAGAAAGAAGTTTATAGGAGGATCAGGGGGCACGTCCAGGACTTATGTTTGGACAGATGGAGGAACATTGTGAAGGGGAGAGAGTTATTCAATGGGGTAACAACACCCAAGTACCTCTGTAAGGTAATGTCCCACAAACTCATTAGGGTAGTTCGGGACATGGGCTCTTCCCCAAGTCTCCACAGATTTGAAATTAAGAGCAATCCTGATTGCGTCTGTGGAGAAAGGGATGTGAATGCACGCCACTACGTCTTGGATTGTCCAAGGGTAGTGGGTGTGTAGGAAGAGAGAAGGAGGGCGAGGGGCGCGATCGAGTGTGAGCTGCTGAGAAATCACAGCAAGCTTCTTGAGAAAGCCCACGACGTAGCAGCTGAGCTTTTCCTCAGCTGTGAGTGAACAGAGTCGACCGGGGTCTGCATCCCCGCGGTCCCTGCTGGACACAGTAGATAGTTTCCTATTTTGCTGTGATTAAAGGCCACTGGTATAGAAATCCTTCCAGACACGTTGTCTGGGAGGTGGTGTTTCAAGGTACAATGTCCAATCACTAGCTTGGATACCGTTACTTGGCTTATGAGTTGAACAGAATAGCAGCGAAGGCATGCTTCGCATGCCGGCTTGTGGACCGAAAGGTCTGGGTGGCCATCTGCTTCTAGGGTATACCAACTGTGCTTAGGTGGGATCCTCCAGTTCTTGTTTATTTTGGCTACTGTTTCTATTTCTTTAAAAGTAAGTTTATTTTTCTGTAGCAAGGGTTCTTTTGTACCTTTTTTCGCTAGCGCATCAGCAGCTTCATTGCCTTCAATGCTAACATGTAAGAGTATCCATTGAAGGTGAATTTTTGAGGTATTGAGAGTTTTTGGAGATAACCAATTATGTTCCTGCTTACTTTGTCTCTAAGTTCCCCTGTGTGACTCAAGTGTTGTATGGCACTTCTACTATCAGTAAGAATCCATATATCGTGATGTTTAATGTTTCTGATGGATTTTAAGACTTCATAGATGGCTATAAGTTCTGATCTGAAGACTGAGCAAAATTCTGGTTTTCTTCTGTTTATTTTCTCAATGCCATTTGTGGTTTTAATGAGAGAGCCACTGCCAGTGTGTCCCAACTCATCTCTGCTACCATCGGTATAGATAGTTATTGCATTTTTAGTAATTTTATATTAATTATTTCTAATGATAATTGTTTTAAGTATTCTGGATTTTGGTATTGTCTGTTGGTGGTTTCATTTAAAGTGGCATTAAAAATAACATTTTGTTAGTGGTTCGCATGGAGATATTTTTTTCAGCTAAATAATATTTTTCCACTTTATATTTTAAAAATCCATTTCTTTTGGCCAGGTGGAGAGGGCCTTCTTTTTTGAGTCTTAGATTGGATTCCCAATTAAGTATGTAATTGAAAGTTCTGTGTTTGTTTTCATAACTCTTGATTTTGTTTATATATTTTGGCAGATTGTAGCTTATTCTATTCTTTAAGGGCATAATGTCTGCCTCGTGAAGTACAATATCATTAGGGCAGGGTTTTCGAAGACCTGTAATAATTCTAGCTGCACTTAGTTGTATCCTTTCCAGTGATTTTAGATTTGTTTCAGATGCTGTACCATAGATTTGATATCCATATTCCAGGATAGGTCTCATTAGAGATGTGTAAGTTAATTTTATTGTTGTTGCTTCAGCTCCCCACTCTTCCTGAAATATATTTCAAGATTTTTAGTCGGTCTCTTCCTTTTCTAACAACTCCTTCAATATGCTTACTGGAGTTGATTTCTGGATCCAGGGTGTAGCCGAGATATTTAGGATGTTTATTATATTGCAATTGTTGTTCTTTCAGAATAATATTTGGTCTTATTTTGTATAGTTTCTTATTGGTAGTAAAAAGACAGGTTTCAGATTTTTGGGGGTTAAATTCTAATTTATGTTTATTAGCAAATTTTTCTAGGTGGAGAAGAGTCTTGTTAAATCTCTTTCAGCTTTTTTCCAGTTAGTGCTGCTGCTCCATAGAATAATGTCATCAGCGAAAAGTCCAATATTGGTTTTATGTGAAATTTATTTTTCTATGCCTGCAATAAATAGGGTGAAGAGAGTTGGGCTAAGGACTGATCCTTGTGGTAATCCTTGGTACAATTTGAAGGTTTTAGATAGAGTGCCATTATATTTGATTCTGATTTATATATTTTTAAGAGAATCATTTATCCAAGTGATAGCTTTTCCATCAATTTTGAAATGTTTGTATAATTTTGTAATTAACTTGTTTTTCCATACCTTATCAAAAGCTTGTGTAAGGTCTAAAAAGCAGCTATGGTGTGGTTAGTTGGTTTTTCGTTTTGTGCATCTTTTACCTTTTGTGTGAAAAATAAGAGTTGTTCTATTGTCCCATGTCCTTTCCTAAATCCATATTGTTCTTCTGGTAAGAGATTTCTTGTGTCGGGGTGGTAGGTGAGTCGTCTGAGTATAATTTTTTCCATTAATTTGCAGCAAATATTTGTTAGGGAGATAGGTCGGTAGTTTTTTGGGTCATCAGCAGATTTGTCAAGTTTTTTAATGGGAATTATTGTTGCATTTTTACAGTCTTGAGGCAATTTTCCAGTTTTCCAGGAGTTATTGAAAATATTAAGAAGTCTTTCTTTGCCAATTTTTCCCAAGTTTGATATCATTCGGCCATGGATTCCATCTGGCTCAGGAGTCTTGTTTAGGTCAGTGTTTTCTAATGCATAAGCTAGCTCTTTCATATTGATTTTTTTCATGGAAAATATTATGAGTGCTGGTGACATTTTTTACAGTCATGAATAATCTTTCGGGCCTTTTTTCAACTTTGATTTTATTACTTATTTGATATGAATTACCTAAAAGATTGGCAGCAATTTTGTCATTAGTTGCTGGTGTACCATCTGTATTCTTAATCATATTTGTGTTTTCAGTTTGTGGCTGGACTCTGTCAATTTGTTTTGCCCAATTCCAAAGTTTTGTATTTGGGTTTCTTGGGTTCAGGTTTTCACAAGTTTGTTTCCATTTTTCCCTTTTCACATTTACGCATAATCTTTTTTTTATTTTTGCAATCACAATGTTCAGTTCAGTTCTACAATATTTTTGGTTTTGGGTGCACTTTTTTGTAGTTCATTTCTTTTAGTTATAAGTCTTTGAATATTTTTTGCCTGGTGTGTATAATTTGGAATACATTTCTTAATATTACCTCTTGGTATTGAAACTTTGGCTGCTTTAATAATGGTGTTTTCGAAAGATATCATATTAGCCTTTTTGAAGTTCCAGTATTTTTCTTAATTGAGCTAGTTTTGGTCTTGGTGCTAATTTCTATCAAATTAGGCAAATGATCACTTCCAAAACTTTTTAATATTTTCTATTTGCATTTGTGGAAAATGTCAGGATAGTAAAAACTTATATCAAGGGCTTGTGCAGTATTATAGCTTGTAGGAATGATGGGTAGGATTCCCATCATTTAAGCACATGAAGGCATTGTCGTCAAATATGTTTGATAGTATTTTGCCTCTTGGGTTTGGCGTGGAACATCCCCATAGTTGATGTTTGGCATTAAGGTCACCTACAATAAGAGTTGTCTGTAAGAAATTGAGCCATTGTTCCATCGTCAATAAGTGTATTGTTTGGAGGGTGATACATTTTGTATATGTTGATGGCTTTGTTTTGATTGAGGTAGAATTTGATATCTTGGGCTTCGAGGTCTAATGTGTTTGAAATATTAACGGCTATGTCCTCATAGTACAAATTCTTGATAAAAAATGCTAGGCCACCCCCTTCAACAGCATATACAGATGGATCTTCAGACCTTACCCTGAGTAATGGAGGGGCCGGAATTAACATAATACTGCAAGATGGAACAAACATCAAAATCAAAGAAGGAGCAGGACAGATTTCGTCAAACTTCACTTGTGAACTGACAGCTATCTGGAAAGCCCTTGATGTATGCCTTAACCAACCATCCCTGCATCAAGCAGAAGGAAATTTAATATTCAGTGACTCCATATCCGCTCTAGAAGCAATTCAGAAGGGCAATACTAAAATCACACAGAAAATACACTCGTTACTTACCCAACTGGAACCATTGGAGAATAACTGCATTCTACAATGGATCCCTGCCCATGCTGGGATCGGGGGTAATGAAATAGCATTTGAATTGGCAAAGGAAGCCAGAAAGTTGAGCCAAAGGAAAGAACAAATGTCATTATTTGACGCTGATTCTTTGTCAAAATACAAGATAATTAAACGAAAAAAAATAAAAAAAGATCAAAATGCGAAATAAACTCTGAGAGAAAAATGACAAAAACTATAACAAGACTTAGAACAAAACTCTATAAAGGAATGACAATACATCCAGATGGCACAAGAACCAATAGGGCATGCAACAATTGTCCTGGTGTGGAACTTACACCTACCCACATATTCTTATAGCCAGCAATGGCCGCAGCCTTGCAAAAATTAGACATAGACCCTGAGCAGCAGCTTTACACAACTAAGATAGTGGACATTGCTGCTGCTGTGATGGAGATACATGGATACATCTGAGGCTCTTTATTGGACACGACAACAACAACGGCATTCCAGAGTAAAATAAATTATCAGAGATAGATACATATTTTTCAAATGAATTAAAATAAATATAATCGATACTGAGTGAGAGTTGAATTAAAAATATTAGAAATTTATTATCTTCGGAAACAAACCGTATCTAAAATATCAATTTTCTTTTTGCTACATGTTTTAATTTGCATTTACCTATTTTACATATCTCTGATTGTATTTGAAAATCGTTAACCAATTCTTCATACTTTTGGTGAAGTGGTGTTTTATTAATTTGTTATTTGATATTATTAGGGTTCTTTCCTGGTATTCAAAAAGGAAAAATACATGCCGATCAGTTATATTTTTCAATTTATCAAACAATTTGGCCGCTGAATCTCTGATTCTGGTAGAGCGCCATCTGGCGAATAAAATTGTAACTAAAATCAATTTCGAATTTTTAATTATTTGCCATAAAAAATCCCATTGCATCCTGAACACAATGGTGTTTACCGCATTGCTCTAGCGCAAATATTCGCGGAGTTATTAATTTTTAAAATAGTGCGGGACTTTTGGATCACCCTGTATATCGGGATTGAGACAATAACTCTGAAAGATATTACAGTGACCTTTATTGAAGACATACGAGATAACCAATATACACTCATGGAAAAAATTGGAAGTTATACCTTTTAGCATGCATATCGGGATTGAGACAATAACTCTGAAAGATATTACAGTGACCTTTATTGAAGACATACGAGATAACCAATATACACTCATGGAAAAAATTGGAAGTTATACCTTTTAGCATGCATATCGGGATTGAGACAATAACTCTGAAAGATATTACAGTGACCTTTATTGAAGACATACGAGATAACCAATATACACTCATGGAAAAAATTGGAAGTTATACCTTTTAGCATGTATATCGGGATTGAGACAATAACTCTGAAAGATATTACAGTGACCTTTATTGAAGACATACGAGATAACCAATATACACTCACGGACAAAACTTAAGGAAGTTGTGCCTTTCAGCATGTATATCGGGATTCAGACAATAACTTTGAGAGATATTACAGTGACCTTTATTGAAAACAAACGAGATAACCTAGTGTGTATACATTCATGGACAAAACTTAAGGAAGTTGTACCTCTTAACATGTATATCGGGATTCAGACAATAACTCTGAAATATATTTCAGTGAACTTTATTGAAGACAAACGAGATAACCTAGTGTGTATATATTCATGGACAAAACTTAAGGAAGATGTATCTTTTAGCATGTATATCGGAATTCAGACAATAAATCTGAAAGATATTACAGTGACCTTTATTGAAAACAAACGAGATAACCTAGTGTGTATATATTCATAGACAAAACTTAAGGAAGATATACCTTTTAGCATGTATATCGAGATTCAGACAATAACTCTGAAAGATATTACAGTGACCTTTATTGAAGACACACGAGATAACCAAAGTGTGAACAAAATTGCCTCTGTGTCCTTCAAAGAACAGTCGACCGACTACATTAAAGACTTCCCACTTAAGTTTTATCTATGAGTGTAGAATGCAGTTAGCACTATGCACGAACAGATACAGAAAGACTTCCAGGTCCATAAGACCAGTACTAGGTGTGGTGAAGAGGACCAATGACAAATCAACGCCTGTCAAAGACACTACCTCTCACGCCATATTGCCTGACCCTTTATTGATTCTTATTTTAGGTCATTTCAGGCAAATTTCTTGAGTTTTTTAAATCTTTCTACGATATCTGTAAAGAAGATAAACGCCTTCGGATCAAATATTAATTTCAGCGGGCAGTGAAAACACCTTGTAGATTGTATTATTCCGCTATAGACCTACTCGTTGTAAGAAAAAAATAGTTCCTTTTTGAAAACAACTTAACCTAAACTAACCAATAATAAAGATAGAGGCTGCCTGGTCGGAATTCATTGTTCTTAAAATCAAAGATACTTCGGCCAGTAAAAAGATTTACTGGCCTAAGTATCTTTAATTGGAAGAACTAAACTAACCTAATTTAACCTATCTCAACATAATCTAGTGTCTAAAGAGACAAAGGTCGCCTCTCCCGTCAAAATAGACGTCAAAACTAGACGTCATCTATTTTCATCTATATTATAGCCATGGATATGGCCCAGCCACTTTGCCAGCTAAACACCTCTTTGGCAGATTGTCAAGATTCCATTAGATACCGTGTGGATCTCATGGAATAAAGTCTGCCCTAGACTGACGAGGGCCATTAGCCCGAAACCATGGTCTCTAGATGAACGCTTTTCAGTTTGCCAAAGCTGGTGTTGTGGCTTTGTTACCGACCCGAGACCGCTAGTTGCGGCGACGGTCAATAGATGGCGTCTAGTTTTGACGTCTATTTTGACGGGAGAGGCGACCTTTGTCCCTTTAGATCAATATCCTCCCGGCAAGATTTCCATCTATAATCTAGTGTATTGATGCATTCTGCTTCACAATGCTACCGGTGGGCTGCAGAAATGTGTATCTCGCTGAAATTTCTAATACTCATTTTACACTTGGTGTTATAAGCTTTCAGAGAGTATCAGGGTTGAGCGAATCTTTATAAAGAATTCTTTCAATCTATTTAAGTCTTAACATAAAATCCCGATACCAGATTAGCCCCTTCTATGTATATGCAAAAGAAGATAGTATCCATGTACTAAATTTATCACTATCATAACGTTAATTACTAGAGTGATGAATCAAAATACTGTTTTAACGCATTTTAAAGGGAGAGGTGCCTTTTTTGATACATTGATATTTACAAGCACTCTGTATTACTTTAAAGGTTGAAAAAGATTTTTCTACCGCAAGAATTAGATAGAAAATAGCCTAAAAATAGAAAAGACAATATAACAGAAATATATATATCTTATATAAAGAAAAGAGATTTTCTGCTTGTATTTAATTGTTGTGATTATCTTGATTTTGGTTATCTTGAGGATTAAGCTATGGTGGTGTAGTCGTGGCTAAAATCTTGAAAGTATAATAACAAAAATGGTTTTGATCAGAGATTGTTTTATTTGAGCTAAAGTAATATATAAGAACATAATTTGATTAAAGTACTGCCCGGCTTAAGGCGTAAGAATAAATAAAACAAAATATTACATTTACATAATTACAAACATGTTTGAGCCGACCAACGGGGAACAACAACAATCGGTTTTATATAAGGTAAGCGTGACCTCTGGCGGTCGATTTAACAGAGTATTTGCATCTATGAAATATATAATTTCAAATAAAATAATATTTTAATATAACATATATATATTTAAAGGGAGAGGTACCATTTTTTTTGTAAACGAATATATACACGAGTATTCTCTGTATTACTAAATAGAAGGTTGAAAACGATATTTCTTACTCAAGGCTATCTATTGAAATGGGTAAAAGCCCCCCCCCCCCTAAAAAAAAGACAATACAACAGAAATATATATTTAAAGGGAGAGGTACATCTTTTGATACATGAATATCATCCTCTCGCAATTTGTTATATTCTAATCTGAAAAATTTCCCTTGTCATTTCACCAGCTTAAAATATAGTTTTGGTTAATTTGACCGATTTCATGACTTCCCTTCTAAAATGTTATGAAGTCGAAAGCGCCACTGTACTGATGAAGGCCTGTAGTGGCTCCCAAATATTAACTTTCATATTTTCATTATAAGTTTTAATTTGTTCAAATTCAAATATTAAATTAAATTATCTTTTAAATATATAATGCTCATAAAATATACTTTATTAAAATTATATAAATTAACATTAATATCATATTATTTGTTGTCATATCAATATAATAAAATAATTATACATCATTCTAAATATAAATCATATAAAATGTAAATATTTATCTATAATATATCAAACACATATATCTAACATTTTATAATCTAGAAAAGATATTTGTCCACACACACAGATACAAAAATAACATATCAACATGTAGTATACAACAATTCTTCTGATAATTTTTATTAAATAAATGTAATTAAAAGTTGATTTTACACTAAATAATTTGTTATCTGACTCCGCCTAGAATTCCATGCCGCCCACAGGCCATAAACCGAAACCATGATATGCAAATTGTTGGCTTTTTGTCTGAATTTACCAATAATGGCGTTGTGGCTCATTATTTATCATCGCTAGTAAAGAATTTTACTAGATTGATAAAAGTAATGCCTTGTTCTAATACGTATTTAATGGGATATAGGTTCTTATTTTAGTAAAAACAATACATATGTATTTTATTTTAAAAAGAATATTACGCGTCTAAAATAGTTTCGTAATTTGATAACAGATGGCGCGCTAGTGCATCGTAATACAATACATATATATAAAACGACATTTTAAAACTACCCCGCATGTTTTTCTTTTCAACAAAAAATCAAAATTTATTTCAAGGAGAAATAACGATTATTTCTAACCTTTGGGATGAGGTATGAAAGAGTAAATTGTGAAGATTAATGATAAACGGAAAAATAAAAGTGTCCAGGGATGGGAATGTTTGCAGTTTCACTTTAATTCGAAATTTTCGAGCATTCAAAATTCTAGCATTTTAAATTTATTATTCATTTGAGGTTGAGAAAATGGTTGACTCGAAAAGCTTCTGAGAATTAAAAAAAAAAAAGGCTTAATGTTATTAAAGTAAAATATATTATCTCTGTAACTGTGAATACTGTTTTAAAAAAATCATATTTAGATAATAATATATTATTTTAATATACCTGGAGAATAGAATATATGCTAAATATCAAAATTCGAAACTATTATAGACGCGTATGATTCCTTTTAAAAATAAACAATTTCTACTGTCCTTACTGCAATGGAAAAAAAAATAATGGGAGGGCCTGGCTCATCAGTGTTGAACCCTCCCAGAGGTTTCGCCAGTTAGATGGAAGGGTTCACCACTGATGAGCCAGGCCCTCCCATTACTTTTTCCATTGCAGTAAGGACAGTAGAAATTGTTTATTTTTAAAAAGAATCATACGTGTCTATAATAGTTTCGAATTTTGATAACAGATGGCGCGCTAATGCATCATAATATATGCTAAATATACTTAAAATATCTCTCCCAACAAAAAAAAAAACATAATTGCATATCATCTTTGTTTATATGTGTTTACATAGTCTTTCGCGAATTCTCTATAAAAATATCACCTACCTATATATATATATAGATTGTTCAAATGAAAAAATATATTTTCTTAATTTTTACATAATTAAAACTTTTCATAACTTGTAAGAGATAAAAAAAAAACTTTTTAGAAACTTTGATAGAAAAGACTTAACCAATTCTCCAGTGTTGCCAAACCTCTCATCATTTCTTTCTCTAAAAGTTAGTTCAATACAAATTTAAAAAAAATAATAAAAAAAAACAGACGAAGTTTTCGTGCCCATTATCTGAGCAAATTAAAAAGTCTTCTGCCATGAGAAAACCTTCTTTTGGAAAACTTTAATTTGTTGAAATTTGTTTGAGAGAGTTTCTCTTTCTATCTTACCTTGCACGGTCGTCTGCTTCGAAAATGTTTGTTTTTTAGTTTAACAACAATGCCATCTGTTAGGTGAAATTTACACTAAATTCTTCATATATATAAGGTTATCACAAATGTTCGTGTTCTTCTTAAAACGTTATTTTTCTTATTACTTGGCGAATAATATTTTTTACGGAGAATATATAATAATACATAATGCAATTACTTTATATATAATACAAATAAATTATTCACTTACGGCCAATAATATTGGTATTTCAATTTTTGTGCAATTGTTTACGAACTTTTGGGATAACCATGTATTTATATATGTTTAAATTATATTTTTAAATGTCTCTCTAATTAATATTAATTGCCTAAATTATATTTTAAAGGGAACATATATAAATTTAGATTCAAAAAAGAATATACTAGATTGAAAAAAGGGAGAATTTACCAATATATTAGTTGGCAGAACGCCAACTTTTGTTGAAGTATAACAACGTATTTATATTTTGTATATAAGAAATCTTGCTCTAATACATATTTAAAGGGAGAGGTGCCACTTTTAGTATAAAAATATTATAAAAAGTATTTTCTGTCGATTTTAGAATATTGAGATATAGAATTATTACTTGCTGATGATGATTATTTTTTGGGTATATGAATATTGTTATGATATTGCCACGTGGAAAATTAAGGAAGACAAAAACTTCAGGAGGAGACAACAATTTATTTCAGACAAGAACAAACTATGAATGGTAAACAAAAGATAAGCAAAAGAGGGAAGTGTACAGAGTATAGCAAAATATAAACATAAAATATAATACTCTGCTAATACAATAATAAATACTTTGTAACAATATTGTTATTGCAGACGTGGTAAAAATATTTAAAATAGTTTAGATCAGAATTAGCTTCAATTGAACCTACGGAAATAGTCAAGAAAGAAATACTTTACTTGAGGAGTAAAGAAGAAAATAAAATATTACATATTTACATATCTACAGAAAGAGCCGGCCAACGGGAAACAACAACAATGGGTTTATATAGGAAAAGTCGCGACATCTGGCAATAGATTTAACAGAGGAATTTGATCTGGGAATTATAATTTTATAGTTAAATCAATTTTTATATAACATATATATGTTATATATACTATTTTTATATATTTTATTTCAATTATATTTCTTAGTTCAAATTACTCTGGGGTCGACGCCAGATGTCACGGCTTCAGACTATATAAACCCATTGTTGTTGTTTCCTGTTGGCCGGCTCTTTGTGGAGATATGTAAATATGTAATCTTTTATTTTCTTAACGCCTTAAATCAGTTAGTACTTTTTCAAATCATGTCATATATTTCTAACAGCTCAATTAAATCAGCGGTAATCTAAAACAGCTGATAATAATTCCTCTGAGTAAATTACTCTTTTATCTCAAAATGTTGTATCATAACATATATACATATATCATTACTCAACTTAATAAGCATAATATTATATTAAAAGTACAATTTATCTCAAGATATTCTAGATAAATTGGTGTTATGAGGGTAAATACGAAACAATACTAAAGCAAATTTAAACCACAAAACTAATAACTTATTTTTGTTTTAATTAATAATAATAAATTACACCTTTGAGAAGAGATTTTTAAAAAATATAATGAAAATGTTGCATTGAAAAATGATATATATGTATATAAGGAAATTAAAAGTTGCTTAGTTTTAAAATAAAATTAGCGAATTTTAATGACACCCTATCTAGATTTCCAAGGGCTCTCTATCTCTCTCATCAATAAGATATTATTCATTGAACCAATTTTGCATATCGGTATGCAAATTAGAGTTGTTTTGAATTAAAGAGTAAACACTCAATATATTATTCAATCATATAACTCTTGATTTAAAAATAAACTATATTCTCTGATTTATAATATTATAAACTAAAGCTCTCAGGGTTAAGTTTCTTGTTCAACCTTTTATTTTCAAGCTTTCGGACTTGTTAGTCCTTCAACAGGATTATCACTTTAACAAATTAATGATAAATACTATTTTATACAAATTATTATTTACATATTTTATATACTTATTAAGATAAATATATCACATTATTTGTGTGTGAAACCCAACTTTTTTGAAAATATACGTGCTTGGTCAGGAATTTATTAAATCTAGTTTGAAGTCTTGAGATATCATTCAACCAGCACGCAGTAAAAGCAGGTCGCCTACTTCTACCCACCATGATTATCATGACCTGTACCATGTGTACTAGAGATAAGCAAAATATATATATAATAATAATCATGGTGGGTAGAAGTAGGCGACTAATTTTACTGTAAGTACACCACACGTCTACACATGTGAAAAGCAGTTCGACTTTGTACTTACAAATGTACCAGTATAAGTATAAAGTATAAAATATCTTGTTATTGGAGTGTAAAATATTTTTATTTAAAAGTGCCATATATATATACCTCTCTATATGCATATATATTATTACAATATAAATAGCATATTTTCAATTCTATCAATTGTTTTATACATTTATTTATTCATATAATAACTTTTTTTTAAATCATAATTACAAAAATAAAAAATTCTAAATAAAAGGAATGTTATACATACAAATTTTTCCACTTATTTAAAAAAATTAAATACATTTAAATAAAATCTTTCTTTTTCTTTTCACTTTACATAACAAAATATATTAAAGATATTTCTATGTATTACAAAACGTTTTTTTTTTCTATTAAAATTATCTTTTTGTAAGAATAAAAAAAACACAAAATATAATTCTACTATATATATATATATATACGTAGAATAAATATTAATATACTTAATAACAGATTAATCTTTCACGCGCTCTCTTGTCACAAGAGAGGGGAATTATTATTAAAATATAGTCTTACATACATTTTTATTAAATCTCATTATGAAAATTTTCGCAACCCCCATTCTATGAATAATTCATCTATTTGATAGTAAAGTCCAATAGACCTGGTATTAAATTTGATGGGAGCTCATATGAAGTGTGCATTATTATTGCGCATTAAAAAGGAAAAGAAATTTTATGTAGACGTTTTATTTTAATTATATATTGTTTAATTTTTATCTTAGATATATGTGTTATATGATTATTTGAATATATTATAATATATTATAAATAAAGAAGGCATCTCTTGACCACGAGCACATATGCTTTTTAGATGGCAGAGCGAAATTGGGTTGGCCAAATATCACGGAGCAAGTTAAATAAACGTTTAGTTCATTTTTGCTCCACTAGATGGCGCTCTGCCATCTGAAAAGCACATGTGCTCGTGGTCAGGAGATGCCTTCTTTATTTTTAATTTAAACACCTGACCCACTTATCTTTTTTTTTTTTTCTATTGTTCTTTCATTATAATATATATAAATATATGAAAAAAACAATAGAAAAAATTTAAAAAAATTAAAAAGTCAGGTGTTGATATTTAAAATAATGAAGGCATATCCTGACCACGAGCACATGTGCTTTTTTAGATGGCAGAGCGCCATCTAGTAAAACAGAAATCAACAAAACATTTATTTAACCTGTACCTTGATATTAAATACCCATTTCTTGGTTTCTCAAGAAGCCTCTGGTTCCAAAAATATTTTTGGTTGCAGTTGTACAGCCTGCTCCACACTGACGAGCACCAATAGCGCGAAACGCGTTCGTGGATGGCTTTCTTAATTTATCAAGAAATTGGGTTGACCAAATATAAGGGAACAGGTTGAATCAATGTTTAGTTGATTTCTGTTCCAGTAGATGGCGCTCTGCCATCTAAAAAAGCACATGTGCTTGTGGTCAGGATTATGCTTTCATTGGTTTAAATAAAAATATATGTGAAAATAGCACAAAAGTGAAATAGTGCTGAGATCAGGTGAATAAATTAAGAGAAAGGTATCTCTTGATCGTACAGTTAAAATTTGCTGATGGCTTGCGCCATCTGTCGGAATAAATGCCAATTGATCGTTGATTTTTTAATTATTCTAGAATTGGCTAAATATCTTTTATTAAGTAATAAAGTAATATTTCGCCAATTTGGTAATAAATCAAAAAAATCAAAGATTAGTTAATATTTATTCCGATAGATGGCGCAAGCCATCAGTAACTTTTAACTGCTCGATCTGAAGATTTATTTTCTTATTTTTTTTTTTTTATATAATATAATACACTCTGAGGCCTGTGATTGTAAAACGACACTTGAAGTTACACCGCATGAGTTTCTTTTCAATGAAAAATCAAAATTTATTTCAAGGTGAAATATTGACTATTTCTAACCTTTTTGGATGAGGTATGAAAGGGTTAATTATGATTTCCGTTCATCATTACTCTTCATAATTCACCCTTTCATACCTCATCCAAAAAAGGTTAGAAATAGTCAATATTTCACCTTGAAATAAATTTTGATTTTTTATTGAAAAGAAACTCATGCGGTGTAACTTCAAGTGTTGTTTTATTTTTTTAATGTTATACAAATATATTATAATCCTTCAATAAATGAGATGTTTTCGGTAGCAATATTATATTGCAATAAAATTTTGCTGTAATATGATATTCATTTATCAAATGAGGTACCTCTCCCTTTAAAAAAATGCATTAAAACAATATATTTCTATGTTTTCACCTCTGTATAGATTGTGTAGTCGTGCTCTTCATTTTGACTTGTAATATTTTAAAAATGTTTAAAAACTATATTTTTATTAAATAATGAATATGCAAAATAATAATACTTCACGATGTTTTATTTTAAAATGAATAATAATTTGTATATTTTTGATAAATCTGTGACCTAAAAATATAGAAGTGATTAGATACATAGTTAGTCGTTGCTGGTAGATGTAAATATTAGCCACCATTTTAATTTATCAGTTTGTATTTAAATAAAAAATAATTAATTCGATTTAAAAAGGCTAAGGCTATTTCTTCAAAACATCTACCACAAATGTATCATGACACCTGCTTTAGTAAATATTTTTACATCGGTTCTTTCTGTATTGGGGTGATATATATATTAAAAAATCAATGTTTTAATGCATTTTTAAAGGGAGAGGTGCCTCTTGGTATACACACTATTATGTAGGCCTTTCAAAAACCTGGATAAATTTAAACTAACTATATATTATACATATATAAATTTGGAGAATAAGGTTTAAAATGAATGTTTGACAATTAAAATTAAATCTGTTTTTTTAATATAAATTTCTTTTGTATTTTTAAATAAAGGTATATTTTATATTCTATGTATAGTTGATTGAATTGGAATTACACGTAATTGGGTTTGATAAACACACAAATGCAATAAATTATAACAAAAATAGAAATAAAATTGAATAAAGCATATATCTAAATTATATTTATTTCTTAAGCCTAATGTAAAATGCCTTAAATCTATTTAGATATTCATGTCAATTCATATATTATATTTGTATATAGGTAACAAGATATCAGTTTATTATATCTTTACTATTATAAAATAGAGCTTCCAGGGTTAAGTTTCTTGTTCAACTTTTTATTTTCAAGCTTTCGGACTTGTCAGTCCTTCAACAGGAGTATCACCTTAATAAATTGATGATATATACTATTTTTATATACAAATTAATTTTTACATATTAACATAAGCTACTCTTATATTACGCTGTTCTGATTTTTTTTTTATTATAGAAAGTTGTAAATTAATTCCCATTCCTACCTATAGCTGGCGCGATATTGAGGTATATGTAAATAGGTAACAGGACTATATTGTTGCATAGTTCCACCGTACTTCGAGGAGTCCCCCAAAGTCCGTACAGTCCAGCTAAAGAAATCCCTGGAGGTGATCTGCAAGGCAAGAGGGGATGGACCACTTACTGTCACGTGGTCCAAGGATAACCTGGTTCTGACCAATAGGACGTCACCTTCAACCTCGACATCCGGGAAACGGTGAGTTTTCTCCACTCTCATTGGTCAATCGTAAAAGACATGCGCGTTTTATACTGAATGAAGAAAAAATAGACCATATCCTCTAAGAACACGTTGCATGTATTATTCCTACACATATTTGTAATTTAATATGATACATTAGCGCGCCATCTGTTATCAAAAATACAAACTATTTTTGATGCGTATGCTTCATTTTGATTTGAAACATTGACTTTACTGCAATAATAAAATAATGGGAGGAGAGCCTGGATAATCAATTGGAGGAAAACTGGCGAAACCGCTGAGAGGGTTCACTACTGATGAGCCAGGGCCATCATTATTTTATCATTGCAGTAAGGCCAGTATAAAATTGTTTTAATTCAAAAAGAAGTTTATATTTCTTTTTTAAAATACGTTTAGTTGATTTCTGCTTCACTAGATAGCACTCTGCCATCTAAAAAGCTCATGTGAGAACGTTCAGGGTATGACTTTTTTTTTTTTTTCTTCTCAATAAAATGAAATCATTTCAATAGATTTGTGTCTATATTTACTATGGATATAGGGAAAATACATTTTTCCAAGATATAAAAACTATACACTTAAATAAATATATTTATCAAATATTTTCTTATATACAATTTATAATATTGGATTCTAAAAGGGAAAAAAATGGTATTTTTCTCGTTTCTTCTATCGAAAATCCATATTTTGTTGCGAAATTTATTTTCCTATTTTTGGAAATGGAAAACAAGTTGATCATACGCCAATGGTTCTAAATCGATATTTTTTTGCAAGTAAGCTAAAATGTTTTTATCAATTCACATAATAACACTGATGGAAATGGAGCTAAGCTCAGAAATTCCTCTTTTCTCCATTTTTTCAATGTTTGCTTTGTACTAGAAAACTGGGGATTGGTAGAGAAATTGTAGCCTTCGATATTTCGACAGCAATGACCCGGAATCGAATCCCGTATTGTGAACTTTTTTTCAGAAAAAAAAATATATACTCTCGAAACTATTATAGACGTGTATGATTCTTTTTTAAAAAATTAAACAATTTCTAATTCTCTTACTGATGAGCCAGGCCATCCCATTAATTTTTCCATTGCAGTAAAGACAGTAGAAATTGTTTAATTTTTTAAAAGAATCATACGAGTCTATAATAGTTTCGAATTTTCATAACAGATGTCGCGCTAATGTATTATAAAATATACTTTAATGGCCCCCAGTACTTGCAAAAGTCCAACCTTACCAGTGAATACAAGTAACCAAACGAGGCTCTGACACATTTGTAAGAGAAAAAGTCTGACTGCTTTTCACATGTGTAGACATGTGGTGTACTTACAGTAAAAGCAGTCGCTAACTACCCACCATGATTATCATGGCTTGTACCATATATATTTGAAATAGGTACCGCTACCTTAATAGTAAACGAAAGCAAAATATTTTTGAATGCTTGGCTCATCAGTGATGAACCTTAACAGCGGTTTCACCAGTTTAATCTACCTAATA
Organism: Cordylochernes scorpioides; assembly: GCA_030710605.1. Classification (NCBI taxonomy): domain Eukaryota; kingdom Metazoa; phylum Arthropoda; class Arachnida; order Pseudoscorpiones; family Chernetidae; genus Cordylochernes; species Cordylochernes scorpioides. The sequence continues at coordinate 146,420,605 of CP092863.1, read as the reverse complement.
GGTACATAACAAGGTGAGAGAGAGAGAGTTGTGTTCCCAGGTTCACCGTAAAGAACCAGGCGGTAACGGGAGGAGTGGACGCCACCCTGGTGTTGACCCACGCCAGGAGGAATGACTCGGGACTTTATTCCTGCTTCGCCAAGAATCCTTATGGGGAGAAAGAGACCGTGCATCAGATTGTAGTCCAGGGTACGTCTAACTTACACTACTACATCTTGGTTATCTCGTGTTGTCTTAAATAAAGGTCACTGTAATATCTTTCAGAGTTATTGTCTGAATACCGATATACATGCTAAAAGGTACAACTTCCTTAAGTGTTGTCCATGAATGTATATTGGTTATCTCGTGTGTCTTCAATAAAAGTCACTGTAATATCTTTCAGAGTTATTGTCTGAATCCCGATATACATGCTGAAAGGTAAAACTTCCTTTTGTTCATGAGTATATATACACTTGGTTATCTCATGTGTCTTTGATAAAGATCACTGTAATATCTTTCAGAGTTATTGTCTGAATCCCGATATACATGCTGAAAGGTACAACTTCCATCAGTTGTGTCTATGAGTGTATATTGGTTATCTCGTGTGTTTTCAATAAAGGTCACTGTAATATCTTTCAGAGTTATTGTCTGAATCCCGATACAGATGGTAAAAGGTAAAACTTCCTTAAGTTTTGCTCATGAGTGTATATGATGGCATCAATGAAGAAAAAAAAAACGTTTTTACCTAGTTTTAAATTGCTATGACTTTGACGTAGTTTTGCATATACATTCTTATATATTTAATACAAAGCAATAACACGCCATCAATATATAACGAATGAAGACATTAAGACGCGAATGTTTCTTTTCACAAATAAATCAAACTTCTACTGTCCTTAATGAGATTCATCACAGTAAGGACAGTATAAGTTTGATTTATTTGTGAAAAGAAACATTCGGGGCTTAATGTCTTCATTCGTTATTATATATTTACTAGCCGAATGACCCGGGCAACGCCCGTGTTTTACCTGACTGTAGATGTTACAACAGTGATCCTTAGGTCGCTGGTTCAAATCCGGCTCGAGGGAGCCGGCGAGCACGTGACCTCCCTGTGCGCGCGCATCCGTGACAGAGGCCGATGAGGAAAGACGGTCGTGACTATATATAGGGATTGAATAAACTGTCTTATAAAAAGATATCAGAACTTTGGACAAGTTATCTCTTAAGGCACTTGATAACAGTAAATATATCAAAGTCTAAATTGAATTTATAAATTTAATTGCCATCTATCGTTAAAATTTTACACAAATAAATTTACTGGCAATGCGTTTCTGAGAATGTTCACTACTGATGAGCCAAGCCCTCTCATTCAATAACTCATATCATTGAAGTAAGGTCTGTAGAGATAATATTTGATGATATTTAAAATAAACGCATTGCCCGTAAATTTATTTGTGTAAAATATCGAAGTCTATCAACAAAAGGATTAATTTACCCATCTGATTCCAATATCAATATATTCTTGTGATAGTTTTTCACCGATTCTATCTTATCTATTTACATATTGGATGGATATGTACTGAGGGGTGTTTCTATGTGGTCCAGAGGTCCCAGGAGCTCCCAGTGGACTGGAACTGGCCCACAATGGTCCCAGAACAGTCCAGCTGAGGTGGACTGAGCCGTTCAACGGTCACGCTACCATCATGGGATACTTGGTCCAATATCGCCTGGACACCGAAGGTAAGTCTACAACTTAAGTCTCCATATGTAAATATGAAAAAAGGCATCTCCTTATCGTGCAACGGAGAGTTGCTGATGGCTTGCGCCATCTATCGGAATAAATATAAACTATCCTCGTTGATTTTTAATTATTCCAGAATTGGCCAAATACCCATTCTTGATTAACTACCCGTTTCATGATTTTTCAGGATGCCTTGAATGACCAGTTTTTTGGTCGTTGAGGTACAGCTTGCACCACGCTGATGAGAGCCAACAGCCCGAAACACAATGGGTATTTGGCCAATTCTGGAATAATTAAAAATCAACGAGAATAGTTGATATTTATTCCGATAGATGGCGCGCAAGCCATCAGCAACTTTCAGTTGCACGATAAGGAGATGCCTTTTTTTCATAATTATGCACCTTATCCCAGTACAATATCACATTTGTACTATTTTTCATATGTAAATATGTATGTAATATTGAGTAAAATAATTATTCCTGCAGGGAAGAGTATCAGTTCCCTGGATAAATGATTAATTTTACTCAATATTGATGCAAGGAATTATTTTATAGAATTTATAGAAATGTATGTAATATGTAAATATGTAAATGTAAATATGTAAATTGGTTTCCTCATTTTGACCATTTTTATAACGATACTCTACCATCTAATATTATAGCAAAGATTATGAAATACCATCATAAAAATCCCAAAGAACACGGTGAATGTATATCTGTAACGTGAGGTAGAAATCAATACAGTTAAACCTGTCTATAGCGCCCCTTCTTGGGACTCACCAAAATAGGATGCTATAGAGAGGGGGTGCTATAGACAGGTCACTTTTAATGTAAATCGCATCGTATACCACGTATTTAAAATCTGGCGCTATAGAGAGGGCGATGCTATTTAGAGGGGGCTCTATAGACAGGTTTAACTGTATTGACAAACACCTCAGAATGACTCGGCAATTTATTTGAATTCAAAACAAAAATTAAAATTTGCATAAAATACCGCAGAGAGACAATAAAATAAGTTTACAAGTGTAGAAAAAAATATATATAATCTGTTCTTAAAATAAGAAATTTTTGCTACAATATTATCTTTCATAAACATTTAAAAAAACAGCATTATTAAACTCAATACGTATAGCTTTTTATATTTCTTATTTCCAATTTAAAATATGTATAATTACGATACAGAAAAATTCTATTTTATATGTAAATATATCAAAATTAACAAATCCTTTTTATTTCTCTTTCTTTCTAAAAAAGTGTTTTCAAAAAGACAAAGAATAATTACAAAAGAGCCGAAAATAAACAAAAAACAAAAAAAACTAATTTTCAGAAAGTCATCTCTTTAATCAGTGTTTCCCGATTCATTTATTCGATTTCTTCTGTGATCGATTTAAAAAAAAAAAAAAGAAAGAAAAAAGGAGCATTGACTTCGAAAAAGGGATGGTCCTTTTGAATAATTAGGTAATAAATTATGAAGTAGCTCACTCAAGTTTTAATGTATGATCACTGTCTACCGAAATGGAGAAAAAATGACTTTTTTAATATTAAAAAGGGACAAATTTTTAGATATTTTACTTTTTTTTATTTCCTCTCCACCTTTTCCTATAAACCTTCCAATTTGACGATATAAAAATCAGTGAATATTTGATAGAAATTTCATTATAATTTTTATTCTTTTCCACAATACTTTTTTTTTCTTTTAAATTTTTTATATTTATACGAATTTCGTTTAAAATTGTTGCGAATTTCTGAGATATATATATTTTAAAATATCTGTTGGTATTTTAAATGAATGTGATGTTAGAATAATTTATCAAAGTTAGGATTAAGATAGGTCAAACTGATAGTCTGCCTTTTTTTTACCTTTTGAGAATAAATTGTCTAGGGTGGAGATTTTAGCAAAGTTTTGGTTAAAAAATGGTATGGAGATAGATTATGATGTATATGGGCTGTTAAAATATTGTACATAAATATTATTTTTTTATTATAGAATTCGATTTAAATTTTTTAAAATTGTCCTTTTTTTAAGTTTTGCTTTTATGTTTTTGTTTTCCTGTTTATCATTAAAAAATATTTTCCTCTCAAATTGTTGATATTCTCAGATAGATTGTTTTTTAATTATTAATTATTAGTTTTTTCATAATTTTAAAATGTTAACTTAAAATTATGTAAAAATTTCTTGGTTTATATTGTTTTTTGGCCTATATTTTTTATATAAATAAATAAATTAATGTTTATAAAATTTAACTTTATAACTTGTATAGTATGATGCATTAGCGCGCCATCTGTTATGAAAATTCGAAACTATTATAGACGCGTAAGATTATTTTTAAAAAAATATTAATTTTAAATTGTTTATTTTTTTTTAAATAATCATACGCGTCTATAATAGTTTCGAATATTTATATATATTAATAATTTATTTTTAATATATATGTTATAAAGAAAAATATTGAGAGATTTTCTGCTTTAATTTAGATAATGTTGAGAATTATGGTAATGCAGTCGTGGCAAAAATATTTAAAATAAGTTTTGATTAGTGAATTCTTTAATTGAGCTTAAAGACTATATAAAAACATAATTTGATTGAAGTAATGCCTGGCTTAAGGCGTAAGAATAAAAAAAAAAGGAAAACTTATTTAAATAATGTACAAAAGGTTTGAGCCGGCCATCGAGGAAGAGAGAAAATATGGTTTTACGGGCTGCTAACCAAAAGTTATGATTTTTGAGCCCAAGCGTGATGTCAGGTGGCAAGGGACCCTAGGATCTGGCTGCAGGAGATGTGTCGCAGGGGTAGTGGAAACGTTGGGCAAGCAGGGGAACAGCGCCAAGGTGCAGTGAGGCAGGAGCATTGAATTGGCCAGGAATCCAGTAGAAGTGGCAGATGGAATTGGAGGCAGAAGGTCATTGAAGCCTAGAACTTGAGGGCCCTAGACTTCAGGATGGGGCAGCTTGAGGCTCTCGCCTCGTGCTTGTCAGGAAGGCCCTTGGAGCAGCAGTTGGCACATTTGGAGGTGCGCTGGTCAGCAATGAATGGGCAGGCGCGGCCTTCATGGCCGTCTTGACCGCAGTGGAAGCACTTAGGAGCTCTGGAGCATTGGGCAGAGTTGTGGCCGAAGCCACAACAGCGGAAGCAGACGCGGGCGCGGATTGACTCCTCGAAGTTGAGGATTACCCCATCAACCACGATTCTCCCGCGAACGCCCAGGGCTCTAAAGGTCTTGAGGTCCACCTCGATGAAGGCGGTGCTGGTCCCGCTTCTGGGTGCAGAACGGTGCGCCACGCGCACCACCTTGTCCCCAGGAAGCTTTCTAACAGCAGCGGTTTCCAGGAAGGTCTCCTCAATTGTGGAGTTGGATGTCTCCTCATCCACTTTGAAGAGGCAGATCCGTGGCAGGATCTCCTTCTGCTGGCGGACCTTCATTCCATTCAACTTGCTGGCCAGGGAGGTTGTCACCTCAGGGATGGTGTCAGGATTACTGGAGTGGAGGACCAGCTTCCCCTTGGTGTGTAGGGAGGCCCAAACGCCTTGGGGGAGAGTGTGGGCAGCGCGGACAGCTTTTAGCATCTCCCTTGGGTCAGCCTGTGGGTCATCAGAGATGACCACTGTGTGGGCCGCCGATTTTTCTCCATGGAGGATCACTTGGGCGGCCGCAGGCTTGGATACGCGGGAAGGCGCAGGTTTTGAAGGACCATTCAGGTTTGTCCTCTTTGCAGGCGGGTTGGGAGCCTCAGACTGCTTCCTTTTGGTTGGAGCAGGAGCAGGCAAGGTGGAGGCGGGCTTCTTGGCAGGGAGAGCAGCAGGAGCAGGAGTGGCGGGCTTGATTGGGTCAGTCTGGGAGCTGGTTTCCTTGCAGGAAGGAGCAGGGCAGGTTTGAGTGCCGCGGCAAGCAGTCTTGGGCTTGTTGGCCTCCTCAATTTCGTCCAACTCTGCGAAGGACTCGAGGGTGTCAGTGAGGTTCTCTACATTGGTAGCGAGGGCTTTGATCATTTCAGTCCGCGAGGCGATGTAGCGGATCAGGTCCTCATGCAGGGATTTCAGGGCAGGATGGCCAATGGAGCTCAGGATGCTGCATTTGCGTGAGTTCACCATCTCATCTTCCCTCTCCAGGTCGGCGACGTTCACGATGGGCTTGTAGGCCTTCTTTTTCTTCTTGGCAGGATTCATGTATATGAATGACCAACGGGGAAAACGACCACGTAGGCCATCGAGGAACAACAACAACGAGTTTTTATAGGGGAAGCATGACCTCTGGCGGTCGATTTATCAGAGTATTTCAATCTATGAAATATATTTTTTTAAATAGAATAATATTTTAATATAACATATATATATTTGAAAAAGGAAGAATAAACAATAATAAGGTAAAGGATTTCTTTTAATTTTGATTTTCGCAAGTTTTCGAGCAAATATTTTGTTCTTCAACGGGCATATACTTCTATGTACAATATCAAGATGAAATATATACAATATATATAGACCAGTAGTAGGGGGTTCTGGGTACTAGAAAGATTGCCATCTTGTTTTATAATGTCAAAAAAGAGACTTTTTTTCACAAAATTGTGGAATATTTCATATAGAATTCTTTCAATTTATCCATCATAGATAGATTTTGAAATATTTTGTGTTGATTTTGGTTATAAACAATTAGCCGAATGACCCTACTTTGCCCCGAGTGAATGTTATTTTTCAAAGAATGTGTTTTAACTAATGTCAATTATCAGTATATTAAGTTTTCATTACTCTTAGAAGTAGTATAAACGATTTTTATTAATTTTCATTATTTACACTCATGGAAAAAACATAAGGAAGTTGTACCTTTCAGCATGTATATCGGGATTTAGACAATAACTCTGAAAGACAATAACTCTGAAAGAATACTCATGGACAAAACTTAAGGAAGTTGTACCTTTCAGCATGTATATCGGGATTGAGACAATAACTCTGAAAGATATTATAGTGATCTTTATTGAAGACATACGAGATAACCAAGTGTGGACAAAATTGACTCTGTCCTGAAGAAATGATTTCCACTTCCTTAAGTTTTTTCCATGAGTGTAAATATACAAAAGTCTTTAAACGCGAGTCTGCATACGAGGTTTAATCATTACATGGTTGTGAAAATTCTTATAAAAAACCTCGTCAGGGGATGACATCCTCTCAGCCGAAAATATCTTGATACTCAACAATATGACAATATGGTAATGGTAGGTTAAACCGGCGAAACCGCTGGGAGGGTTCAAAACGGTTGAGCCAGGCCCTCCCATTAATTTTTCCATTCCAGTAAGGACAGTAGAAATTGTTTCATTTAAAAAAAAATCATACGCGTCTATAATAGTTTCGAATTTTCACTTAGTCCTATATGCAAGTATAAGGTACCATTCAGAAAATTTCTAAAAAAAGGTTCTCAATACGAGATTCGAATCCCGTTTTTTTAATGTGTAAAATTGTCAATGTGTAATTCCTTCCCACAACTAGATGCTAAACAACATAAAAGTCGGTGGACAAGTAGGTAACACCCTCGATTCCCGACAGTCATGAACCGGGATTGAATCCCGCGTTAACATTTTGTTTAATATCACATATTATTTATTGTTTCAATTATCATAAGCTAGCTTTCTCTTGTTGAGCGGTACCTAATAAAGTGATATTGGAACCGAACCGGAACTAGACGCTATCTCTATCTGTTTGTTTGTTTATCCTATCTATACGGCGGTAAGTATACAAAGAGCTAACGTGACGTAACTCTTGTGACTAGAAGAATGGCAGAACTCGTCCCAGACCTCCACGGGACCCCGGGCTGAAGTGACGTCACTGCAGCCATTCTCCAAGTATGTCCTGAGAGTTCGCGCAGTGAACAGCGTGGGTCCTGGGGACTTTAGTCCGTCCATCTTTCTTACTACGGAAGAGGAAGGTGAGTGACTCCACCACTTTACTTGGATCAATGTACTTTGTCAGTACACATGTACTTCACACACAGGGAACACAACAGCTCAAATTGTATCACTGTACTTTGTCGCTACATATGTACTTCACACACAGGGAACACAATAATTCTAATAGGATCACTTTGATTTGTCAGTACACATGTACTTCACACACAGGGAACACAACAGCTCAAATTGTATCACTGTACTTTGTCTTTACATATGTACTTTACACACAGGGAGCACAATAATTCTATTTGGATCACTTTGATTTGTCAGTACACATGTATAAGCAGGGAATGAACTCTATTTGGATCCCATTACACTGCCATTGCACATGTACTTTACAAGCAAAATATAAACACACGTACTTCACAAATGTACTTTACACACAGGGAACAAAACAACTCGGATCATTGTACTTTGTCAGTACACATGTATAAACAGGGAATAAAACTCTACTGGGATCCCATTACACATGTACTTTACAGTCAAAATATAAACACACGTACTTTACAAACGTACTTTACACACAGGGAACACAACAACTCTACTTGGATCACTGTACTTTGTCAGTACACATGTATAAGAAGGGAATTAAACTCTACTGGGATCCCATTACACATGTATTTACAATCAAAATATAAACACACGTACTTTACAAACTCTACTTTGATCCCAAAAGACTGCCATTATACATATAAATGAAAATTTTAACACACGAATGTTTCTTTTCCCAGTTTTATCAAATTTTTCTACTGTCCTTACTGCGATGAAAAAATATTGTGAGGGCTTGGCTTATCAGAGGTGAAATCTCCTAGAGATTTCACCAATTTAATCTACCAAACGCTTCTTATAGCTGAATATAAAAAAGATATATATATAATTAATATATTAATTCTATTATTTCATAGGTTTTATTTGTGTTGTGTGTGTGTCATTATATTCTCTAAAAATGAAAAAGACATCTTCAATTAATATAATAATTGTATGATTTCTCATAGGTTTTTTGTCTTATATTCTCTAAAATGAAAAAAAAAAGAGTAATCATTTCTCAACATATTTCATCGGAAGTGATTTATAACAAGGTAGAATTCAAAGAAAAAGTGTCCTACACCATCTATACAAACAATCAATCTAATAAACAACAATTTCATCAAAATAGCCCACAACACAATCTCCCATTGACCAATTCAACAAGAATGTCAATTAACCGACCTTAATAAGGTAAACGACAATTTTCACTAATTAATCTCGACTCTAATGAGTAAAGGCTCAAACTTGCCGTGGATTAAATGGTCCGCTTAATCCGGGGATTTAGACCCACTTGATGGCTCCTATATTTCACACTTCGGATTAACACATCACCTCTAAGTTGCCCCATATTCTACACCCACACTATATCAGATAAACCTTTTCACATATGAAAAAGGCATCTCCTTATCATGCAACTGGTCCGTGGTTAGCTTTTCTTGATTAATCAAGAATGGGTATTTGGTCAATTTTGGAATAATTAAAAATCAACGAGAATAGTTGATATTTATTCCGATAGATGGCGCAAGCCATTAGCAACTTTCAGTTGCACGATAAGGAGATGCCTTTTTCATATTTTATGCACCTTATCCCAGTACACTATCACATTTATACTATTTTTTTCACTTTTCATATATATATCCCATGTTTTAAAATAATAATAATCATACAAATATTATTTTCCCACAATGAGTTTCTCTTAAAATGCTAGCTTTCAAGCGATAATTGCTCCTCATCAGACTTAATAAAAAAACATCGACTATATCTTCAAGAAATATTTACCTATATATACGTACGCAGCTTTGTTAATAAACCCATTGAAGAGGGATTATCACTTGATAGCTAGCATTTTAAGAGAAATTCATTTTGGGAAAATATTTTTTGTATTTTTAAACATTTTTCACCATTTCATCATGAATAGAAATTAATAATATTCATATAAATAAAACTAGATTTTTGATACAGAATTCATTTTATTTATGTTGATGTGTTGAAAGCTTTCTGAGAAAAAAAAATTGCTCTTCAACGGTAAAATCCAAAAGAAATGTTATTAACTTGTGCACGCGAGGGCATGGATCAGACTATATTACAGTTAAATATACGGTTGTGTCAAAAATTCGTGGTTTTCTTATTACTTGGCGAGTAATATTGCCACGTGGAAAATTAGGGAAGACCAACTTCGGGATGAGACAACAATTTATTTCAGGAAAGAACAAACTATGAATGGTAAACAAAAGATAAGCAAAAGAGGGAAGTGTACAGAGTATAGCAAAATATAAACATAAAAAATAATACTCTGCTAATAAAATAATAAATACTTTGTTACAATATAATTACGGATAATACATAATAATACATCAAAATTCAAAATAATTATAGACACGTATGATTCTTTTTTTAAAATAAACAATTTCTACTGCCCTTACTGTAATGGAAAAATTAAATAAGAGAGCCTGGCTCATCACCTGTGAACCCTCCCATTAATTTTTCCATTGCAGTAAGGACAGTAGATATTGTTCATTTTAAAAAAGAATCATACGCGTCTATAATAGTTTAGAATTTTGATAACAGATGGCGCGCTAATGCATCATAATATAATATAGTACATAATACAATTACTTTATACATAATACAAAGACATTATACATAACAGCCAATAATATTGGTATTTCAATTTTTTGACAAGTGTTTACGAACTTTTGGTACAACCTTGTATTACAATTTTAAACATACCGTTAACGTAATATCGAATAATAATTATTATATTTATTGATATAAAATATTAAAATGCAAAAATTAATAAATCTTATTGTTTATTAGCAGAAATATACGAAAAATGGCTCTTTTAATAAGTTTGTGGGATGGTTGCGTGATGTGTTGGTGTGGCTTGTGGAAAGGCCGCTGATAAAATTATAATTAAAATTAATTTATTTAAAGCCAGAAATATATAAAGAGAAAAGAAGTAACGGCCGTGGGATCAAGCCTTCTTGTTTACCGCGCGAGTGGCCAGAGTCTGGATGTTCGCGCATGCGTAGTCAGGTTGACGCTCGCGGTTGCCGAGGCCGTCACACTGCCCGTGTGTGTAGTGGAGCTTTGTCCCAGTTCGCGTTCGCTGAAGTAAAGTGTGGTCGCCACAAGTTATAAATTTGTAGGAGGATGGTATTCATGTATTAAAGAATACACCTCTCCCTTTAAAAATGCATTTAAACCATGCATACCGTTCATAACTCAAATAGTAATGTATATTACTTTAGCAGTTCAAACTCCATTTTGTGTCAAATTTTATAAAATCGAAGTCACCTCTGTACTGATAAGGGCAATAGCCCGAAACCATGGTATACAGGTTGTTGGCTTTTTGTCTGAATTTGCCAAGACTGGTATTGTGATACATTCTTTATTACCACTTTTACGTTTTTTACTGGCTTGATGAAACTAAAAATTCATTGTTTAATGAATCTTTGAAGGACGAGTTGTCTCTTTTAGGGTACATATACACTGATGGACAAAACATAAGGAAGTTTCAAATTTTAAATATATACCACTGTTATTTGCTTATATAACGGTGGATTTCTCATATATGTAAATTCGAAAAGTCTTCTTTAAAAAAATAAAATAATGATAAAATATATATATATATACATGATGAAAAAGGTACAACTTCTTTAAGTTTTGTCCATGAGTGAATTTAAATCCAATTTGTATTTATGTAAATGATGGTAGTCCGAAATAATAAAAGTTTTTTTTTTCAAAGAATAGAAGTATGTATGCGATAATATTTGCATATATGCCATATGTAATAACAAGAGAAATAGCTATTATGAAAGTCAAGCAGTATATTTGCATATCTAACCGAAGGTTTGTGTCCATTCTAGCTCCCGGAGGTCCACCAACCGACGTCCAAGCTGTCGCCACTGGTCCCAACTCCATCAAGGTCTCCTGGAAGGTAACATTTTTTGATTTGCATAGCATGTAGATGTCTGGAAATGTGTAAATAGGATTCTACTAAAATTTCCTATATGGACAAGTGTATATTGATTCAGATTGGACAAGTTTTAGGCAAATTGGCTTGAGTTGGTTTTGACTTCTTTATAGTTCATTTAGGGTTTGTTGCACGAATGGTATATGCTGTCGGTTTTTGACGGCCATAATCCAGGATCGAAACCCGTCTTGGACACTTTGCCTAAAGAACTCCCTATTATTGCCGAAGTCCAACCCCACCAGTGAGTGCAAATAACCAAACGGGACTCTAGCATATTTGTAAGTGCAAAGGTCGATCCAATTCTACATTTGTAGACATGCGGTGAGCTTACAGTGAAAGCAGTCGCTAACTACCCATCATGATTATCATGGCCTGTACAGGGTAGTATTTGGAATAATATATGTTCCTAAATTGGCACCTCTCCCTTTAATTCTGCATCTGAACGATTCACTGTTTTATCACCCCAGTTTAGGCAAATTCAGACAAATTCACCCTGTATATAAGTTTAAGTAAAAGGAGAAGTGCCACTTTAGATACCTGAATGTCATCCTTCGGCAACTTTGTTACATATATATCTATAAATGTAAATTTTACCGGGAGGAAATTGATCTAAAGAGACAAGGGTCGCCTCTCCCGTCAAAATAGACGTCTAAAATCAGACGCCATCTATTGACCGTCGCCGCAACTAGCGGCCTCGGGTCGGTGACAAAGCCACAACACCAGCTTTGGCAAACTGAAAAGCGTCCTCCTAGAGACCATGGTTTCGGGCTAATGGCCCTCGTCAGTCTAGGGCGGACTTTATTCCATGAGATCCACACGGGATCTAATGGAATCTTGACAATCTGCTAAAGAGGTGTTTAGCTGGCAAAGTGGCTGGGCCATATCTATGACTAAGATATAGATGGAAATTTTGCCGAGAGGAAATTGTTCTAAAGAGACAAGGGTCGCCTCTCCCGTCAAAATAGGTAGACGCTTTTCAGTTTGACAAAGCTGGTGTTGTGGCTTTGTCACCGACCCGAGGCCGCTAGTTGCGGCGACGGTTAATAGATGGCGTTTGGTTTTAGACGTCTATTTTGACGGGAGAGGCGAGCCTTGTCTCTTTAGATATATATCTATATAAAAAAAGCCTATCCTGATCATTCATATCAGCATTTTAGGTGTCAGAGCGCCATCTAGTAAAACAAAAATCAACTAAACGTTGATTTAACTTGTTCCTTCATACTTGGCCAACCTATTTTCTTAATAAAAAAACAAGAAAATTCAAACCATATACGCGTTTCGGTCTGTTGGCCCTTCAATCATTTTATAAACTATAATTGAAGTTTACTTTAATAGTTAGTTGATATAGAAGTGATAAATAATATTTTCGCGAAACTATTTTAGACGCGTAAGATTCTTTTTCGAAATTAAACAATATCTACTGCCCTTACTGCAATGGAAAATTAATGGGAGGGCCTGGTTAATCAGTGGTGAACCCTCCCAGCGGTTTCGCCAGTTTAATCTACCATACCGACTGAACTCAATGCAATATCAAATTCTGCTATGGTGTACCCAAACATATAAAACAACCAGTTATAACTGTGTTCACACCTTAGCCAATATTCCTTTGATCACTGATTATATGGAATCTAGAATTATAGGTTATGAGTTGAATAATTTATCAACAGAAGATAAACAATTTTATGATTTGTATATTCCAGGTATACTCAAAGATTTCATTATATCAAGGATTAATTTACTGAAAAATAATACTAATCAAACATTTCAAAGTTTCTTTCCTTATGATATTCCGAAATATTTTCGACCAAACTATTATAATTCACAATTTATCACAGATCATGGAAATTTCAGGTTTTTTCTTAAGAAAATTCAGGCTGTGCAAGATTCGACATGTTTCTGTGGATTGGGGGAACAAACTTCAATACATCTCTTGCTGGAGTGCCCTGTCTTTCAAGAGTACAGAGTCAACAACGGTTTAATTGCTTTAGGCTCTAGTGATTTAATTTCAAGTAAGGACACATATATAAAATTTAATTTCCTTTGTAAATATATTTTGGACTTCATTAAGAAAAATGGTCTTTGATGTAACCATCTCAAGGAAATATTGGACATATTATATGGTTGTAAACAATATATAGGTGTATGCGTGTATATGTGTGTATATATGTATATTTTTTAAATTTAATGATGTAACTGTAAATAAAATTCAAAGAATATCTCTATATGTAAATAACATTTTTGAATCTTTCTAAGTCGCTTTCTGTGTATCTTTCCATGTTGAATATTTTCTTTGTTATATTTGTATGTACATTTAGCGCAAGTGTCCCTAGGGGGACATAGCGTTTTGAATTGAAATAAATAAATAAATAACGCTGTTATATATATATATATATATATATATATAACATCAGTATCACTATAAAAGGAAAACCGAAAAATGCAAAATAACAGCGGTATGGTAGATTAAACTGGCGAAACCGCTGGGAGAGTTCACCACTGATGAGCCAGGGCTTCCCATTAATTTTTCCATATTGCAGTAAGGGGTAGTAGAAATTGTTTAATTTCAAAAAGAATCATACGCGTCGAAAATAGTTTCGAAATTTTATAACAGATGGCGCGCTAGTACATCGTAATATAAATAATATTTTTTTAAAAACTTGCAGCTCTGTGCACACAGCTAACAATCAATATTGTTTGACACAGCCCCCACCAGAAGCAGTATGGCACGGTAAGGTCCGCGGATACTACATCGGGTACAGAGAGGTGGGGTCAGATCAGCCCGCCATGTTCAAGACGGTGGAGCTCGAGGGGGCGGGTCCACTAGAGGCCCACCTCACCAACCTACGGAGGGCGGCGCTCTACCGTGTCTCGGTACAAGCTTTCAACGGCAAGGGGGCGGGGCCTCGTTCCGACCCACGAGATGTCCACACCCTCGCTGATGGTAACTCCTCCCACTTTCCTTTATTCCATTTTTCTCTATATACACTCACGTACACTAAACTTTATATATTTAAAATTTATAGATTTTAAAAGATATTTTTTAGGGGGTTGGTGGAAGGATGGTCTAAACCGTTGGTTTTCGACCGCTACGACACGGGTTCGATTCCCGCATTGGACACTTTTTTTTCTGATCAAATAAAATGCTACAATGCCCCCGATTCTTGCAAAAGTCCAACCCCACCAGCGAGTGCAAGTAACCAAACGGGGCTCTGGCATATTTGTAAGTGTAAATTCGAAAAGCAGTCGCTAACTACCCACCATGATTATCATGGCCTGTACCACGTGTACTTGGGATAAGCAAAAATATATATATATTTTGGGTCTCTCTTCTATTTTAAAGGTTTGCAGTGAGCAGTGACTATGGACACGTTTAGTAAGGGTCTTTACTGTATTGATTATATGGCTTAGAAGACAGTATGAGAAAAAACGGATATAGTCGGGGTTGAAGGATGGCTTATAGTGAACAGTTGTTTAGAATTGATGCTGTATACGCATGATTTTTATATCTAAAAAAGGAAGGCTGGCTATTGTTTGCTTCTTTTTCATTGGTGAAATTCGGTTCGGAATGGTAACTGTTGAGTTTTTTCAGAATGTTCTTGGTTTGATTTTCGGGGCAGATACAAAAAAAAATTTCAATATATCGACTCTAAAAAAATTATATCGAACGAAAGCTAAAGAATAAAAAGGTTTTTAAAAAATACTTTTGCCTGGATGCCATATATTTATACTCAATATTTAAAATTTATTGTAATATAACAATTATATATTTATAAATGTATGTAATTCTGCTGTTCTCAAAGCTTATGTCCATAGTTCATCTAAAATACCCATTCAAAGAGTATAGCATATCAGTATCACTATAAAAGGAAGTTCCAAAAAATGCAATATAACAGCGGTATGGTAGATTAAACTGGCGAAACCGCTGGGAGGGTTCACCACTGATGAGCCAGTCCCTCCCATTATTTTTTCCATATTGCAGTAAGGACAGTAGAACTTGTTTATTAAAAAAAAAAAGAATCATACGCGTCTATAATAGTTTCGAATTTTGATTACAATCCTTACTGATTGATATAGGGTTGTACCTATCTGGGGTAGAATCCTGTATGGGACGTGTCTCCCTAAAAGGCATTGGTGTTGTTGATATTGTTGCTTCATGGCTAATGAACCTATTTTATTTTAAATGGTAATATTATTTCATATATTTTAAATTCAAATTTATATTTATTTATTTTATTAAACAGAATATATAAATTATAAACAAAATATATGTATTATCGAATTATAATTTTTATTTAGATACACTGTGTGACTTCACTGCTCTCTTTGATGTGAGAAATAAATAAATAATTCTGGAGACTACTTAAAGTAGAGTTATCTCCACTTATATAAATTTGTAGGATGGTTGAAACACGCTCTGGTAAGATACAAGACCCGGCACAGGAGAGAATCAAGGTTGAAGAGTCTGCCAACCTGGTGCAACAATATTGAATTGCTATAGATGTCTTATCAACCCCAAAATTGACAAAATGACAGATATAGGGTGATGTTGTATGTGACAGTACCTCCGACAGCCCCTCATCTAAGTGTTACCACCACCACCTACAATACCATCACACTCTCCTGGTCCCAGAAGCGAAACTTCGACAGTCCTGTTACAGGTAAATCTACCCTTATGTGTCACAAACAGTCAACATATCTACCTCCTCTAGACGCTTATCTATACACATAACAAATAGATACCTGTATATTTACACCTGGTTTTACAGGGTCACATAGTGACCTTCATTGCTGTAAAAATATATATATTTCCTACCGCGCACATTTGAAACTTGTAAAAAATACCAAAAAATCCATTTGTTATATCCTCTATAGCATGTGGGATTAGGGAAAGGCAATCAGGTAATATAAGATAATAGCTCTTGGCACTCAAAGTACGTCTATATAATTGCGCACATCACACCTTGTCGCCCGTTGAAAAACGATGTCGTTCGAAAGCTAGCGAAATAAACATGTTCTAGAGAAGTAACTACTTTTGAGTTTATAATCTTACAATAAGATAGATATTTATTTGGTCTGACTTATATAGACACGTGATGATAAATAAATAAAAAACCACTACATATTCTACTGTACGGCAATGGAAAAAGAAAGAGAAATTATTCGTCAAGAGACCGGCTATAATAGCAATTCGCCTTATGTTTTAATGGCAAAAGTCGTAAAATCCAGACCCTTTGCATTCGCTTTTTATAAATACTGGAAATCAGCTCAATCAAAATGTTTAGCACAGACATCGGATCCAACTCGATAATTGGTCGAGGTCAATACCCAATATTTGCATATAACTATGATGTTAATTTGTTATTTATTTATTTTGTCCTACCGGGAGAATCCTGTATGGCACGTGTGCCCAATAAAGGCTATTGTTGTTGAAATAAATAAATAACAAGTCAATGACAACAATTTTCTGTTGTCAATACACAATGCCATTGTTCAATGCATCTTTAAAGGACGAGGTTCCTCTTTTAGTGCACATATACACTCACGGATAAAACTTAAGAAGGTTTCATATTTTAAGCATGTACCTCTGTTATTTTCCTATATAACGGTAGATTTCTCATATATGTAAATTCGAAAGTTCTTTAGTCAAAATTCTTTTTGGTCTCAGTGGTACAGCCTTCTCCACGCTGACGAGCGCCAACAGCGCCAAACGCGTTCGTGGATGACTTTCTTGATTTATCAAGAAATTGGGTTGGCCAAATATCACGGAGCAAGTTAAATAAACGTTTAGTTTATTTTTGCTCCACTAGATGGCGCTCTGCCATCTAAAAAGAAGCACATGTGCTTTTGGTCAGGAGATGCCTTCATTATTTTTAATATCAACACCTGACTTTTTTAATTCATTTTTTTATTGTTTTTTCATGTGTTAAGCGTATTTACGCAAGTTTGGCCTTAAATACCCATTTCTTGGTTTTTCAAAAGGCCTCTGGGACCAAAAATATTTTTGGTCTCAGTAGTACAGCCTGCTCCACGCTGACGAGCGCCAACAGCGCGAAACGCGTTCGTGGATGGCTTTTCTTGATTTATCAAGAAATTGGGTTGGCCAAATATCACGGAGCATTTTCCCAAAAGTTTAAAACTTATAATAGGAGAATTATCATACAAAGAATTTATAAATATGTTTTTATAGCTTATATATAGATGGCTATAATGGTTGTGTTTCAATCAGAAAAAAATGCACCGAAAGTATCATCAATTTTACATATTTTCTAATGTACCAAAATAGGCACCTCTCCCTCTAAATATGTAGTAATGCGAAACACTACAAATTAACATAATCGTTTTAAAACAAGTTAACTAATGTCTGGTTTCCTTACTCTGAACTAGCCAATCAATACCCTCCTTTTATGAAACACAAGATAAATAAGTTACCGCATATGCAACTCAAAAAATATTTACATATTGCTTCTGAATTTAGAAACGAAAACCCTATATAATAAGATAATACAATTAAACTAATAATTATTTAAAGTGTATTGTACTTCAAAATAATATATTAAATCGCGTTTCTAAAATATAAATAATAACGTTATTTGTACAAGTATTTTAAAATTTTATTTATGTAGTATATTTTATAATATTAAAAAAATTAATGGCGATAATGCAAATTTCATATTAACATATTAAACAGAAAGCTATATGCAGCTTTGTTTATTAGAGAGTAAATTACTCCTATATTGAATAATATAATTTGCATTGAAAAAGTGAGATAGAAATTTGAAGATTATGCATTGATGGCAAAAACGTATGTGAATATATTCCTAAATAGACAAAACTTAAGGAAGTTGTACCTTTCAGCATATATATCGGGATTCAGACAATAACTCTGAAAGATATTACAGTGACCTTTATTGAAGACATACGAGATAACCAAGTGTGTATACACTCATGGACAAAACTTAAGGAAGTTGTACCTTTTAGCATGTATATCGGGATTCTGATAAAAACTCTGAAAGATATTACAGTGACCTTTATTGAAGACATACGAGATAACCAAGTGTGTATACACTCATGGACAAAACTTAAGGAAGTTGTACCTTTCAGCATGTATATCGGGATTCTGACAATAACTCTGAAAGATATTACAGTGACCTTTATAGAGGACACACGAGATAACCAATATACACTCATGGACAAAACTTAAGGAAGTTGTACCTTTTAGCATGTATATCGGGATTCTGACAATAACTCTGAAAGATATTACAGTGACCTTTATTGAAGACATACGAGATAACCAAGTGTGTATACACTCATGGACAAAACTTAAGGACGTTGTACCTTTTAGCATGTATATCGGGATTCAGACAATAACTCTGAAAGATATTACAGTGACCTTTATTGAAGACATACGAGATGAACAACGTGTAAACATAATTGCCCCTGTCTCTAAAACTAAAATAGATGACTGGCGACATCAAAGATTGTCCATTTAAGTTATGTCCATGAGTGTATTTCTCATTTTCATCTCCTAATATGCATATTTTTAAGAGATACTCCTTAATTACATAAATAGACGACTGGCGACATCAAAGACTGCCCATTTAAGTGTTATCTATGAGTATATATTGAAATGACAGTGTTGTTGTGACGCAGAATGCACGCTGTACCGAAGAAAGGATTATGGGACATGGACGGATTCAGCTGTAGTGGCCCAGGATGGAAGTGTGACTGTACCTGACTTGGATTGTGGGACCCGTTACTTCTTCTACATGGTCTGTCATAACTCTGTTGGACGGAGTGAGCCGAGTGAGACCATGGCTGTTCGAACTTCAGGTGGAGGTACGTACAGATTTCCCTAACAACATATTGTATTAAAGATATAAAAGTCGCCTCTCCCGTCAAAATAGACGTCAAAAATAGACGCCATCTATTGACCATTATCATCTTTCTGTATATACTCAATCTTATGAAAACTTTGGCAAGTTTAGAGCTATTTGTACACAGATTTATAAATCACTACTAATTCATCGTGTAAATAATTAAAGATGTAAATAATTCTAATATAGCACAATAGTCTGATAGACTTCGTGCTTCTGTAATAATAAAATAAAATCTATTGACCGTCGCCGCAAAGTAGCGGCCTCAGGTCGGTAACAAAGCCACAACACCAGCTTTGGCAAACTAAAAAGCGTCCACCTAGAGACCATGGTTTCGGGCTAATGGCCCTCGTCAGTCTAGAGAGGACTTTATTCCATGAGATCCACACATGATCTAATGGAATCTTCACAATCTACCAAATAACTGATCGAGACTTTACTTTCTACACACGTGACTGATTTCATCCAATCAGATAACTTTAAATGTAAACAAAGAGAGGCAAATCTTTATAAAATAAAATTGAATTAAGGTAATTTTTCTCTTCATCTGAATCTGTACCAAGCTCGGAGATAGCACATTGAGAATATAAGAAATTCAAACTATTTTTTGCGCTCAAGTTTATTATAAAAATAAATCAATTTTCTACTACACTGTACTGATAAATCACTGGAGGGCCTAGCTCATCAGTGGTAAACCCTCCCATAGGATACTGCGCTAATACATAGTTTTGACTTTCGGAATATGTTTCCCATCTTTATCACAAATGTCAAATATCAATTGATAGGCATCTTAAGACATCAGGTATTTGTATTCAGTCTGTTAAATTTATATTTACATATGACGAATCAAAATTCAAAACTATTATAGACGCGTATGATTATTTTTAAAAATAAACAATTTCTACTGTCCTTACTGCAATTGAAAAATTAATGGGAGGGCCATTGCAGTAAGTACAGTAGAAATGGATTATTTTTAAAAAGAATCATACACGTCTATAATAGTTTTGAATTTTGATAACAGATGGCGCGCTAATGCATCAAATTATTTGCTAGTTGATTCTAAATTAAAGATTTAGTTTGTTTTGTTACATATCAATTTGCATAGTATTTTCTTTAGCTACCCTATTTACATATGTATGATGATAGAATGAATACTCAGTGATAATGTTACTTATTTACATAATTGAATCAAGATGTTATTGTACGAAAGTTTGCCAAGCTTCTACCTTTTGAATGAAGAATCTTGTGGTTAGTTTTTATCTCTATTCTTAGAAACAATAGCGAACTGTTGTCTAGCTCCCGTGTCGCCATCGAAGGAAGAGTTCCTGCAGTGTGATGCCTCCAGTGCCATCCTCAACCTGCAGGCTTGGCAGAGCAGCGGCTGTCCTATCACCCGCTTCTCTCTACGTCTCCGTCGACGACACTCCGCCCACTGGAGTCCTGTGGCTCCTGTCAACCGCTCCCGTCATACCATCCAGGGCCTGGCACCAGGCATGCCGTACGAGCTTCAAGTAACCGCCTTCAACAGCGCAGGGGCTACCGAGGCTCGCTACGATTTCTTCACACCCAATCTTACCTCTACCATCGAGGGTAAGTCTATTTTCATCTCAGTTTACAAGTGTTACATTCTAGCAAAGCTCAACTTTTATATATATGTGGTATGGAAGGTGGGGAAAGAAACGCACTACAATTTTGAAGAGGAACCCAGGCAACCAGAGAGAGAGACGGGACCGTCACAGCCTGGCGGCCGTTCGTGTCGCACACAATCCCCAACTGTCTTAAAAGTCCCAAGGTGTTAACTGACAGGCCCCAGTAGTCGCCCCTTGGAATGTCGCTGATGTCTAAAGTGACCGGTTCTTACCTTCCCGTCTTTCTCTCTGGGTTAACTGTAGGTTTACTTTATTATTCCTGGAAGAGTATATATTATGACATATATATATCACACACAAAGCTTTATTAAAACCACCGGTCTTATACAGATTCACCATAGGAAGAAAGGAATCATAGATAGAGCTCCTATACTCCAGGCAGCGTAGCACCCAACAACAGCCTCCAGGTCCGAAGCAAGTCCAATGGCCACACGTTCTTTCGTGTATACGTCATGGTTAGCGAATCACTGAACAGGCAGTGTGGAATCAACCACGTTCTAGTCTTCGCTTTCCTCATCCAAATGGACCACGACATTCGGCGATTCAATTAATCTCCTCCGAACGGTGACTGCGGCCTTGTAGAATTTATATAAACCAAAAAGAAGACCTTGATCAAACATCATTGCATTCATTCAGTTATAAATATGTTGACTATCGGATTGACACAAGGATAAATCACTCAAGAGTTTCCCTCTTTGTTTCTCTTTATTGTGTTTACATATGTCGAATTGGTGGAGTACGCTATTGGAGCTAGAGTTACCGCGGCTGCTGGCACTAGACTTGCCCTCCAATAGATCCTCGTTAAAAGGTTAAATAACCGCTTTCTCCAGGTTAATAATCGCTCGGTAAGCCAACGAGGAACGCCATTGGTAATGCCAAAGGGTGGAGTAGAGATGGTATATTGTATTGTACATCATTTTTAAGTCTTTTTTTATGGGAGATGTAATACAAGTGTATACATGTGATACTTTACTTGTATTTATTGATGTCTATACCTTGAGTAGGATGGAGGTAGCTGAAGTGTGTCTTTACACAGGAGAAGACCGCCTTGCCAATCCCCTCGAGCCCGGCCTGGACTCCCCAGGACTCTCGCTGGCCGAGGTCGGGATCCTGGTCCCTGTGGTGACCGCCTTCGTGATGGTGGTGCTCGTAGTGGCGGTGGGATGCTTCCTGTGTCGACGTAGACAGTCCCGGGGAGGTCACAGCTGTAGCGAGGCTGGTAGGTATCTACATCTCTCTCTGGATGTATCTACATATATGTCACTCCGTGTAGTGTAAGTGTTGTAGATAGCATTATATGGGTGTGATTAACTGTGTAAGATGACTGAAGAATGGTCATATAGCTCGTAAACTTATAGCTGCTTTCCTGATTCCTTTTAAAAAATGCAGTGGAGACTCCCATTAGAAGTCATAGCTTGAAATCGTAACTAATGCAATTAATATAATAAAATCAACAAGCTATCCAGGGTTAGGGTTCTTTGAGAATTTTGTGAGAGGACCATATTTACATAACTACTGTGGATGTACCAGGGGGAATTGAGGGAGACCATATTTACATATCTACTGTGGATGTACCAGGAGAATTGAGGGAGACCATATTTACATATCTACTGTGGATGTACCAGGGGGAATTGAGGGAGACCATATTTACATATCTACTGTAGATGTACCAGGGGGAATTGAGGGAGACCATATTTACATATCTACTGTAGATGTACCAGGGGGAATTGACGGAGACCATATTTAAATATCTACCGTAGATGTACCAACGTATTGAGTGAGAGGACCATATTTAAATATATACTGTAGATGTACCAACGTGTTAAGTGAGAGGACCATATTTACATATCTACCGTAGATGTACCAAGGTGTATTGAGTGCCAGGACCACATTTACATATGTAGCTGTACTAACCCGAGGGTGCATACAGACGGCGAACTGTACCCCTCCAAGAGCCGACAAGTACTGGAGCTGTCAGTAAAGGAGGCCCCTGCCAGCCGTCTGGAGGAAGGAGCGTCCCGACCCCGGCCCCTGTCCACCGTGGGGGTACCTTTCCCCGGAAGTTAGCCCCTCTCCACACCCCCTTCCTGAATGACTGAATGATTGTGTGTTGACGGGGGGCAATGGAAGTTATTATATCTGAGATAAACCTTTATAAACCGTCCTGGTGTGGAAGATACCTACATATTCTCATGCCCAGCAATGGCCGCAGCCTTGCAGAAAATTGACATAGACTTAGAACTTTACACACCCAAGATAGTATACATTGCAACTGTTGTGATAGGGATGTACGGAGACATCTGAGGCTTACATTGGACACGAAAAAAAAAAAAAAAAACGGAAAATTGACATGGACCTAGAACTTTACATACCCAAGATAGTGAACATTGCGACTGTTGTGATAGAGATGCATGGGGACATTTGAGAATTTTCATTGGACATAACAACAGAAAATTGACATGGACCCAGAACTTTACACACCCAAGATAGAGAACATTGCTGTGATAGAGATGCATGGAGACATCTGAGACTCTTCATTGGACACAACAACAGAAAATTGACATGGACCCAGAACTTTACACACCCAAGATAATGGACATTACGACTGTTGTTATAGAGATGTAGGGAGACATCTGAGGCTCTTCATTGGACACAACAACAACAACAACAAACCTTTATAACAACAACAATCTTTATTAAGACCTTTTGATCTTATACAGATTCTCGGGGTAGAAGAGGGTATATTCCACTGTGTTGGAAATTGCATAAAAATATTTTTAATATTTAATCAACTACTCCTCAAAAGGTTTCTTTCCCAATGTATTTTATATTTAGCAAGTTTTCGAGTTTAAAAATCTTCTACTGGTATGTATATATTTGGATGTATTACCCATAGGAGAGATCTTAAACACGAAAACTTACTAATTATAATAAAATTGAACAATAAACCTTTTGCGAAGTAGTTAATTAAATATTTATAATAGGGAATATACAAGAATAACAGTAATAGTAACAATAATTAGCAATGTTATTTACAATGTATCAAATATGGGTAAAGAAGAAAGAAAGGCTTGGCATAAACTTAATGATACATTAGGGCGCAATCTAATGAGAATTCGAAACTATTATAGATCCGTATGTATCTTTTGGCGAGGGCAAAATATTTTTGTCGAAACGTCGAGATAATAAAAAGATTTATACATAAGTTAAAACAAAGCATCTAGGGCTGCGTATCTTTTATTTCATAATTATAAAACAAGCTTTCGGGCTCATACGCCCTACTACAGGAGTTAATATAAACGACCAACCATCTAATCTGAGATTACATTTTATATATGTAGCTATTATTTTGCATATTGGCCTGATTGAATAATTAACATATTTAGATTTACATATAGGTTGCATAATTGGGGAAATATTAATTCTGATTAATATGTGGTTATATGAATTATTTTTATGAATATTATATTGTATGTAATTTTTGTTTTATGTAATATTATTTTGAAATGATACTGGCCGAAGTATCTTTAATTTTAAGAACATATCTACATAGCTTGTATATATTCAACATAGAGTTCCGGGAGAATGATATTCATGTGCCAAAAAAGGTACCTCTCCCTTTTAATTATGGAGTCTGATGATCTTAGAGAAAATCAAATTTGGAGGATTTTTCTTTCCTTAAAATTTAGCCAACCAATGACAATAGACTTCCATTGTTCCCCCTTCCTACCCAATGCATCTTCCAATCATCTCTCACCCCGTTTTTCTTCTTATTATCATTATTATTATTATCCATCATTATTACTATCTGTTATTATTATTGCATGTTGATGCTTGGCTTGGTCATAACATTTTTTTTTCTTTTTAATATTGCTTGGTACTTTTTTTGTTTCAATACAATAGGTTCATATTGGAGTTTTATATACTTAATATTTGATTGGTATTTCGAAAAGCAATACGGTATTATTTATCAAAATACGATATTTTGTTCGAAAAATGACCGTGTTTCTTGTCGAAATATCGTTAAAGTATTAAGTGCCGATATCCTATATGAACTTATTGTATTGAAAAAATTACATTTAAAGATTGCAATATATTTTTTGATTGCCTGTATTTTGTATGCATTTTTTAATTTCTTGCTATTGTAATGCTTCTTTTTTTAGAATGTAAGAGTTTTTTTTTCAATATCGTTATAAAAAATACGTCTTTAGATATAAATAATGGTACAAGAAGAGACTTGGATTGTAAATTAAAATATAATTAATCAATCAGAAAAGGTGGGATAGATATAGAAATTACACATTTTTGCTTACGCCAATTATATCATGCTTTCGGAAAAAATTACCTCCTCTTTTTCAGAAATATGCAAAATGGAAGTTAAACTTCTACGTATAAGCATTTTTTTTTGAAGGGGGTTTACTAAAAACGTAACCAAACAAGGCTCTGACGCCTTTGTAAATGCAAAATTCGAGCTTCTTTCTATATGCATTGACATATGGTGCATTTACAGTAATGATTATCATGGCTTGTACCACATTTTTGTCAGATAAACACCTCTTCGTCAAATTCAGAGAATTTTCATGATCCCTTGTGGATCTCATGGAATAAAGTCCGCCCTAAACTGACGAGGGTCATTAGCCCGAAACCATGGTGTCTAGGTTGACCCTTCTCGGTTTGTTAAAGCTGGTGTTGTGGCTTTGTCACCGACCCGAGGCCGCTAGTCTGTGGTGACGGACAATACATGTAGATGACACTTTGTTTTAGCGTGTTTTGACGGTTTCCTTTTTTTTATATGCCAAAATAGTTAATTTTTTAGTAATAGTTAAATGGGAATACGCTTAGCATTTTAGCTTAAATATAAACACAAGGTAATAAGACTAAATCTAAATAAATAGTGTGTGACATTTCGGTAACAACGTTGTTAACATCTTCAGACAAAAGTACTGTATCTGAAGATGGTAACAACGCTGTTACAGAAACCTCACACACTATTTATTTATATGGATTTGGTCTTATTACCTTGTGTTTATAATCTATAATCCAAATTGTGCCTTATCATTATCTTAAATTAAATAAGTTGAATTTTTCTCATTCATATATATATATAAATATATTTACACACATATATAAGTGAGGGCTAATCTATTTGTAAATTCTTTCGTAGCACTTGCATGTGATTTGTTTATACTTTCATTTCAAATTATTTGCTTGCAATTCTTAATTTCTTAACATTGTTAAACTGCTTATTTATTATGTTAAATATGTTATTAATAACAATTTCTCCCTCTGAACATTACAAAAGAACAAATATAAAATCTTACTGGTATTTTTAAAACCTATTTGAAAATTCTTTAAAAAAAAAAGATAAATTCTTTAATCTCTTCAATTTACTTTTCAAAATCGAAAATTAATTTCCATGAGAATCTATAAACCATGGAGATGTTGTTTTAAATGTTTTCTAGATATTTTATTTGCAGGATCAGAAGATTCCTTTCTTATAATTTAGCAATCTCTAATCAGAGTATAATTTCACGTTTGTACTTTTTTTTTTCATAAAGGTATTTTCAGTAAAAAGAAAACTGCCAGATATCTTAAGACAGAAACTTTTAAGTTTCATATATTTATGTTGTGGGTCGATGTTGCAAAAAGAACAGCCAAATAAGTGATTTTATAAATATATGATTATTATCAGATATAAGGATACATATGTTGACAAAAGAATAACAACCGCACAGAGCAGTAGAACAAAGGCAGTCTTTTGGTATATACAAGGAAGAAGACTGACGGTTGAGGTGGGCCGTTCCCATTGGTCAGTTATCTTCATGCAGCGCCTCCAAGCGGTGCCCGCGTCCACGCTTCTCTCATCAATTTAGATAAAATATAAGCGTTTGTACTCCATGTTAGGAGCGGCTGTACATGGTGTCTGTTCCTCATGTCAGAAGTGGCCATTTATTTTGGAGCTAAGTCGATGGCCTGCCATTGAGTAGTGCTCCAAGTCTTAATGACAAAGACAGACACATTCTACTACACCCAATCATGATGGTTGTCAACTTTACAAGCTTGATACCGTAATATGATTAAATATTATTAAATATGATCGAGGAGCATGAACTCATGAAATTCGTGTAAGTCTTTACACAAGGGGATAAGAAACAACAACAACAACATATGATTGAGTGGAGATAAGAAAGAAGAGGAGATAAAATATATATATCATACAAAACTGAGTGGCACAAAAGTTGTAAAAAAAAAAAAGTTGTTTAAAAAAAAAGTGGTAAACATTTTTCTTTTATTATTATTATGAGCAAAAATTTGAGAATAATTATTTGAATTTGGCTTTTCAATGATAAATTCTGTTCAATTAATATGGTAATTGTATTAAAACAATTCTCTGTTATTCACAAAGATTCTTATTGGGTTGTTTCATCACCCGTGAAAAGCCTTGTGATAAGCTGGGATCACAAAAGCTAGTGGTCCCATTAGATTGAAGAAATTAATAGCTGTTTTAAGATGTCTCCTATGTAACTGAATTTCTGCCATGTAGAGGGGATGTTGAAGGGTAAATAACAGTGGGGGGGTGTTCCAGCAGGGGAAGGAGAGGACCCCTACGCAGCCCCCTACGACCCACTACCAGACTACACCCTGGGGGCAGAAAGGGTACAGACCCTGAGTAGGAGGCCACGGCCAGGAGACCATCACCGTCTAGAAGATTACGTCATTAGCCGGCAGGTAAGCTACCTTCTGATGGAGATATGTAACTAAGGTGTACACAACAGGACTATGCAAATCATATTACTTACCTCAGTTCTATTTAAGAATCAGGTTTGAAATATGTTACATACTATTATATAAATGTAGGTAAGCAACCCTCTAATGTAGATAAGCAACTAAGGTGTACACTATAGGACTATGCAAAACAAATTGGTATAGCTCACCTCTATATAGGAATCAGGTTTGACATATGTTACATACTATTATATATATGTAGGTAAGCAACCCTCTAATGTAGATATGCAATTGAGTTATGCGTCATGTGATTATGCAAACAAATTGGTATAGCTCACCTCTATTTAAGAATCAGGTTAGACATATGTTACATACTATTATATATATGCAAGTAAGCAGCACTCTAATGGAGATATGCAACTAAGGTGTACACTATAGGACTATGCAAATCAAATCGGTATAGCTCACCTCTATTTGGGAATTAAGTTTGACATATGTTTCATACAATTATATATGTGTAAGTAAGCAACTCTCTAATGAAGATATGCAACTGAGGTATACATCATGTGATTATGCAAAACAAATTGGTATAGCTCACTTCTATTTGGGAATTAATTTTGACATGTTACATACTTTTATAAATATATGTAGGTAAGTAACCCTCTAATAAAGATATGCAACTGAGGTATACATCATATGATTATGCAAATCAAATTGGTATAGCACACCTCTATTTAGGAATCAGGTTTGGCATATGTTACATACTATTATATATATGTAGGTAGGAAGCCCCTATAATATGGAGATATGCAACTGAGGTATACGTTATATGATAATGCAAAACAAATTGGTATAGCTCAGGCTTGGTATTGATTTACATTCCGGGTTTAAAAGGAAAATCTTGATCACTTTCGTAATTACTTATTAATAATAATTAACCTGACACACACGTGACCCGCGCTTTAAACGAGACGTTAAAAATTTAATTGCAATTTTAGTTCCCAGTTCCGCCACTTGAGCGCCACCGTCGACCCGATATAGAGCCCATAAAGTTAGCTAAAATTAAATATTTTTTATCAAGTTACAAATTACTCGTGTTTTAGGAAATAGATACAAAATATATATTTTTCGATATGTATAAATGTTTTAAGTAGAATAAGCTAGAATTTTTAATAAAACGGGAATTTTAAGGCAATTTTAAGTAGTCACTTTTATGGACCAAATATCAGCTCGGCGGTGGCGCTCGGGTGGCAGAATTAGGAACTAAAGTGAATTGGTATTTGATCTTTACCTCTTAAAAGGAAAAATTGTAGATTTACTTTTCATAATTATGTATTAATAATTATCAACCACACACACGTGACCTGCTCTTTAAACGGGTGTTAAAATATTAAGCCAATTTTAGTTCCCACTTCTTCCACTCGAGCGCCACCGTCGAACTGATATTTGATCCATAAAACTGATTATTTACTAATTCATATTTTTTAAACTTTTATTCTGTCATTGACTAGATCTTTGTCTTTCGTCTTCATGTTATTAACACAGTTATTTATTAGATACTTTTTATATATTATTTTTAAGTTTTAGAAAAATAAATCTTAAAAGTGTTTAGAAACAACTTTAAAACTTTTTATAAGACACTACGATTTTTATTTTACAAATAAAACACTACCTGCTGTCCTTACTGCTATGAATTTGGAGGGCTTGGCTCATCAGTGGTGAACCCTACCAGCGGTTTCGCCAGTTTAATCGACCATACCACTGTGATATTGTACTTTTGTATTAACAGCAGATTCATTTAAATACTTAAACCAAGAATATTTTTCCAATGTCGGGTATGTACATAAGAATACCTCAATACAACAGTGGATATATGCAATACTACAGTGGTATGGTTGATTGAACTGGCGAAACAGCTGCAAGGGTTCATCACTGATGAGCCAGGCCCTTCCAATATTTTAAAATTGCAGTCAGGACAGTAAGAGGTTATTTTATTTTGAGAAAGAAAAAATGTACTTAAAAGTAAAGTTTATATTTATAGATAGAAGTTTTTATTTATGTGTGTGTGTAAAATTATTTTCTTAAATATTGTTCTAGTCTAAATTTATCCAAGAAACAGCAGTATTACCAATATCACCACGAAAGACAGAGACCAAATCAATGTCATCGACAGTTTGGGATATCGCGTTTCATGATGTTAATAAAGTAATGTAAAATCAATGTCAGAATAAAAGTAAAAATGACGAAAATATGAATTAGTAAATAACAAGCTTCATGGACCAAATATCAGCTCGACGGTGGCGCTCGAGTGGCGGAAATGGGAACTACCAGAAATAGAAACTAAAGTTTGTTTTGTAATATTTGGGCGTCGTTTGTAACGGAATTTGAGCGAATTCACTTCCATGACTGTTGTTTATAATTAACAACACCCCACATACACCTTTATTCCACTCTGAACGGGGCGTCAAATATGCAAATATAGTCCCCACTTCTGCCGCTGGAGCGCTACTCTCGACTTGATACAACGCCCATTAAGTTAGATTGAATGAAGATATTTTTTTACGATGATAACTCAACCTTTTATGCAGGTGGAAAATTTCTTCGTATTAAACAAGGATTTTTAAATAAAAGTGGAATTTAAAGATATTTTAGGATAAAAGGAAGTACGGTTGTGTTTTACTTGTGTTGGACACAAAGTACTGGAGATCTTTCATTGTCAGTTTGATGGGCCACTGTTAGCTCGACGGTGGCGCTCGAGTGGCCGAATTGGGAACTAAAATTGTCTCTTGGTATTTATTAAGTCCCGGGTTTGAAAGACGATTGTTGGATCATTTTCATATTTATTTATTGATATTTAGCAAATTCACAAACATATGACCACGCTTTAAATGGGGTGTTGAAATATTAGGATAATTTTAGTTCCCACTTCCGCCACTCGAGCGCCACCGTCGAGCTGATATTTGGTCCATAAAGTTTATTTACAATTTCATATTTTCGACGTTTTTACTTTTATTTTGATTATGATTGGTTTTGTATTATGTGGTGATATTGGTGAGGTAGTTGTTATATATATAAGGTTAAGATAGTGTCTTTAAGTTTTAAGAAAAATATTACCTTAATAACATTTAAAAGTATAGAAATTTATATTTTTTTAATAGCACTATTTTTATTATATATAAATAAAACAGCTTCCTACTCTTCTTACTGCAATGGGAAAAAATTGAGAGGGCCTGGCTCATCAATGGTAAACCCTCCCAGCGGTTTCGCCAGTTTAATCTACCATACCGCTGTGAGATTGTATGTATTTACTATTGAACTGGATCATAGATTCATCAAACACCACAGCCAATAATTCCTTTTCAGTGCCAGAATTATAAACAGAAAAACCCAATACAATAGTAGATGCAGGCAATTTCATAACGGTATGATAGATTAAACTGGCGAAACAGCTGGGAGGGTTCACCACTGATGAGCCAGGCTCTCCCAATATATTCCATTACAGTAAGGACAGTAGGAAGTTTGTTTTATTTATAAAGAGAAATAATTCTATAAATATGTATCATTTCTTATATATGGAAGATACATTTATGCCTTATTTTTCAACTCTAAAAACGTTTATAATTTTGAAAATAGAGCAATCCATACTTAATTCATTAGATAATAAATGGCATATATTGGATTTAATAAAATATTTATTTTGCCAATATTTCGGCTGGCTGAACGCCAACCTTTATCGAGGCATTACATTTTTGTATACACAAACTCAGCGCCGCATAGTGTTATAATATCACAGTTGAAATCAATTAAAATACAGAGTAGGTGGAAGAAAATTTGTGTATGAAAAAATTATTATAAAAAATGCAATCAAAAATGTAAAATATCTTAAAATATAAAAGGAAAAAAAGTTCTATCTTATATTTAAAAAATTGTAATATAAGTACATAAAATAATTCATTAATAACTCATAAAGAGATAAATGTAAAAATGTGTGTATCTATTAAAACATTTGAAAATAAATTTTAAATGATTTAAACAATAAACTGTAAGAACCTTATAAAAAGTTTTTAAAAATGTGGGTATTTAAAAAATTCATTTCAAAATTTAGGAGATCGATTTATAAATAAGTAAGAAATATTTTATAAAAATGCATTAAAATGGAAGTTAAAACAATTTAGGATGAATAAATGAGAAAATAAGTTTAAAAATGGAAACTAAAAAGTTTAAATTATTGCATGTAAAATGTTATATATTTAATGTATCAAAACTTTTGCGTTTTGAAGCGATAAATGTAAAAATAATTAAACAAGTGGCATGTATTAATTACAGGTAATTACTAATGTGTGAAATATAATTTAAGAAATCGCGGGTATTACAACAAAATATAAAGTAAAATAAAGTAAAAAAATAAAAGAGCAAAGTTAAGAAATTTTTAAAAAACGGCACCTCTCCCTTTAAAATAGTACATAATAAGTCAATTAAAAAATAAAAATTAACTAATTGAAATTAAAATAAATAGACAAAAAAATTAAGAAGATCTAAATGGTGTGTAGATGTCTGGTAAATCAATTTTCCTATTTATGCTTTCTTTGTCTTCTACAGAGGCCCAGCTTTCTAAGAACAAACGGCAGTGTTTTTCTTTAATGTTCTGGTATAAAATAGCTGTATTTTCGAAATCCGGAGTGTGGTTGTTTTTTAGTGCATGATCAACAAGGAGAGATAGTGGGTTGTAATTCCTTAGTCCTGATTTGTGTTGATTTATACGATCTTTGAGTGGTTTGCTGGTTTCCCCTATATAATTAGCTTGGCAATTGTTACAAGGTATTTTGTAAATTACGTTGATTTTGTTTTCCATTTTGTTAATTTGCTTAGTGTCTGGGTTTTATAACACATTTTATCTTTCATAAACTTTTTACCTTTAATAAAACTTTTTGAAGGATCTTTAAATTCGATAAATTATATATTATTTGATAAAATGCATTCAGATTTTAAAACTGCAGCGTTCAAAGTTATATATCCCGCTCTTATAAACCTATTTGATCAATTATACCCAGCTATGATATCATTTCCTTCCTTTATACACTTATAGACAAAACTTAAGGAAGTTGTACCTTTTACCATGTATATCGGGATTGTGACAATAACTCTGAAAGATATAACAGTGACCTTTATTGAAGACACGCGAGATAACAAAGTGTGAACAAAATTGTATGTCTCCTTAAAAAAAAAAAAAAAAAAAAAAACCGGCGACATCAAAATTTTCCACTTAAATTTTGTCTTCATGAGTGTAGGTATATTTTCCTTAAAATTATTTTATCAAAAATATTCTGTCAAACGATTTTTTAATATTTACATTTTGGTAAAAATATCTACAGGATTGAACGTGAAAGAAATATGGAGAAATAACACGATTTCTTTTGTTATATAAAAGTAAGACATCTCGTACAGCGAAGAGAACTTTACAGATTAAGGGTTTTTCAGCCAGAAATATGAGATTTCCTGATCCACTCCTGGCATTTCTATTCTACCAAACATCAAAGCATGAATCGACCTCAATGTTTGGTAGCATGGAGAACAGTTATCCAGGAGTGTCAGCAAATGTCATAATATTTCTGGCTGAAAATTCTTCAATGTGTCAAATCCTATCCGCAGTACGAGCCTTCTTACTTTATATGACACAAGGGCTCGTGTTCTTTCTTCATATTTCTTTCACATTCAATCCTGTAGAATGGGTTTTCACCAAAATGTAGATATCTAATAAATTGATTAACAGAATATTTTTGATAAAAGGATTTTAAAAGAAATATACACTCAAGGAGACAAAACTTGAGGAAGTGGAAATTCTTTGATGTCGCCGGTCGTCTTTTTTTTTTTTTTTAAGGAGACATACAACTTTGTTCACACTTTGTTATCTCGTATGTCTTCAATAAAGGTCACTTCAATATCTTTCAGAGTTATTGTCACAAACCCGATATACATGGTAGAAGGTACAACTTCCTTAAGTTTTGTCCATGAGTGTATATAAAAGGAAATGATTCCATAGGTGGGTATTATTTATCAAATAGGTTTATAAGAGAGTAATAAATAACTATAAACGCTGCAGTTATATCTAAATATATTTAATCAAATAATATATATCCAAGAGTAATCAATGAATACAAATTTATCGAATTTAAAGATCCTTCAAAAAGTTTTATAAAAGGTAAAAAGTTTTATGAGATAAAATGTGTTATAAAATGTTAAACGTTTTTAAAGTTATAAAAATAAGGCATACGTGTATCTTCCATATATAAGAAATGATACCAATTTATAGGATGTTTATTCTTTACAAATAAAACAAACTTCCTACTGTCCTTACTGTAATGGAAAATAATAGGAGGGCCTGGCTCATCAGTGGTGAACCCTCCCAGCGGTTTCGCCAGTTTAATCTACCATACCGCTATGATATTACCTGCATCTACTTTTGTATTGGGTTTTTCTGTTTATAATTCCGGCACCGGAAAGGAATTATTGGTTGCGGTATTTGATGAATCAATGATCCAGTTCAATAGTAAATACATACAATCTCACAGAGGTATGGTAGATTAAACTGGCGAAACCGCTGGGAGGGTTCACCACTGATGAGCCAGGCCCTACCAATTTTTTTTTCCATTGCAGCAAGGAGGTTTGAAAGCTGTTTTATTTATATAATTAAAAAATATTGCTATTAAAAATGTAAATTTCTATACTTTCAAATGTTTTTAAGGTAATATTTTTCTTAAAACTTTAAAAACACTAACTTAACCTTATATATATAACAACTACCTCACCAATATCACCACATAATACAAAACCAATCATAATCAAAATAAAAGTAAAAACGTCGAAAAAACATGAAATTGTAAATAACAGCTTTATGGACCAAATATCAGCTCGACGGTGGCGCTCGAGTGGCGGATGTAGGAACTAAAATTGGCCTAATATTTCAACACCCCATTTAAAGCGTAATCACATGTTTGTGAATTTGATAATAATCAATAAATAATTAAGAAAGTTATCCAACAATTTCTTTTAAACTCTAGACTTAATAAATACCAAGAGACAATTTTAGTTCTCCCAATTCGGCCACTCGAGCGCCACCGTCGAGCTAACAGTCGTCCATCAAACTGACAATGAAAGATCTCCAGTACTTTGTTTCCAACACAAGTAAAACACAACCGTACTTTCTTTTATCCGAAAATATCTTTATACTCCTCTTTTATTCAAAATTCCTTGCTTAATACGAAGAAATTTTCCACTTTATAAAAGGTTGAGTTATCATTGTAAAAATGTCTTCATCCAATCTAACTTAATGGACGTTGTATCAAGTCGACAGTAGCGCTCCAGCGGCAGAAGTGGAAACTATATTTGCATATTTGGCGTCCCGTTCAGAGTGGAATAAAAGTGTATGTGGGGTGTTGTTAATTATAAACAACAGTTATGGAAGTGAATTAGCTCAAATTGCGATACAAACGGCGCCAAATATTACAAAACAAACTTTAGTTCCCATTTCTGGTAGTTCCCATTTCCGCCACTCGAGCGCCACCGTCGAGCTGATATTTGGTCCATAAAGCTTGTAATTTACAAATTCACATTTTCGTCATTTTTACTTTTATTCTGACATTGATTTGTGTTTCATTGTGATATTGGTAAAGCTGTTGTTTCTTGAATTAAGGTTGGGGGAAAAACAAGATTTTAAGTTTTAAAAGAAAAATACTTTTATTTGAATAAAAACTTCTTATCTATAAACTTTATTTTTTATTAGTAAGATTTTCTTTACTTTCTCAAATAAATTAAAACCTCCTACTGTCCATACTGCAATGGTAAAATATTGGGAGGGCCTGGCTCATCAGTGATGAACCCTTGCAGCTGTTTCGCCAGTTCAATCAGCCATACCACTGTAGTATTGCATATATCCACTGTTGTATTGAGGTATTCTTATATACATACCCGACATTGGAAAATAATTATTGGTTTAAGTATTTGAATAATTTATGGCACAATACAAAAGTAGATGTATACAATATCACAGTGGTATGGTTAGTTTAAACTGGCGAAACCGCTGGTAGGATTTACTACTGATGAGCCAAGCCCTCCCAAATATTTTTCATCGCAGTAAGGACCGCAGGTAGTGTTTAATTTGTAAAATAAAAATCGTGGTGAGTCTTATAAAAAGTTTTTAAATTGTTTATAAACACTTTAAAGGTTTAATTTTTGATTTAAAAATATATCTAAAGTATATAACAAATAGCTGTGTTACCAATATGATGCTGAAAGACAAAATATAAAATCAATGACAGAATAAAAGTTTTTAAAATGTAAATTTGTAAATAACGAGTTTTTATGGACAAGTATCAGCTCGACGGTGGCGCTCGAGTGTCGCAAGTTGGAACTAAAATTGGTCTAATATTTTAACACCCGTTTCAAGCCCTGGTCACGTGTGTGTGTAGTTGTTAATTATTAATACATAATTATGAAAGTGAATCTAAAATTGTTCCCTTTAAAAGGTAAAGAATAAATACTAATTCGATTTTAGTTCCCATTTCTGCTACTCGAGCTCATATTTGGTCCATAAAAGTGACTCATAAAAATTGTCTTCAAATTAAAGTTTTGTTAAAAATCCTAGCTTATTCCACTTAAAAACATTTATACCTATCGAAAAATATATATATGTCGTATCTATTACCTAAAACACGAGTAATTTATAACTTAATAAAAATATTTCATTTTAGCTAACTTTATGGGCCCTATATCGGGTCGACGGTGGCGCTCGAGTGGCGGAAATGGGAACTAAAATTTTCTTTAATTTTTAACGCCTCGTTCAAAGCGCGGGTTACGTGTGTGTGTGTGAGAGAGATTGATAATTATTAATATATAATTACGAAAGTAATCAATTTCTCTTTATCAAACCCGAAACGTAAATAAATACCAATTAAATTTTAGTTCCCATTTCTGCCACTCGAGCGCCACCGTAGAGCTGATATGTGGTCCATAAAAGTGACTCCGTAAAAGTGTCTTAAAATTCCCGTTTTATTAAAAATCCTAGCTTATTCCACTTAAAAACATTTATACATATCGAAAATATATATAGCGTTTTCTATTTCTTAAAACACGAGTAATTTGTATCTTGATAAAAAAATATTTCATTAAGGTAACTTCATGGGCCCTATATCGGGTCGACGGTGGCGCTCGAGTGGCAGAAATGGGAACTATATTTACCTAGTACACTTCGTTCTCTTTTTATGCGGTTTTTTTTTTATGCGGTTTTGGAGTTATGCGGTGCAAGAAAAAAAAAATTATTCGAATTTCGAAAATTTTTTTTTTGGTGATTCACTTTTTCTGAAAACGAATAAGAATAACAACTACAACTCTACTATTACGCAATCAATACAAAGAAAGAATTTTGTAACGTCCTGGTTGTATGTTAAGTTATCCAACAAACAGTAGAGGGGAAGTTCCAATGTCTTTTATTCCGCGCCTGCCGGTGTCTTACACAACTCGTGCAAAACCGAAATCAAAACTGAAAACCCGCCGGCGTGCCAGCTGCCGTTACAAATTTCTTTTTTCTTTTATTGACATGTTTTCTCTTGATTTGTTCTTAAAAACAAAAGAGACAAAAACAAAAATACCTCGTTAAAATTGCGTGTTTTTATGCTGCATTTTGTTTTTGTATGAAACTAATTAAAAAAGCCTGCATATTGGAAAGCATTAGAAAATAAAACTTTGTAAAAGAAGGTTACTACCGAAAACCGGAAGATAAATTTACTCAAGTGAATTGTAAGTTTTTTTGAATAATTTTAGTGCGTAATTGTACATTAAGTTTTTTCTATAATTTTTAGTCCTCTTAAAGAAAATGTGTGACAATAATATAAAACAAAAAAGAAGTGCAATTTCGCTAGAAACCAAAATTATAATTCTCGATTGCTTGGCGAAAGGAGAAAGATCAACAGCAATAGGTAAACGTTATAATTTAGGCGAATCTACTATAAGAGCAATAAAAAAAAAATGAAGCGGCAATAAGATCAGTCAGATCTGGTACAAATTTGAGTTCTAAAATTTCATCATATTCAAGAGGCACTTTAATAGAAAAAACAGAAAAGGCTCTCGTAATTTGGATTGAAGATTTAACTCAAAAAAGAATTCCGTTAGATGGACATTTAATCAAGATGAAAGCCCTTAAATTTTACAAGGAGTTAAAAGAATCAGAGCCATCTACATCTTCACGTGAAAGTAATCCACAATTCTCTGCCAGCACAGGGTGGTTAACTGGTTTTATAAAAAGACATTCTTTTCATAATCTAAAAATAAAAGGTGAGGTGGCTTCTGCAGATGAAGAAGCTGCTAGAAAATATCCTGAAAAGTTGGCTAAAATTATTAAAGATGGAGGATATTGTGCCATCAAATCTTCAATGCTGATGAAACAGGATTGTTTTGGAAAAAAATGCCAACCCGTACTTACATTGCAAAGTCCGAAAAAAATGCCAGTGGTTTTAAAGCTGCTAAAGATCGAGTTACTTTATTGCTGTGCAGCAATGCATCTGGCGATCGAATGTTAAAACCGCTGCTTGTAAATCGATCTTTAAAACCACGTGCATTAAAAGGAAAAGACTTAAATACACTGCCCGTACATTGGATGGCAAACAAGAAGGCCTGGGTAACAACGGCTATTTTCACTGAATGGTTCAATAAATGCTTCGTACCTGAAGTAGAAAATTATATGAAAGAGATGGGTCTCGAATTTAAGATCTTATTAATTCTTGACAATGCACCAGGTCATCCAAACTTAGAACATCCAAATATAAAGGTAGTTTTTTTCCCTCCAAACACAACGAGCCTAATTCAACCATTAGATCAGGGAATTATTTCAACATTTAAAAAATATTATGTAAAATTCACTTTCCAATTCATTTTCGATAAACTGGAATCCGATACAATAACAGTTACTGAAGTTTGGAAACAATTTAATATCTTGAACTGTGTAGATCATGTTGCGTTAGCAATTGCCGAGATAAAATCACAAACTTTAAATGCATGTTGGAAAGCTGCTTGGCCTGAATGCGTATCAAAGAGAAATGAATCAAATAGAACAACAATAGTAACATCAGATATTATTTCAATTGCTAAGGAAATAGGTGGGGAAGGTTTTGATGATTTTGGCGAGCATGATATAGAAGAATTGCTTGTGGACGAAGCCCTAAATGATGATGATATTTTGGAAAGTATGGTAGATACTACTAAAGATTTCGAAACAATGTGTAGATAGCGAACTGGAAGATGTTACTCCACTGGACGAAAAATTACTTCGGGAAGGCCTTCAACTTTCCGGTAAATTGGAAATTTTTTTTTATTCAAAATGATAATGATGTAGAACGCGCCTTAAAATTCCAACGTGATCTGAAATTTTGTATGTCTGGTTACAGAGAACTCTACAAAGAACTAGTCAAGCCATCACAGCGTTTGATTACTGACTACCTTGTCAAAGAAAAAAAATCACTGAAGTTCCTAAAGAAGCATTACCATGTAGATCTGATGACGTAATTTTATCTTCAAGTGATGAAAGTGATCTTGCACCAATCCACAAACGGGTTCGCACATTATCAGACAGCGAATAATGATGAAAACATTCTTAATATGATTTTAAATAAAGTTTTGTTTATGTTTTTTTTTTTTTACATATTAAGTTTTGTTATTAACACACATATGTGCCATTTATTAAAATATGATGAGAAAAAATTAAATCTTATTATTTATAAATCTTTTTTTATGCGATTTCTGGTGCATTTTAAAACATTATTTAGGTTTTATGCGATTTTTTTAATAAATGGAACGTATCCATCATTTTACATATAAATGTATGTCTTTTTTTGTGCGATTTTTTTTATGCGGATTCCCCTGGAACGCATCTACCGCATAAAAAAAGAACCAAGTGTATCTATATATATATATTTTTTTTTTCTTTTGTACAGCCTGTTTCAAATATGGACACGTGTATTATTATTATTATTATTAATTAACAAGTATGAAGTGAATTTGCACAAATTTAGTCTCAAATTACCCCCTCAAAAAAAAAAAAAAAAATGTAAAGAAAATTTTAGTTCCAATTTCTGCCACTTGAGCGCCACTGTCGAGCTAACAATCGTCCCATTAGGTAGAAATTTGGGTATCTTTATATATGGATGTTTTTGAATTGTGTTTTATTACTAGTAGTTTCATGATTTTTTTTTTTTTTAACTTAATAGGAAATGTAGAATGTTTTTGATAATTATTACAATAATTATATATATTTTGTTTGTTTAGCATTAAGTTATTTGGTATTGACAATACAAATAGTACCTTTACGAACCTGACCTAGTTAATCTTTTAACTTTTACAAGTTTTCTTCATTGTGTTATCCAGAAATTACTTGATAATTTTATAATCCTTTTAATGTACAAGAAGTTGTCAGTATAGTCACCACTTTGTAACAAAACCACTTTGTCCTATAGTGAGATGTCTTTTTCCTGGAGAGTAGCTATATAGTTAAATTATAATTTTAAAGGTGTACTAGTAGTGTAGATTCTCTCTTTCCCTGTAGTGAAGGTCTAGTCTATCTTGTACTAGTGTAGGTTCTCCTGTAGTGAAGGTCTAGTCTATCTTGTACTAGTGTAGGTTCTCCTGTAGTGAAGGTCTAGTCTATCTTGTACTAGTGTAGGTTCTCCTGTAGTGAAGGTCTAGTCTATCTTGTACTAGTGTAGGTTCTCCTGTAGTGAAGGTCTAGTCTATCTTGTACTAGTGTAGGTTCTCCTGTAGTGAAGGTCTAGTCTATCTTGTACTAGTGTAGGTTCTCCTGTAGTGAAGGTCTAGTCTATCTTGTACTAGTTTAGGTTCTCCTGTAGTGAAGGTCTAGTCTATCTTGTACTAGTGTAGGTTCTCCTGTAGTGAAGGTCTAGTCTATCTTGTACTAGTGTAGGTTCTCCTGTAGTGAAGGTCTAGTCTATCTTGTACTAGTGTAGGTTCTCCTGTAGTGAAGGTCTAGTCTATCTTGTACTAGTGTAGGTTCTCCTGTAGTGAAGGTCTAGTCTATCTTGTACTAGTGTAGGTTCTCCTGTAGTGAAGGTCTAGTCTATCTTGTACTAGTGTAGGTTCTCCTGTAGTGAAGGTCTAGTCTATCTTGTACTAGTTTAGGTTCTCCTGTAGTGAAGGTCTAGTCTATCTTGTACTAGTGTAGGTTCTCCTGTAGTGAAGGTCTAGTCTATCTTGTACTAGTGTAGGTTCTCCTGTAGTGAAGGTCTAGTCTATCTTGTACTAGTGTAGGTTCTCCTGTAGTGAAGGTCTAGTCTATCTTGTACTAGTGTAGGTTCTCCTGTAGTGAAGGTCTAGTCTATCTTGTACTAGTGTAGGTTCTCCTGTAGTGAAGGTCTAGTCTATCTTGTACTAGTGTAGGTTCTCCTGTAGTGAAGGTCTAGTCTATCTTGTACTAGTGTAGGTTCTCCTGTAGTGAAGGTCTAGTCTATCTTGTACTAGTGTAGGTTCTCCTGTAGTGAAGGTCTAGTCTATCTTGTACTAGTGTAGGTTCTCCTGTAGTGAAGGTCTAGTCTATCTTGTACTAGTGTAGGTTCTCCTGTAGTAAAGGTCTAGTATAGAAACTCTATAGAAGATCCATTGTAGACTTAAATAACAAACTCCTCTGTGTGTGATAGTGCATGCTCGAGTCCAGTTCTAAAGTATTCAGCTGGCAAAGTGGCAGGACTGCAGGAACACTACTTGATGCAACGTCCTGAGTGAGGTTCAGGTAAGAGCTCAAGGGAGCTACAGCTCAGTCTTGGATTCTACTCCAGGTAAAGTCCAAGGCTGAGTTGACCTGTCATGAGCTCAACCTCCTCACTACAGGAACAAGAGAGAAGACCTCTTTAAGAGGAGAAGAGAGAGAGAGAAATAGGAAGAGGTGAAAGGAGAAAAAAAAGCAATAAAAAAAAATAATTAAAAAAAATAAATAAAAAGGTTATATCATTCATATTTAATAAAAATATAGTTTATTAATATGTCTTTTTTTTCTGTTGGTGCA
Organism: Cordylochernes scorpioides; assembly: GCA_030710605.1. Classification (NCBI taxonomy): domain Eukaryota; kingdom Metazoa; phylum Arthropoda; class Arachnida; order Pseudoscorpiones; family Chernetidae; genus Cordylochernes; species Cordylochernes scorpioides. The sequence continues at coordinate 146,378,641 of CP092863.1, read as the reverse complement.
TTTCTTCTTTTTCCTTGTGTTTTATCTTCTTTCTTCTGGTCCTTTTTGGGCCTTGTCTTCTCTTCTTAGGTCTTCTTTTCTTGTCTGTACTTCTTTCTTGAGAATCTGCCACACATAGCATTGATCAGTACTTTGAAACTAGACATAACTTAAATCATGATGCATACTTGAGTCTTGCACTGAGTCTTCTTTCTTCTAATCTTGATTCTTCTTAGATCTTCTTTCTTGAGAACAGGTGGTCTGCAGATCTCATCCTGACACATACATCATTGGTCAGTACTATGTAGTTAGAGATTAATGAAGTTGTGATACATACTTCTTGTCTTTTTTCTTTTGGGTAGCTTCTGTTCTTGATTCTTGAGACTTGTTTACTTCACAATACTGGTGGGCTGCAGATCTCATCCTGACACATACATCAGTGGTCAGTGTGGTGTAGTTAGAGATTAATGAAGTTGTGATACATACTTCTTGTCTTTTTTCTTTTGGGTAGCTTCTGTTCTTGATTCTTGAGACTTGTTTACTTCACAATACTGGTGGGCTGTAGATCATCACGCACATCAGTGGTCAGTACTATGTTGTTAGACATTATACACACCATCTAGTTGTCACATGGTTTGGAGGAGACAGCATTGTCAAGAAGGGAAGATAGCTCTTCTTCTTTCTTATCTCAAAGCCATGATAATCATGTTGGGTAGTTAGCGACTGCTTTTACTGTAAGCGCGCACCACATGTCTACACATGTGAAAAGCAGTTCGACTTTGCACTTACAAATGTGCCAGAGTCCTGTTTGGTTACTTGCACTCGCTGGTGGGGTTGGACTTTTGCAAGAATCGGGGGCCATTAGAGCATTTTTTTTTAACAAAAAAAAAAAATGTGTCCAATGCGGGGATCAAACCCGGGTCGTAGTGATCGAAAACCAAACGGTTTAACCAGCCTTCCACCGATATGGCTGATAATGGCTTCTATAACCATACATATTGGTTAGCAGGGATTTTTTACAATACATTGAAGGTAGTTGATAGTACATATGTGTTATGTACCACCACCCTTTAGCCAAAGTAATATAAGCTGCACACAAAACATGTACACCTATTAAGTCTCATACCATATACATAGAATATTCTTTCTTTAAACATAGTCAACAATCAAGTATAAACATCAGGCCCCTTGGTGCAATATTGGCAATTATGTACACCACATCTAGAAAACAAATGACAGAGAACAGAACATGATAAACCATGATATAGTGTAGAGTGAAGGTTACAACACCATTGTAAACATCTACCTACCTCTTATCTATACTACACTTGTATCAGATACAATAACATGAAACAGCAAAAGAAATAAAGAAGGAGGTGGAGATATAAAATTAACAATCATCCTAGGTATCTACATATTGTAGAAGGACAGAGATACTGTAAAAACAGTGCATCGTAACAATCTGGGAACTCCGCCTTTGCCGGTCCCAAGCTCGCTAAAAAACCTGGGCTCAGCTGGCCCAGCTGATAGTACCCTGTAAGGGCTCCTAATCCAAGGATACAGGATGAGCAGCGTTTGTACTCCATGTTAGGAGCAGCTGCACATGGCGTCTGTTCCTCATGTCAGAGTTGGCCATTTCTTTTGGAGCTAAGTCGGCCTGCCACTGAGTAGTGCTCCCAGTCTTAATGACAAAGGCAGACGCATTCTACTTCACCCAGTCATGATGGTTGTCAAAGCAGACACCATCAAAAGTCTCAAGCTTTACAAGCTTGATACCCTAATATGATTGAGTGGAGATAAGAAAGAAGAGAGAGAGGGAAATATAATGATGTCTGTACTGTAAAAACAACGTAGATGTTCTATACATTTAAACATCGTAACAACAATCTGCACAACAAACACAGAATTTCATTTGGGAAAGTTAGTCGTAATCATGTATAAAGGACCGCAACTCAATAAACAAGTATGCAACAACAGTGGTTCAGTGGGCTATATTTGTGCGAAATAGGAGTGTCACGCCGCCTTTGCCGGTCCCAAGCCCGGATGAAAAAGGAGGAGGGGGAGCAGTAACAAGCTCACTAAAAAACCTGGGCTCAGCTGGCCCGGCTGATAGTACCCTGTAAGGACTCCAGGGATACAGGATGAGCAAGCGTTTGTACTCCATGTTAGGAGCGGCTGCCTATGGTGTCTGTTCCTAATGACAGAGGTGGCCATTTCTTTTGGAGCTAAGTCAGTGGCCTGCTACTGAGTAGTGCTCCCAGTCTTAATGACAAAGGCAGACGCATTCTACTTCACCCAGTCATGAAGTCTCAGCTTGATACCCTAATATGAATGAGTGGAAATAAGAAAGAAGAGAAGAAGAAGACACAGTACCAATAAAATAACATCCTAAGTATTTACTTTTTTTAGGAAGATACAGATGCCTGTACTGTAAACACAGGGTAGACATTCCCTACGTTTAAACATCATAAATAATCTGCACAACAAACACAGAATTTCACTTAGGCAAAGAGTTAGCCGTAATCACTTATAAAGGAGACCATAATTGCATACACAAGTATGCAACAACAGTGCTTCAGTTGAGTATTTGTACAATATGAGTATCACACAGTACCAATTGTAAAAGGGCTGATTAAACAAAATTATCTAACATATTAGAAAGTGATAGGATTATGAATTCAGGTACCAAAACTTACCTTTAAAAAAAAATTCTTTTACCCCTTATTGATATGATAATTTAATGGAAGAACCTGAATCATATATGGTGAAACCTCCCAGCGGTTTCGTCAGTTTAATATACCATACCAAACGGGGGGAAAAAAAGCTTTGATATATCTTTTATTTGTTTTTAATAATTCATCCATTTTTGCACTTGAAAATGGATCTTGATTATACTTGGAGCATGTGGTCTAATCCTTCCTTCCTTCAGTGTCTTCCTCTACTGGGCCACATGGTCTCTCCATATCTCCCTCCTTCAGTGCCTTCCTCTACTGAAGGTGGCTGGCCACATGGTCTCTCCATATCTCCCTCCTTCAGTGCCTTCCTCTACCGAGGATGGGCCACATGGTCTCTCCATATCTCCCTCCTTCAGTACCTTCCTCTACTGAGGGTGGGCCACATGGTCTCTCCATATCTCCCTCCTTCAGTACCTTCCTCTACTGAGGATGGGCCACATGGTCTCTCCATATCTCCCTCCTTCAGTACCTTCCTCTAATGAGGGTGGGCCACATGGTCTCTCCATATCTCCCTCCTTCAGTGCCTTCCTCTACTGAGGATGGGCCACATGGTCTCTCCATATCTCCCTCCTTCAGTACCTTCCTCTACTGAGGGTGGGCCACATGGTCTCTCCATATCTCCCTCCTTCAGTACCTTCCTCTACTGAGGGTGGGCCACATGGTCTCTCCATATCTCCCTCCTTCAGTACCTTCCTCTACTGAGGGTGGGCCACATGGTCTCTCCATATCTCCCTCCTTCAGTACCTTCCTCTACTGAGGGTGGGCCACATGGTCTCTCCATATCTCCCTCCTTCAGTACCTTCCTCTACTGAGGGTGGGCCACATGGTCTCTCCATATCTCCCTCCTTCAGTACCTTCCTCTACTGAGGGTGGGCCACATGGTCTCTCCATATCTCCCTCCTTCAGTACCTTCCTCTACTGAGGGTAGGCCACATGGTCTCTCCATACTTCCCATGCCATCTCCTTCATCTCCTCGTAGGTGTGTCATCCAGTCCATTGTTTTAGATCATCTATGTATCTCTGTCGTCTCCTTCCCTCGGAGCTTTCCCTCTAACACTGTCAGCAATGTCTCTCCTGCTGATCCACGCATCACATGTCCAGCAAACATCAGTTTTCGTTGTGGTCCAATATGTTAATATTGTTCTGAAAAAGGATGTGTGTGACAGAGCCGACCCACAGACCCCCACCGAGCCTACGAAGCCCTAAAGACAGGTCCCGACAAACACGGAGAATACCAGCTCGACTACGAGGCCTACTGGCAAAACGACATGTGATTCCACCGCCGCCATTATTTGTATACCTACCATCTTTTTCTAACAGATAAATCTCTATACAAAGTCTTTATTTCTTACAAAAAAATAACCTCCTCGCATTCCTTTTCTTTCTTGTTGGATAACGACACAAACACATAGCTTATCTAGCATCTAAACCAAAAAAAATCTGGGGTGTTAATAATACAAACTGTATTTACATATTTTCATCTCTAATATACTTCTTCAATTATTTTGTACAATTCCATAAACTCACTTTTAACACACTACTTGTTTAATTTTTAAAATGGTTATTGAGTACTGTGTGGAATATGTTCGAAAATATTTATAGCTCTGTCTTCTATATATGCTAATACTCATTCTCCTTAAAAAATAATCTAATTCATTTAAAAAAATCTTCTATCTGTGTGACAAATAGCATTATGCTCTAGTCCCCCAAAAGTATATACACTCATAGACAAAACTTAAGAAAGTTGTACCTTTCAGCATTTATATCGGGATTCAGACAATAACTATGAAAGTTATTACAGTGACCTTTATTGAAGACATACGAGATCACCAAGTCTACACTCATGGACAGAACTTAAAGAAGTTGTACCTTTCAGCATGTATATAGGGATTCAGACAATAACTATGAAAGATATTACAGTGACCTTTATTGAAGACACACGAGATAACCAATATACACTCATAGACAAAACTTAAGGAAGTTGTACCTTTCAGCATGTATATAGGGATTCAGACAATAACTATGAAAGATATTACAGTGACCTTTATTGAAGACATACGAGATAATCAAGTCTACACTTATGGACAAAACTTAGAAAGTTGTACCTTTTAGCATGGATATCGGGATTCAGACAATAACTCTGAAAGATATTACAGTGACCTTTATTGAAGACATACGAGATCACCAAGTGTGAACAAAATAACATGTCCCTTAAAAAAAAAAGACCTGCGACATCAAATACTTTCCACTTAAGTTTTGTCTATGAGGGTAATGTATGTTCCCCCCAACTTTGCTACCTCCCTGTTGAACCTGTTGGTGTTCCCATATCCCACCTTAACTCTGAGTTACGGCCGGTTTCTCCCACATTGATGGTGTCACATGTCCTGTGTATTGGGGCTTCCATATGTCACCTGGTTTCTTCACGGTATTGGTTAGAAGTTCCCTTCCAATATATACAGGGTGGTTCCTGGTGTTTTGCCCAGATATCACGTGCCAGCGGGTGTAGCAATACACTAGGTTAGGTCAGATAGAGTAGGTTAGGTCACCTCTCTCGTCAAAATAGACATCAAAACTAGAAGCCATTTATTGACCGTCTCCGCAAACTAGCGGACTCAGGTCGGTGACAAAGCCACAACACCAGCTTTGGAAAACTAAGACGCATCCACCTGGAGACCATGATTTCAGGCTAATGGCCCTCGTCAGTCTAGAGCGGACTTTAATCCATGAGATCCATAAAGTATCCTAGTCCCTTTAGCAGCTAAACACCTCTTTGGAAGATTGTAAAGATTCCATTAGATCCCGTGTGAATCTCATGTAATAAAGTCCGTCCTAGACTGACGAGGGCCATTAGCCCGAAACCATGGTCTCTAGGTGGACGTTTCTCAGTTTGCCAAAGCTGGTGTTGTGGCTTTGTCACCGATCTGAGGCCGCTAGTTGGCGGCGACAGTCAATAGATGGTGTCTAGTTTTGACATCATTTTGACACGATAAGTGATCATTATCTTTATTGATCAATATCCTCCCGGCAAAATTTCCATATAAATTAAAATTATCTCAGTTAGTTCAAGTTGTTTTAGAAATTAAACTATTTTCCCCCGTTTTCCCCGATATAGAGAAAATAAGCGCCTGTTTGGTCCACAAGGAAAATTAATTCCATTTTTTAAAACAACCTAACCTACTCTTTCTGACCTAACCTAGTGTATTGCTACACCCGCTGGCACGTGATATCTGGGCAAAACACCAGGAACCACCCTGTATATATTGGAAGGGAACTTCTAACCAATACGGTGAAGAAACCAGGTGACACATGGAACCCCCAATACACAGGACATGTGACACCATCAATGTGGGAGAAACCGGCCGTTACTCAGAGTTAAGGTGGGATATGGGAACACCAACAGGTTCAACTGGGAGTAGCCAAGTTGGGGAGGAACATATATTACCCTTATAGACAAAACTTGATGTTGCAGGTCTTTTCTTTTTAAGGAGACAGAAGCAATATTGTTCACACTAGGTTATCTCGTGTATCTTCAATAAAGGTCACTGTAATATCTTTCAGAGTTATTGTCTCAATCCCGATATACAGGCTAAAAGGTACAACTTCCTCAAGTTTTGTCTATGAGTGTATACATACTTGGTTATCTCGTGTCTTCAATAAAGGTCACTGTAATATCTTTCAGAGTTATTGTCTGAATCCCGATATACAGGCTAAAAGGTACAACTTCCTTAAGTTTTGTCCATGAGTGTATACACACTTGGTTATCTTGTGTGTCTTCAATAAAGGTCACTGTAATATCTTTCAGAGTTATTGTCTGAATCCCGATATACAGGCTAAAAGGTACAACCTACTCAAGTTTTGTCTATAAGTGTATACATACTTGGTTATCTCGTGTCTTCAATAAAGGTCACTGTAATATATTTCAGAGTTATTGTCTGAATCCCGATATACAGGCTAAAAGGTACAACTTCCTTAAGTTTTGTCCATGGGTATATATGCGTTTTAGTTTGCAGAGGAAGGGCTTACCTGAAAGCTACTTTATACAATCAATAAAAAGAGTTGCTGCATCTTATACCTTTTTGTAATTTATCGAAATCCGCAAACCTCTGATAATGAATATTTGGTTTATTCAAAATTTCAACCAATTAAATAAGAAAAGAAAGGTAAAACATTGAGCATTTTGTTTTGTAAAAAGTGCAGGTAGCTCAAAAATTCTTTTAAATTAATTTTATTTACTTGATTAAAGGAAGCTTTCGGGCAAGTTCTTCTTCAAATAACCAAAAAGTTTTAGTTAGTTGAAGAAGAGCATGCCCGAAAGCTTCTTTTAATCAAGTAAATAAAAGAGTTATGGTGATTATGCCTTTTATATAATTCCGGGTCTTAAACACAAGGTAATAAGACCAAATCCAAATGAATAAATAAATAAATAGTGTGTGATGTTTTGGTAACAGCATTGTTACCATCTTCAGACAAAAGTACTGAAACTATTTCATTCCATCATTCAGTACTTTTGTCTGAAGATGGTAACAACGCTGTTACAGAAACGTCACACACTATTTATTTATTTGGATTTGGTCTTATTACCTTGTGTTTATAATCTACTAGCCGAATGACCCGTGTTTTACCCGATTGAATGTTTTGATTCAAATACTATTTGTTACAATTATAAATTGGCGCCTTAAATAAATGCATATATTAGTTAATAACTATAGCCTATGTGCTTTATCTGTCTATGTACTGTTGGCTTCCGTAGGCGTCTCTTACTGGGAAAAAGAAAGAGAGGATTCCATTTAGTTATTAACTAATATATGCATTTAAGGAGCGACCCGCTCCAACACAATAGTTACAAAAACCAAAAAGCGAGTGGGGGGGGGGGGCAAAGTCAAAAACAAAGTGTCTCGCGTAGTGGCGGCGCCATCGTAGCCACGTGATCGTAGCCAACCAATAGGAGAGCGCCATTCCAAAAAAAAAGCAAACGGTGACAGAGATGATTGTGGCTTATCAAATTTCGGGTCTTATTAGGAATTGTGTCTTCTGTAGATAGATGTGTCTGCTGTATATAGCTGATAGTGAATTGAACAGTTTTTGTTTCCACATATTTGTGAATGTTGGATAATTAGATCAAACACCTAGCAACAATGGGACTATATAGAATTAAGCTAATGAAATCTTTTTCAAATAGGAGGTTTGATCCTGACTGATGTTTACAAAGTTCTGCGCTTTGAGAAAGCCCAAGAAAAATTATTGGAGCAATACCGAAGATGCATGTCCGCGTGTTACGGAAGCTCAAGAAAATGATCAGAGAAGCACTAGAGCTGCAAGATCTGTGATTTACGAGGCAACACATTATAAATAACCTAAGAATTCATCATAATGGCTTGGTGCATGGCCGCTGGTTTTAAGATACCATGTTGCAAAGGTTCAAAGAATTGATCTAGTCAACCTAATGGCTGCTAAACCTGGCTTCTAGTTTTAAAAGCCGCATGTAGCATGGAATTGATTCAAGCAACACCACAGCTGCAAGATCTAGTTAGTGGTCTTAAAGGTCACATATTGCAAAGAAAAGGAAATTGATCAAGATGGCATTGTGGCTTGTAGGTCGCACATTGCAAAATCTCGAAGGAATTGCCACTGGTTTTAGAGGCTGCATGTTGCAAAGGCTCAAGGATTTCACCAGGGCGGCATCACAGATGCAAGATCTAGCCTGTGATTTAAGAAATTGATCAACACTGAACCACAGCAGCAATATCTCTTAAGATTCATCTCACTTGATGTAACCCTAGGATTCCTAGAGCGTCCTAAAGTCACAAACTATCCAGCTAAGATATATCGTTGCAGCAACATATGTCCAAATATTTTGAAAAGGTTATACTTAAATCGCCCGCTCAAATCCATCTGGAGACATTTTTGGGCTCATCTGAAGGAGATTCAGTGGTGGATCTGGTAAGGAGAGCAAATCAAGAGGTGAGTCCCGGATATGTACAGGTTATAGATACTGTAGTGAGCAGATAGTTAAAGAAATGTTATGAAAGTATAAAGTGGAAGAGTACATTAGAGTTTTATAAGTTCATGTATAAGGGGCAGCCAGAGGAAGATATATCGTTGCCTCAGTTTTATATAGGCAGATAGAAATATCACATGGATCCCAATAACCAATCAATATTCATCACAGTAAGGACAGTAGAAGTTTGAATTATGTGTGAAAGAAACATTTGTGTCAATGTTTTCATTTGTTATATTCAACTTAAATTGAAAATCGGGGGGGTCGGTGGAAGGCTGGTTAAACCGTTTGGTTTTCATCCACTACGACCCAGGTTCAATTCCCACATTGGACACTTTTTTCTGTTTTAAAAAAATAAATAAATACTCCAATGGCCCCCGATTCTTGCAAAAGTCCAACCCCACCAGCAAGTGCAAGTAACCAAACGGGGCTCTGGCACATTTGTAAGTGCAAAGTCGAACTGCTTTTCTCATGTGTAGACATGTGGTGTGCTTACAGTAAAAAGCAGTCGCTAACTACCCACCATGATTATCATGGCCTGTACCACGTGTACTAGGGATAAGCAAAAAAAAAACTTAAATTGAAAATCCTGAGTTCAACTGACCCGGTTGATGGACCTCAGCAAGGGTCCCTCTCCAGGGATACAGAGGAGCTGTGTCTGTACTCATGTTAGAGTCGGCAGCAAAGGCTTCCATGTTAGGAACGGTTTCAAATTACAGACAAAGTCAGATTTTCACCAAAGTGTGCCTGGATCATGGTGCCATGATCAACAAAAAATGCACCCCTACATCCCATTCCATGAGATTACTCATGGAATTTGTGTAAACTTTACACAAGGGGATAAGAAACAAAAACAACTTGAATTGATCAAAATCCCACCTACAATTATCATATATATCTATCATAATATATTTGGTATAATTTAATAAGACTTTTTAAATCTAAGATAACAAGACCACATCCAAAGAGTTAACCTGTCCATCTTCTTTCTTATCTCTATTCAATCATATCAGGGTATCAAGCTTGTAGAACTTGTTGATGGTGTCTGCTAGGGATGAGTAGAGCTCATCAATGGATGAGCCAATACAGTCAATGTTGTGGTTTAGGGTTACAGGTTGATAATTGCACTTAGTACATGGTAGGAAAACCTTGCAACCATTCTGGAGAGTCATTGTCCATAGATGACCAGATTTAAGTCTGGAAATCAAAAAACTGTTGTTCCCTGGAGTACAGAACTTGTCCCTCCTGCTCTGTACCAGTCGTGCAGCAGTAGATTTCCATTCCTGCTGGTATTGGGTCTTGATAATACTGAGGAGGTCTCTTTCATCTAGTTGGGTGGTAGATTTTCTGGCCTCTCGGTACCTGTCTGTGACATTCAAGTACAGTTAAACCTGTCTATAGCACCCCCTCTTGAGACTCACCCAAATAGGGTGCTATAGAGAGGGGGTGCTATAGACAGGTAACTTTTAATGTAAATCTCGCATCGTACTACATATTTAAAATCAGGCGCTATAGAGAGGGAGGGGCTATTTAGAGGGGGCGCTATAGACAGGCTTAATTGTAACAGCATTATCACTATCTTCCGAATAAGGGAAATAAGAAAAATATATATATCAACACGGGTGAACAACAGATCAAGTCTTGATTCTAATAGAGTTGAAACCTCTCTCTCTCTCTCTCCCTTTATAATATTTGCTAGACTCTATAGTCAAAGCCATATCATTATAATTAATCAGTATTATATACATAGGGGAGGTTTATTCTTCTTGCATAAACAAACCAGACAGAATTTGAATTTTCTTTATAGATATGGCTACAAGAAAATAAGACCTAATCCAAATAAATTAATAGGCTGTGATGTTTCTGTAACAGCGTTGTTACCATCATCATCATTTTTTAAAATTATTCTTTTGTCTGATAATGGTAACAATGCTGTTACAGAAACATCACACTATTAATTCTTTGATTTCCATTTAGCTTCATGTCAATAATATCTTCTTTGAATTCATAGGAGTTTTTTAACAATTTCATGTTTACTTCAATCCCTATACCCATCACACTATTAATTTATTTTGATTTGGTTTTATTTTCTTGTAGCAATAATCTATAAACCAAATTGTGCTTTTTATTATTTATAGATATGATAAATGGTCTCAATACAATAAAATAATTCCTTGTATCAATTGAGTAAAATATATCATTCCTCCAGGGAAAAGTATCTTTTCAAAAACATTTTTATTATTCTCTAGCTTTCAGGCACGGATGTCCTTCTACAGTAGAAAACCTGGTATAATATCTCCTGCAGAAGGGTATCTGTGACCGAAAGCTAGAGAATAAAAATGTTTTTGAAAAGATACTTTTCCCTGAAGGCCTGATTAATTTTACTCAATAAATGGCCTCAATCCCAATGAATAGAAAACCCCTATTTTTACCTCCTAGTTTGCGAGTACAACTCTCAGACAACATCTGTTGGAGTTTATTAATCTATTTTTTCTATTATTCTGTTATATTGTTTTTAATTTGATTTGACCACGGACATCTGGTCACGTGGGTATTTGAAGATGTATATATTGTGATGCAAAATAAAGTAGAAGAGTCACCAGTGCGTCGTGTCGGCCTCATCCTTCTGAGTTGGTACACGTATTCCCGTGTGCAAAGTACCGCATCCTCCCGAGATAAGAGCCTCCCTTATCCCTAGGTCGACGGCATTCGGATCTTCCCTCAAGGAGAACAGAATACAGTCCTCTAAAGACGGTGGAGCAAGGGATAACAGGTTAGCGCCTTTTAAGCGGAACCCCTTCTCCAACCCAGGTCAAACATTATTGGTCCCTCGAGCCGGATCTAAACGAGGCTAAGAAAATTAGGGAAGAAAAGAAAAAAAGAATTCTAAAAGGAAAATTTGCATACCTCTGAAGAAATTAAAAAATTTGGTTGAAAGTTAAAAGGGAAATTTGCAAATTTAATTAACCAAGTAAAACATTGATAAGAATTCAAAATGAAAAAGAATCTGAAACTCCGAACGCTGTTGCGATTATCAGCAACAAAGAATATAAGAGAAATCGAGGCGGAATTGGAAAAGGAATCTCCATCTCATGAGACAATCGGGATAAAATTTGAAGTGTTGGAGACAATTGAAAACCAACTTAGGGATGCAAATGTGCAGATTATGAATCTGATGTTGGAGGATGAGGAAATATCTTCACCTGATCTGGAGAAGGAACAGGACATGGTGGTCCAGTATGAGGAGAGTTTTGTGAGAACCAAACGCAGGGTGGCTAAATATCTCCAGGTCAGGGAGACTGGACAACAAGGCCGGGGCACTCTGGACCCTGCTGGGAGCGCCCAGGGGGGTGTGCCATCGTGCAAGCTGCCTAAGATGGCACTCCCGGTTTTTGATGGCACATGTCTTGAGTGGATGGGATGGTGGTCGCGGTTTGAAATGATCCACGAGAGTGCAGTGTTGACGGAGGTGGAAAAATTCCAGTACCTAGTGCAGTCAATGAAGGCTGGTACCCGACCAGATAGATTGGTCAAGAGTTACCCGCTAACCACAGAAAATTATCCTAAGGTGGTTAAGGCATTGCAAGACCGGTTTGGGGATAGGGTAATATTGACCGAGGTCTATGTAAGCCAACTATTGAAGTTGGTTATAAATAATGCACGGAAAAAGACCTTAACATTGGAAGGTTTGTACGACCAGGTCGAATCACATCTAAGAGCCTTGGAGTCATTGGGCGTCACTACAAAACAGAATGCCGCATTTTTGTACCCCCTGGTGGAGTCAAGTCTGCCGGAAGACATGTTGAAGATATGGCAAAGAAGTGCGCTGGCGGGGTATAGTGAGGACGAAGGAGAACTCCCCATAACCATCGACCAAAGATTGGAACAACTTCTCGAGTTCCTAAGGAGAGAGGTGAAAGGGGATCAACGGCTTGAATATATGAAAGAGAGGTTTGGAGAATCATCCCAAAGGAAGAACTATGGCCAAAATATAGCCAGGATGCACGCCGCTCAGATAAAGGAGGCTCAGGGTAGAGTGACTCCCCTGTGCCTCAGGTGTAAAGGAAAGCATTGGATCCAGGATTGCGCGGGTTGGCGTTCCATGACAGTGACCAAACGAATGGATGAAATCAGAAAGGTTAACGCCTGTTTTCGGGTGGGTCATGTGATGGCGGCCTGCCGAACCCAAATCCGGTGCTCCACTGCAATCGACCCCATCATACAACTCTGCATCTGCCAAGGCGGGTATCAATGGAAGATCGGGATCAAAGGGAAAGGCAAAACACTGAGGAGCCGCGGGTCTCGCCTGGTGAACAAGAAATGGCCTTATCAGGGATGCATGTGAGAACCGCAATCCCAACAGCCTTGTTGGCGACAGCTCGGGTTCGCCTGGTGGGCCCTCGGGGCGTGGGAGTCACTGTTCGGGCGTTGCTGGATCAGGGGTCTCAGTCGTCCTTTGTCCATCGAGACCTTCTTCATCACTTGACTATCCCAGTGCATAAGGTCAATGCACAGGTCTTCGGGATTAACGACACCAGGGGAGAGCATGTTAAACAAATGGTATCCTGTTCGGTGGCGTCGTTGACGGAATCAGGATGGACTATGCCGATTCGGGCGCTGGTGGTGGGAAGAATGACTGGGATCCTACCTAGTCGGGATCTCCGTATCCCTGTGCCGTCCAGCTGGAAGACCCTGCCATTGGCAGACCCGCAGTTTGAGACAAGTGGCCGAGTGGATGTAATACTGGGAGCGGACGTATATGGAAGTTTATTACTTCCTGAAGTTAAGTATGATGAGAAAACCCAATTGTGCGCGCAGAAGACCCGATTGGGCTGGATTGTCTCGGGAAAATTACCAGGTGAAGGAGAAGTCGGCCCACACAGGGTGTACAACATTCGGGTTAATTATGAAGAAAACCTGGACAACGTATTGCGGCGCTTCTGGGAGGTGGAAGAGGTCCCCTTTAGACATGCCAAGTCGGACGCAGATGAATTCTGTGAAGAATTATACAAGACCAGAGCTATGGCAAAGATGGAACGCCATGAGAAACGTAGCAGAACTCCAGCGTCTAGGACGGGTGAGAAAATCTCTGAATATTCCATGTCGAAAGAAGAATACCCCACTGGCAGGGTTAAGTTGACCGAGTCTAAAGACAGATACGGTTCTGAGCGTGTCAAGGGGAAAGTGGATAAACTCTGCCCAGCTAGTGCCATGGTGAAGGTGACCGAAAGAAAAACCTGTCCAGATAGTTCCATTCTGAAAAGGCCTGAAGAGTCAACTTGTCCTGACTGCTCGAAGGTGAAAGGATCAATGTGTCCACACTGTGCAAAGATGAAAGAGATTGAGATGCTAACCTGTACAGACAGTGCCAAAGTAAAAGCAGAACTCTGTCCAGACAGTTCCAAAGTGAAAGTAGATAAAGAAAAACCCTGTCCAGACAGTTCCAAAGTGGAAGCAGATAAAGAAGAACCCTCTCCAGAGCTATGGCCCAAACTGCCTAAAGATAGAAAGGGATGGAAAAGGTGTCCAGATATTAAGCCGAAAGATTACGATCATTTGGAAGAGAAGGAGAGTGACAGGAGGATTCTTTCAATCGACGAACTTGCAGAAGAATTGCTGGAGAGCTACAAGGAATTTCCACCAATCCATGTTAAAGTCGACAAATGTGGCAACCTCGATGAACATTGGCTGAGACGAAAGATCCGCGAGGATTTGTGCCAGGTGCCTCCAAAAATTCCTCCCTATATAAGGATGAGTGACTCCACAAAACTGAAAGTTGAAGAACTCCGGAAAATGGCTTGTTTTTTAAAGAGCACTAACGTGTTAGGAGACTTGCAAACAAATGTTGTCAACCTAGACATCGTGGAAGAACTTCTGAAGTCTCGGCCGAAGTGTGAGAATAGGGAATCGGAGTTGGACATCTACGAAAACCTTGAATTGGAGCAGAAAATTTTGGATATCATTCAGGAATCCAATATTGAAAATCCAAATTGTGAGGAAAAGATGGCCGACAGTAAGCTCGTCCAATCTCACGTGGAGATCTACAGAATTGACGAAGAACCTGATGACAGGAGCATGTCCATTTCGCGCTATGTGGCTCAACACGTCCCCAGTGCATCTTGCTGCGGATATCTACAGAATGGGAGAGAACGGGAGATGCAAGACATCAACGATGACTCCAAGATTTCTAAAGAAGCTGCGAAGAAAGAAAAGGTCGAACAACCTCACGAAATCTCCCTATCCTGCCAACTTTTACAGATGAACGGCAATCTGAACAGCAACACAACTGTTGGATGTTCATAATCACTTTTAGATAATCAGACTTCAGAAGTTCTGTGCACAGAATCTGTCTGTTGTGACGACTTAGACACCGAAATATGTCCACTTTTTGAAGATTCTATTGGTGAAGAACTTCACAACCTCTTACAACCAAAAGTAGAGCCCCCACACCAGGAATCGCTTATCAAAAATCTCTTAACTGAGAATGACGACATTCCTGAGGCTATCGATGAGAATCGCGAAGAAGATTCTTCAATTTTAGAAACCACTTTTGTCATTGAAGACGAAGAGCCTAACGAAGCTATCGGAGCTCCAAGGATCGAAATTTCCGAAATTTCGGTTATTGATAAATCGGAAGGCAAAGATTCGAAAGAACCAATGGTCAGTGCAGAAGCTCTGGATAAGAAAGAACTCTGCCATGATGACCCGGCTCACCTCAATGTGGTTGAAGCTGATCTTAATCGACCTAAAGAGGCTACCAGTGGCATAATCAATGTTTCTACTGAAGCTAATGAATCGGCAAGCAAAGCTGTACCTGTTGAAATTGTGGATCCATCAACAAAGGATTATCTACAGAGCTGTGAAAAGGCTAAATTATCCCGTTGGAAGCCCATCGATTCTCTGTGCTTGGAAGATGTCAAAGAATTTGAAGACGACGTTGAAAAGTACAGTTCATCGGCATATATGGAATGGCCAGAAATCTTGAAGAAAGAAGTCTTAAGACCCGAAGCTTTAGAAAAGGCAGTCAATCTGGAAGATTCTGAGAAGGTGGCAGAAGGTCAACAACTCTCCGATGAACATTTAGAGGAATCGAACAAACAAGGCTCATGCATAAAGACTGATTCAAAACTTTGCAAGATCCTATTGAATCCGACTTAGCGGCTGCAGAGTCTGAGAATCCAATAGTTTCCGAAAAAGAGCTGGCTAACGAATCTGAAAATCTCATCCAAGATTCACTTCAATCAGATGCTCAAAGGGAAGCTGAAAGTTCTAGCAAGGAGTTAGCCGAAGGATCTGACGAAGCTGTAAAACAGCAGGAATGGAAGCAGGTCGTCAAGAAAAGTTGTAAAAACAAGCGCAGGACGGATTGGTACGAGTAGCATCTATCCGCACCAAGGCTGGCATACTCAGGGGACCCCTGGTTAGGCTGGCGTTGCTGCCTGTTCCCCACGGCTTGCTTTGATGGTTCCCATCAACTCGGGGAGAATGTTGGAGTTTATTAATCTATTTTTTCTATTATTCTGTTATATTGTTTTTAATTTGATTTGACCACGGACGTCTGGTCACATGTGTATTTGAAGATGTATATATTGTGATGTAAAATAAAGTAGAAGAGTGCTGGCCAATTAGTCTCAACAACAACAACAACAAGTAGAAGAGTCACCAGTGCGTCGTGTCGGCCTCATCCTTCTGAGTTGGTACACGTATTCCCGTGTGCAAAGTACCGCATCCTCCCGAGATAAGAGCCTCCCTTATCCTTAGGTCGACGGCATTCGGATCTTCCCTCAAGGAGAACAGAATACAGTCCTCTAAAGACGGTGGAGTAAGGGATAACAGGTTAGTGCCTTTTAAGTGGAACCCCTTCTCCAACCCAGGTCAAACAACATCCTAATGGGATGATAGGGCACAATTTGGATTATAGATTATAAACACAAGATAATAAGATCCAAATCTAAATAAATAAATAGAGTGTGACGTTTCGGTAACAGCATTGTTACCATCTTCAGACAAAAGTACTGAATGTATGTACTTGTATGTAATTTAGTACTTTTGTCTGAAGATGGAAACAACGTTGTTACAGAAACAATCACACACTATTTATTTATTTGGATTTGATCTTATTACCTTGTGTTTATCCTAATGGGATGGTAAACACCAAAAAGTGTGACAGAATGAAAGCCGGGATAAACTTTTGACTTCATTCTTGTAACAGTCTTCTCTTCTCTTGTCCTTGGGGGGTGGAATTGCTCCAAAAGGTGAAAGACCTTAAGTTATTCAGTCAACTGGCTTAGATGAAAGAAGTTACTAGCAAACCACTTCTGAAGTTATATAACAAGATGTTTGTGTTTTAATAATAACAAAAAAAAACACAATAAGAGAAAAGGAAATTTAAAAAAACAAGGTAGTTTTTTTTTATTATTATTATTTAAAAATGATCCCAAGTTAAATAGAGTTTAGATATATATATAAAATTGACTCATTCCTTTTTTTACTTTTTTTTTTCAGAACACAAAAGAAATTTTTTTTTTTTAAGTATTTTTTTCCAAAAAATGTGTGCATGATTAATTAATTAAAAAAAACTACATGTTTATTGCAGATGTTTCCGATATATATATTTCAATCATCAATAAAAAACAAAGTATAAAGACAACATAAAAAATATATATATTTTTTTTAATATACAGTAAAACCCCTCTATAGTGAACCCTAATGGGACTGAACCTTTGGTTGACTATAGCCATGGTTTGTTATAGCCATAATTTACTGTATTATAAAATTAAAAATGTGGGATTATTTCAGGTTTGTTATATGGGAAGGTTCACTATATCCCAGAGGTTTGTTTAACCACACCAGGTTTGTTATATTGAGGTTTTACTGTATTAATAATGAGATACGCAAAAAAATGGGTAAAGAAAACATACTTTTTGAAGAAAAAGGAAAAAAAATTAAGTTTCAAACTCACTATAGATTTGTATATAAACACAGAAGTATATAAAGGGCAGTGTCTTTTGATCATTTTGAATGGAGCAGATTTTTTAAATAATAAATAAATAATGATAAATAAGTGCTTCAATACATATTTTTAATAATAAAATCTTGTAGTCGCCAACTTCTACCCATCATGATTATCATGGCCTGTATCACGTGTACTAGGGATAATAATAAAAAAAAAAAAATTTTTTTTTCTTATCCTTTTATTAGTCTAAATTAGACAAGATCTTGGAGGTCGTGCTCATAAAGAAGTTCAAGAACTCTTTTTGGTTCTCTGTACAGGGATCCTTTGTCCTTTCCAATACAATTTAGTAAATGTTGGGGAGTGGCCTCTTCGGTTTTGCACCTAGTGCACATGGGGAAGCTATTGGCTCCCTCTTTATAAGGCTTAGATAACTTCAGACTTTATAACCATATATTGAGGAGCATGGACTCATGGAATTTGTGTAAACTTTGCACAAAGGGGGGATAAGAAACAACAACAAAGATGTTAATACCAAATTGCTATAGTAAAGGAGTTTGTTATAGTGAATTTCCAGTGAATTTAAGGTTTTAACACAAGTTAATATTGTAACAAGATATTTATATATTATGAACAGTTTATTCATTTTCGTAAGCTTGCCAAATCTGAAATAATTACTAATCAACGATTAGTTGATATTTATTCCGATAGATGGCGCAAGCCACCAGCAACTTTTTAGTTCTACAATCAATTCTTTATCATAATTTAACAACCTGATTGCAGTAAAATTTTACTTTTGTACTATTTTTTTTCTCACAAAATTATGTGTTACCGTTAAAAGTAAGGCCATTATAAGTAAACAGTTGGGTCTAATTTCAATGTCAGGGATGACAGCAAAGATGTCTGCTCTATCTCCGTGTTATAAAGAGTTTGTCTGAAGTAAAGTCAAACTGCCACAATATCAATGACAGACATCTAACCATTATGAAGTTTCCAAACTCCACCTTTGCCCGTCCCAAGCCCGGACGAAAAAGGAGGAGGGGGAGCAGTAACAAGCTCGGTAAAAAACCTGGGCTCAGCTGGCCTGGCTGATAGTACCTTCCAAGGGCTCTTAATCCAGAGATACAGGATGAGCAGTGTGTGTACTCCATGTTAGGAGCAGCTGCACATGGCATCTGTTCCTCCTGTCAGAGGCGGCCATTTCTTTTGGAGCTAAGTCGGCCTGCCACTGAGTAGTGCTCCCAGTCTTAATGACAAAGGTAGACGCATTCTACTTCACCCAATCATGATGGTTGTCAATTTCAAGTTTTACAAGCTTGACACCATAATATGATTGAGTAGAGATAAGAAAGAAGATGAAGTTTCCATCACCTTCTGTGAATTCAACCAAATTATCATAGGCTAGGATAACAACAAAGTTTATGATGGATATGGCCCATATATAACTGGAAGCTGTCACTTACAAACAATAGGTACAATTTGGATTATGGATAGAATACATAGAAGAAATGACACAAAATTATTATTATTTTTTTTTCCAAATATCAAAACTGATTAGAATATATACTCCTCGATTTATCTTTAATTCAAATTATGCAAATTTTATGGAAAAAAAAACATGATAAAAGAATTATTTTAAAAAAAAATTATTTTTTTTTTTAGTCTAAAAGAAATTTATTAAATATATATTTATATGGCGCGCTCTGCCTTCTGTAAAGCACATGTTGCTCCTGGTCAGGATATGCCATTTTTATGTTTGATATATTCATATTTTAAAAAGCATAGCTAAATCTGTGAAAGAATTTTTTCAATATAATTTTTATAAAAATGAAAGATCACATATCAAAAATATTGCTTTAATCCTACCCAAAAAAAGAAAAGAATTGGAAAATGAATAGAAGTAGAAAGACAAAAAAAGTTTCCACTTTAAATTTGCTCCATTCCATATGATCTTAGGAAATATTGCACAGTTATAAAGAGAGAGAGATTAAAAAAAGATATAATAAGCTATATGATTGATTGAGCTATACAATATATATATATGACTAGAAATCTTTTAAGAAAAAAATAATGGAATGCTATAAAAACAACTAGAGCAGAGCAAATATCACATTTTTTTTGTCTTCAAATGTACATTGGGGAAGTCAAAAAGATAACAAATGAAATTAGCGTACTCAAAAAAAAAAAATTCCAAGAATTTGTCTTTATATTCATCAATTTATAATATATTTCTTTTAAAATATATATTTCGTATCTTTTTCTTAATTCTTTGGAGGGAAAAAAGGGTTGTGAGGAAATATTTTAGAAAAATGTGAAAAAGTGAATTAAAAAAAAAGATTATGTAAGAGAGTATATGAAAATGATTTCTTTTGTTCTATTTATATATTGCTATATTTTACTATTATGAAGTGTTATTAAATTCATTTTAAAAATCATTTATTTACAATGTTGCCATATCCTTTTGAACAAAAAATACAAATTGCAGTGAAGCAATAAGATGCTTTGTTTGGGGGGGGGGTCTTATATTAAAAAAAAAATCAATATAGTAAAAACCTTTTTGTAAAGGACAACACCTAGTTGCAGAGTCAGTGTCCTTTAAAAAGAGGGTCCTCTTGACAAAAAAAATTCCATCAGTGCAGTTTAATTTGCTAGTAATAGTGGCATTTAGTTGTTGCACACTTATTATGTTAACCTGAGGGTTGTTGCTTGTCATGAGAAGTTCACCAATGTTAGGTCTGATAAAAAAAATCTACGAAATTACGGAGAGGTGAAGGCAAGGAGCTCTATTCGTCAAAAGTTGCATAGGAGAACCAAACTGCATATCACCTTTTTAATCATTTGAGTATAGATTGTAATGCTGGTGGATCCCATTAGATGGAAATGTTCACATGGTCCACTATGACATGAAGGAATGTCTGTGAGTTTCCTTATTTTGAGAATCCAAAAATAGTATCTAGTGACATATCAATGTTACAGAAAAATCCTGCATATTCATTTGTATGTGGTCTTTTTACATTAAGGTTTTCAAATTCCTTATGTGAATTTTAACTTGTTACCTTTCTAAGGTACAATTTGGATTATAAATTAGAGGCACCAGCTAGATTTGAACTCAAAATCTCCTGTTTACTAGACAGGCGCCTTAACCAACTAAGCCAAGGTGCAACTTAGTCTTGTTACCTTATGCAACTTGTTACCATGCAATTTGCATCTATTAATCCAAATTTTTTGTCCTAATATAAATATATTTTATATAACAATTTTTTTTTTTTTTATGATTTTAAAATGTTTAGGGAATTTTTTTGTTCGACTACTTTTTTTTTTTTTCTATTTTCAATGAAAAATTCATTTAGTTAAAAAAACAACAGATGTGGCAACATTGTCAATAACAAAAGTCAAAATACAAAAAGAAAAATTGTGTTTACAATGTATTTATATAAAAATAATCAATTTTCAGACTAATTTTTTAAAAAATCTTATTTTTTTCTATATATATATATATATATATATATAATTTATATATATATTATTTTACAATTTATTATATAATTACCCATCCAATTAGTAATTTTTACACAGAGTAGACAATATATATAATTTTGTTAAAGTTTTTTTTATACAAAAATAGTTTGGAGTGCACTAAAAAGATATTTAGAGAAACATAGGTATAAAGGTTTATAAATGTTGGAACAGAAAGAAAAATGAAAGGAACCTCTATGTAGTGTTACAGATGTTGCTAAAAAAGAGGGTTACAAGGGGTCAGTAGAGGAGTGGTTGTAAACCATTGGTTTTCGACTGCTAAGACCCTGGATCAAATCCCACATTGGGCACTTTTTTTTTCTAATTAAAAAAATGCTCCAATGGCCCCCGATTCTTGCAAAAGTCCAACCCCACCAGCAAGTGCAAGTAACCAAACAGGGTTCTGGGATATTTGTAAGTGCAAAAGTCAAATTGCTTTTCACATGTGTAGACATGTGGTGAACTTACAGTAAAAGTAGTCGACAACTTCTACCCACCATGATTATCATGGCCTGTACCATGTGTATTAGGGATAATAATGAAAAAAAAAGGGGGGTAACAGTATCTAGTTTTTATCAGGTCGTTGTCCCCTATAACCATTTCACAGCCATACATACATACTAGCATGTGCTGTTAGCCAGTGACAGTACCATAGGAGTAAACTTTCCCCAAGGAGTCCCAACATTAGTTTCCCAACAGTTTTTATCTCCAATAAAAGCCTTTGTATTGAAAAAAAAAAATAAAAATCACAATACACAGCCATTTACAAAACTGAGTATTAACGTTTATCCCCCCCTGATACAGTAGAACCTCCATGAGAGGATACTCCTGCTAGAAGAAAACTCTCTACAAAGAATTTTTTTTCATTTGCCAAAAAATTACTATTTTTTAATCAAAAGACTATACTCTCCAGTAAAAGGACATCTCTCCCTAAAGGACACTTATATTCTACATCTAAGTGTTGTCTTTTACAGAGAGGTAGTTCTATTGTAGAAACTCTCCAGTAAGAGAACACCTCTCCCTAAAGGACACTTTGACTCTATATCTAGGTGTTGTTCTTTACAGAGAGGTAGGATCAAATATAATTAAAATGTAATGATTAGATACAGTTTGGATTATAGATTAGAAAGACAAGATAAATAAGACCAAATCCAAATAAATAGTGTGCAACACTTCGATAACAGTGTTGTTACCAAAACATCACGAATTATTTTTGGATTTGGTCTTATTACCTTGTGATTAAAATGCAATAAAGAATGTACCAGAAGAGAATAAATATTAGATCTCAAGATCACACAAAAGAGAGCTATAAGCCCATGAGGAAAGGTACATCACATGCCAGTTAGCAAGTGACTCTGATGATCATATCCCACACAGACATGTGATTAGCATGGTAAGATACAAGAAAATAAGACCTAATCCAAATAATTTATTAATGTGCGACGTTTCGGCAACAGTATTGTCACCATCATCAGACAAAAGAATAAATGAGAAAAAATATCACAGCAAGTTCTTAATTAGTACTGTTAGTAGTACTTTTTTCTCATTTATTCTTTTGTCTGATGATGGTGACAATGTTGTTGCCGAAATGTCACACACTAATAAATTATTTGGATTAGGTCTTATTTTCTTGTACAGTAGAACTTGGATAATTCGAACTTCTTTAATTCGAAAACTTCTTTAATTCGAATATTTATCTTGGTCCCTAGAATTTCCTATATATATAATTTCCGTTTTTAATTCGAATTTTTGGATAATTCGAATTTTTTTATGGTCCCTTGGGGTTCGAATTATCCAAGTTCGACTGTATTATAATCTATAATCCAAATTGTGCTTTATCATAGCATGGTAAGAGTTTAAAATATCTTGACCCTTGACTAAAATTTTGTAGTCTTAAGTTTTTTTTGTTGAAAAATGTAGATCCTTTTTTATTTCAAATGAGTTGATTTTACTGCATGTTTCAAAAAGAAACTAATCGAATGGACCTACACTTTAGGTTGAAACTTTAAAGTGGTATCACCGCCATATAGTGCCATCTCCAATATGAAGACCAACCATAATAGATTGCCATTTCATCCCTATACCTCTTCATAGCTTCCATTATGTAATGATTCTGTTACAGTAGAACTATCTCAACTCCGCCTTTTCCGGTCCCAAGCCCGGATGAAAAAGGAGGAGGGGGAGCAGTAGCAAGCTCACTAAAAAACCTGGGCTCAGCTGGCCCGGCTGATAGTACCCTGTAAGGGCTCCTAATCCAGGGATACAGGATGAGCAGCGTTTGTACTCCATGTTAGGAGCGGCTGCACATGGCGTCTGTTCCTCATGTCAGAGGCAGCCATTTATTTTGGAGCTAAGTCAGCCTGCTACTGAGTAGTGCTCTCAGTCTTAATGACAAAGGCAGACGCATTCTACTTCACCCAGTCATGGTGGTTGTCAAACAGACACCATCAAGGGTCACAACTTGATACCCTAATATGATTGAGTGGAGATAAGAAAGAAGAAGAAGAAGAAGAAGAGAACTATCTCTCTGTAAAGGACAACACCTAATAGCAGAGCTAAAATGTCCTTTAGGTGTCCTCTTACTGGAGAGTTTGTTAAATAGTAAAAATATTGATATTGGTGATGAAAACTGCTTTTGTAGAGATGTGTCCTCTTAGAAGAGGACTAAATGGCAAAAATGGCAATTAGGGTGAACTCTCCCAGCGGTTTCACCAGTTTACTCAACCCTATTTCCATATGCAGAAAAAAAAATAATAAAGCAGCATCATTAAACAATTTTCTACTGCCCTCTCTCTCAGGCAGTACAATATTATTTAATTTTTAATACGTGTCTAAAATAAAGTGTCAATTTCTTAAAACAGACAGCGTGCAAATACATCATATAATGCAACATCTGTAGCCAGGTCCTTATCATTGCAGTAAGAGCAGTAAACACAAGGTAATAACACCAAATCCAAATAAATAAATAGTGTGTGACGTTTCGGTAACAGCATTGTTACCATCTTCAGAATCTGAAGATCTACCATCAGAAGATAGTAACAATGCTGTTACCAAAACGTCACACACACTATTTATTTATTTGGATTTGGTCTTATTACCTTGTGTTTATAATCTACTAGCCAAATGACCTGGGCAACGCCCGTGTTTTACCCGATTGAATGTTTTGATTCAAATACTATTTGTTACAATTATAAATTGGCGCCTTAAATAAATGCATATGTTAGTTAATAACTATAGCCTATGTGCTTTATCTGTCTATGTACTGTTGGCTTCCGTAGGCGTCTCTTACTGGGAAAAAGAAAGATAGGATTCCATTTGGTTATTATCTAATATATGCATTTATTTAGGAAGCGACCCGCTCCAACACAATAGTTACAAAGACGAAATAGCGAGTGGGGGGGGGGGGGCAAAGGTGGCGTGACCGTAGCCAACCAATAGGAGGGCGCCATTCCAAAAAAAAAGCAAACGGTGACAGAGATGAAAACTGATGACTGATTGTTGATTAGGAGATGAGGAATGACGCTCGTAACTGTATATAGAATAATCAAAATTGTGCCTTATCAGTAAGAGCAATAGAAAATTGTTTCATTTTTTTAAAGAATTATAAGCATTCAAAAATAATTTCAATTTCTTAAAACAGATGCTAATGTATCATATAAAGCAACATCTGTAACACTCCATTATACAGTTCTCCTTAAAGAAACTAAACCCACAAAGAAACAAGAAAAAGAAGAAGAAACAACTGGATAAGTAAAAAAAAATTAGAAGAATCATTGGATAAGTAAGAAAAAAAAAACACCAAGAAGAATGGTTCACAGAGCTAACACCCAGCAGCGGTGTAACAATGGCAGGTATATAACAATGGTGTAACAATGAGATTGTAGAGAGACGACGGAGAAGAAGAGAGGAAGACAAAAGCCATTTGTTCATTCATCCATAAATTGGGTCGGTTCGGCCAGTGTTCAGCAAGACACATGAAAAACTAACACCAAACAAATGTGCTTTCATAAAAATAAAAAAACATCAAACAATATTAAAAATGACTATTTTAAAAGACTGTGTGAAAAAAAAGATGGAAAAACTACATCAAATATATACTCATGGACAAAACTTAAGGAAGTTTCCTATTTTGATGTCGCAGTTATTTTTCTAAAGAGACAGAGACAATTTTGTTCACACTTTGTTATCTCGTGTCTTCAATAAAGGTCATTATAATATCTTTCAAAGTTATTGTCTCAATCCCAATATACATTCTAAAAGGTACAACTTCCTTAAGTTTTATCCATGAGTATATTTATAAAATCACACAAAAAACACAATAAATCCAAAAATTTCAACAATATACAATTTTTAAAAATAATGATCAATTTCATATAACAAAGATATTTCTACAATTCAAAAAAATGGAAAATGATAAAAACACTTTTTAAAAAAATGATTCATAAAATCTATTATGTAAAAAGACAGTCTCAAGGAATTTAAAAAAGATGAAAGAGTTAAAAAAAAAGTTTCTTGTTTATCAAAAATGAAAAAAAAAAAAGAATAAAAAGTAGATACAAGGATGTGTTATAATAAAGAATGGATCATACCATTTTGCACAATCCATTTTGCACAATCGTGCAAATATTACAAGTATTTACAAGCTCGTCATGGTATACAATTAAAGACTTCACACAAACACACCAACAACATTGTGGTTGTATTAAGAGAGGTTGTTATTTCTGGGTAGTGTCGAAGAATCTGAAGATGGCGGAGGAAGAGGTGGGGCATCTGGAATCAAGATGGCGGCCATTAATGCCAGTCATTCAACCTTTCTACAAACCCCACCTTCTAGGAAAAGACGAAAAGCTACAAGAAGTTTCAGTAAAGAAAGGTAACAACCATGCTAAACATACAGAGAACATGCAATAATCATTTGTAAGAGGAGGATGCACTAAACTTTTCTAAAGAATTTAAAATTGGATGCAAAAGCAAATCTAAAAAAAAAAAGCATGCAAAGGTGGAATGAAAAAATAAAAAAAAAAGCTAAATTTCATGCTAATAGAATTATAAGAATAATTATTATTTTTTTTTAAATCAATCTGATGAACATCACACAAAAAGCTGAAAGAAAATGAATAAAATTCGGTTTTTAGAAGAAAAAAAATCCTTTCAAGGAATCCTAGGAGAATTAGATTAAATTTCTAAAAAATGCACACAGGATGGATTATCAAGGGAAATTTTCAGTAATAAAAACAAGACCAAATTTAATAAAATGTGCTTGACATTTTAGTAACAATGGTGTTACCAAGATATTACATACAATTTATTCAATTTGGAGATTTAGTCACTTTACCTTTCATTTGTAATCTAATAATCCAAATTGTACCTTATCATGGTAACAAAGCTTTAAGCTGTTAGCTAGCTATATTTCTTATGACAAATTGTACACACATTTCAATTTTAACAAAATTAACTTCTCCAAGAGAATTCTTAAAGTGGCAGAAGAGATGCTGCCAAATCTCCAAGTTCAATATCTAAAGCTTTTATCCAGCCTCAATAGTTTATTGTTTCTTATCCCCTCGTGTAAAGATTACACAAATTCCATGAGTTCATGCTCCTCAAGCTGTTTTATGATAAGCAGTGGCCTCTCCCAAAGGTCCTGTTTAGTGCATCTAATGCAAGCCAAAATGTGTTCTGGAGCTGCAGGTGCCAAGCTACATTTTGGGCAAGTGGGGTAGATTTTGTTGTTATTTTCTATCTTTAATGGCTTAAGATGGCCTGTTCTATTGGTGGTGGTAACAATTAAACCTTATTATGCATTATTTTAACTCCACCTTTGCCAGTTACAAGCCCGGATAAAAAGAAGCAGAGGGAGCAGTAACAAGCTTGCTAAAAAACCTGGACTCAGCTGGCCCGGCTGATAGTACCCTGTATGGGCTCCAGATCCAGGGATACAGGATGAGTCTGTACTCCATGTTAGGAGCTGCTGTACATGGTGTCTGTTCCTCATGTCAGAGTGGCCATTTCATATTGGAGCTAAGTCAGTGGCCTGCTACTGAGTAATGCTCCCAGTCTTAATGACAAAGGCAGACGCATTTTACTTAATTCAGTCATGATTTTCAAAAACCACATCATCAACCGTTTGGCTCATCCATTGATGAGCTCTACTCATCCCCAGCAGACACCATCAACAAGCTCTACAAGCTTGATACCCTAATATGATTGAGTGAAGATAAGAAGAAGAAGATGGATTATTTTAGGGAAATCAGTTCCAAGGCTGATGTGCCTTCTCAATACAGGCTCTTCTCCAATGTGATTAATCCATAGCCATAGTCTGGTTTATAAATTGTTGCCTTGATACAGTTGGAACATTCAATGAGGATTTTCTATCTATAATAATAACTCCCGCCTTTTTTCCAGTCCCAAGCCTGGATGAAAAAAGGAGGGGGAGCAGTAACAGTTAAGCTGGATGTATACCTGACCCTACACAAGGGCCTAATGAACCTAAATAAAACCTTCATTTTGTGATTACTCTAGTCTTTCTACCTCAACAATATATTCATGCACTAAGCACGACCGCTACGACCAGGGTTCAATTCCCGCATTAGGCCCTTTTTTTGATTTAAAAAAAAATGCTCCAATGGCTCCCGAAAAGTCCAACCCCCACCAGCGAGTGCAAGTAACCAAATGGGACTCGGGCACATTTGTAAGTGCAAAGTCGAACTGCTTTTCACATGTGTAGACATGTGGTGCACTTACAGTAAAAGCAGTCGCCTACTTCTACCCACCATGATTATCATGGCATGTACCACGTTTACTAGGGATAAGCAAAAAAAATAAAAACTAAGCACACAAGTTGCAAACAGACAAGCAAACAAGCTAAGTTGCACAAGTAACCATGCTAGATGTACGTTGTGGGAAGCAGAGATTATGCATGCAACTGTTGGCAAAGTAATAAATAAAATGTTGGCACAAAGTCAATGTTACAGGGAGTAAGAAACCCACTTACTGTTCTCATTTTCCTGCAGCGCTGGGTCACAGGGAAGTTGGTTGCACTGCGGATGGTGGTTGTTCAGGTCATTTGGCAGGCCTGCTGTGCAAACATCTGTCCGTCATACAACTGGTAGCTTTATGATAAGACACACAATTTGGATTATAGATTATAAACACAAGGTGATGAGACCAAATCCAAATAAATATTGCCACATGGAAATTAGGGAAGACTAACTTCGGGATGAGATAGAAATTTATTTCAGGCAAGAACAAACTATGAATGATAAACAAAAGATAAGCAATGAGGGAAGTTTACAGAGTAGCAAAATATAAACATAAAAAATGATACTCTGTTGCTGTTGTTATGTCCAATGAAGAGCCTCAGATGTCTCCATACATCTCTATCACAGCAATGTTCTCTATCTTGGGTGTGTAAAGCTGCTGCTCTTGGTCCATGTCAATTTTCTGCAAGGCTGCGGCCATTGCTGGCCATGAGAATATTTGGATAGGAGTTAGTTCCCCACCAGGACAGTTGTTGCATGTCCTGTAAATTCTTGTGCCATCTGGATGTATTGTCATTCCTTTGTAGTGTTTTGTTCTGAGCCTTGTTATGGTTTTTGTAATTATTCTCTTAGAGTTTATTTCGCATATTTGATCTTTTCTTATATTTTGTTTAAAAATCTTGTATTTTGCCAAAGAATCAGCGTCAAATACTGACATTTGTTCTTTCCTTTGGCTCAACCTTCTAGCTTCCTTTGCCAATTCAACTGCCATCTCATTACCTCCGATCCCTACATGGGCAGGAATCCATTGTAGAATGCAGTTATTCTCCAATGGTTCCAGTTGGGTAAGTAATGAGTGTATTTTCTGTGTGATTCTAGTATTGCCCTTCTGAATTGCTTCTAGAGAGGATCTGGAGTCGATGAATATTATAACTCCTTCTGCTTGATGCAGGGATGGTTGGTTCAGGCATACATCAAGAGCTTTCCAGATAGCTGTCAGTTCACAAGTGAAGTTTGATGAAATCTTTCCTGCTCCTTCTTTGATTTTTATGTGTGTTCCATCTTGCAGTATTATGTTAATTCCGGCCCCTCCATTACTCAGGGTAAGGTCTGATGATCCATCTGTATATGCTGTTAAATAATTTCTCTGATCGTATAAATAAATTGTGTCAAGTCCTTTCTTTTTAAGTATGTTTCTGTTTCTCTTTCATTCAGGTTAAGATTGATGATTACATTTGATGGCAATGGGGTAGGAAATATTGGTTCTTCTTGAATTTGAAAGTCATTGTATTTCATATTTATGCCCTTTCTAATATTGTTGTTGTACTGAAGTGTTGAAGATCTTTTGAGTCTTTCTTTTTGTGTCCAATCTCTGTTAATAAAATAATAAATACTTTGTTACAATATATAATAATTATATTTAGATTATAGATTATAAACACAAGGTGATAAGACCAAATCCAAATAAATAGTATGATCCTACCAAGTGATAAAGTACAATTTGAGTTATCAATTAGAAATATATGGTAAATAAAGACACCAAATCAATATGCTGAATGTAACATTTTGGTAACAATGCTGTTACCCAAATGTTACTCACCCTTTATTTATTTAGATTTGATCTTTATTACTTTGTGTTTCAAATATATGACACTTTACATGTATTTGAGAAAATTGTGTACATATAGAAGCTAGAATTATAAACACAAGGTATAATAAGACCAAATCCAAATAAATAAGTAGTGTGTGACGTTTCAGTAACAGCGTTGTTACCATCTTCAGACAAAAGTACTGAATGAGAAATTTTACCACAGCATGTTTTTAAATAGTTACTGTTATCAAGTGTGTAAACAAAAAAACATGCTGTGGTAAAATTTCTCATTCAGTACTTTTGTCTGAAGATGGTAACAATGCTGTTACCGAAACGTCACACATTATTTATTTGGATTTGGTCTTATTACCTTGTGTTTATAATCTATAATCCAAATTGTGCCTTATCAAGCTAGAATTAAAGAAACAAAAAAAAAAAACATTTCCCTGAAGAAGGTGAGTCACTAAAATCTCTGGAAAGACAAGTGGTTAATATAGCATATATTTTCAAGATGCTAAATAAGTTATTTCTATGTGATATTTCTGCAACAATATTGTTATCAAAACATCATGTATATATTATTCCATTGGTTCTTATTCCTTTGTGATTCTGTACAACTTACTGAGTACAACAACGGCACTTCAGTGAGGAAATCTATTTGCATAGTAGTTACACTCATGGACACAACTTAAAGATGTGGAAATTTTTTGATATTACAGTAGAACCTCTATGTAAAGGACACCTAATTGCAGACCCAAGGTGTCCTCTAATTGGAGAGTTGCTAAATAGTAAAAATGGTAATTTTGCAAATGAAAACTGTCCTTTGTAGAGAGGTGTCCTCTAGCACGAGTGTCCTCTCATGTAGATTCTACTGTACCAGTCTTTTTTTTTTTTTTGAAGGTGACAGGGGCAATTTTGTTCACACTTGGATATATCGTGTCTTCAATAAAGGTCAATGTAATATCTTTCAGAGTTATTGTCTGAATACCGATATACATGGTGAAAGGTACAACTTTCTTAAGTGTTAAGGCCATGATAAGGCACAATTTGGATTATCTATATACAGTATATATAAATCAATGTTTGTATGTTTGTATGTCCGGTATACAAATTCACAGTAGTTCACTAATTCAAACCAAAATTTCCATACATAGGTAAAAAAAATACGGGGAAGACGATAGGCTATTTTTAAAAATATATATAAATCAATTATAAAAACTATATATTCAAATTATTCTACTTAGCTCACGAACAGCGCCCTCTATCAAAGATTAGATTAAATTATGCTGATGCAAACAAATAGATAATGCTAATAACAAACAATTATAAAAAAAATCTTATCTAAATATATATCACTCGGGTAGATATGCACACGGGTCACCCGTCTAGTAGATTATAAACACAAGGTAATAAGACCAAATCCAAATAGATAATTAGTGTGTGACATTTCGGTAATAGCGTTATTACCATCTTCAGACGAAAGTACTTAATTTCTTAAGTGTTGTCCATGAGTGTAGGCTTGTTTGTTGCCTCACAATATATATAAGCAATGGTATAATTCAAAGAGTATTAAAGAATAAACTTGGCAACAGTTACCAGGACAGTGGTAGATGTGAGGATTGGACCTCGGAGGACGTGGCGTTCTCTTCACTGTCGCATAGAGTGGTTCTTCATGGAGCTGCAACACACATTTACATATATCTCTCTTTAATAACATATTTACATATTAGAAGTGCGCTTACAGTAAAAGCAGTCGCTAACTACCCACCATGATTATCATGGCCTGTACCACATGTACTAGGGATAAGTAAAAAAACATATTAGAACATAGCCATTAAAACAGGCTATAAAGATATTTAAAAAATATCTAACTCCACCCTTGCCAGTCCCAAGCCCGGATGAAAAAGGAGGAGAGGGAGAAGTAACAAGCTCACTAAAAAACCTGGGTTCAGCTGGCTCGGCTGATAGTACCCTGTTAGGGCTCCTAATCCAGGGATACAGGATGAGCAGCGTTTGTACTCCATGTTAGGAGCGGCTGCACATGGCTTCTGTTCCTCATGTCAGAGGCAGCCATTTATTTTGGAGCTAAGTCAGTGGCCTGCCACTGAGTAGTGCTCCCAGTTTTAATGACAAAGGCAGACGCATTCTGCTTCACCCAGTGTGGAGATAAAAGAAGAAGAAGAAAAAATATCTACACAAGGTAATACGACCAAATCCAAATTTAAAAAAATAGTGTGTGACGTTTCTCGCTAACAGCGTTGTTAACATCTACAGACAAAAGTGCTAAATGAGAAATTGTATCACAGCATGTTTTAAATAGTTATTGTTATCAAGTGTGTAAACAAGATTAATCAGATTAGAAACCGGTCATATCTCATTGAGTGTAACTGCTTTAAAATTAACCCTGAAGTATTGGCTGCGGGTGTTGAATATGAGCAGTGACAGATTGCCGCGTATATGTTTTAATAGAACAGGGGAACTGTCTAATGCTTCGGGCACACCCATCGGTTTCATTAAAAAAACTCACCAATCTGCTTAACAATAATGGATCCCCTGCACTTGTTTCCTGTGATGATCCTGAAACGCTGAGGAGTGCGATTACAGGGCTCTTAAAAACAGCGGCAGACCAATCTATACAAAACGACCTTACAAGAATGGATAAATCTAAGCTATACTCTCACTACAAAGACATTCACATATCTTTCATGACGGAGGGATACCTTTTAGGGGATTTTCCTTTCCCGGTTGTGAGACTACTCGCACAAGTTAGAATACTTTCAAATTTTTTTAGAGAAAACCACACCAAGATGCTCTGCGGTGAGGACCCGATCTGTACCTTCTGTAATTCAAAACTAAAAAATGAAATCACTCACTATATTTTTGATTGCTCTGCTCTGAAAGAAGAAAGAAGAACCTTTATGCTCAAAACTGGGCAACTCTGTGCTTCACTTCCATCAATAATTGACAATATGACCCAGAATAAGTATATTCTACGGCGTTTTATGGTTTCCACAAGTCCATATCTCAGAAGAAGGCCAAGTGACACTCACTCCTCACTTTCTTACTGCTACTCTTTTTGTGTTGTTTTTCTTGCTTCCCTCTTTCTCTTTGTTTTTTTTTTTCTTTTTCTTCTG
This sequence comes from Cordylochernes scorpioides, assembly GCA_030710605.1. Lineage (NCBI taxonomy): Eukaryota > Metazoa > Arthropoda > Arachnida > Pseudoscorpiones > Chernetidae > Cordylochernes > Cordylochernes scorpioides. The sequence continues at coordinate 146,345,758 of CP092863.1, read as the reverse complement.
TATATATCGTTATTTCCTTTGTCTCACTGCTTTGTTCTTATGCATACCTCTGGTGAATCCTGTATAGGGTCAGTGACCCTAAATAAAGGCTTTTTTGTTGTTGTTGTTGTAAACAAGATAGCAGATAAGAAGAAGATAGTTTTCTAAGATGCACTTCTTTACACACTTGATAACAGTAACCATTTAAAACATGCTGTGGTATAAGTACTTTTGTCTGGAGATGGTAACAACACTGTTACCGAAACGTCACACACCTTTTATTTATTTGAATTTGGCATTATTACCTTGTGTTATAATCTTTAATCCAAATTTTATACTTTATCAAAATATCTAAATTGAAATGCTAAAGTAGTAGTTAAAAGTCCTAATGATAAAGTAAAATTTGGATTATAGATTAGAACTACAAGGTAATAAGACTAAATCCAAATAAATTAATAGTGTTTGACATTTCTGTAACAGCATTGATACCATCAGACAAAATGTCTTAGTCTAAATGATTTAGTCTTTTTATCTGATGGTAACAACACTGTTACCGAAACGTCACACAATATTAATTTATTTTTAATTTGGTCTTATTACCTTATAGTTATAAGTTCTTACATTATTAACCTATTTTTAAAAAATTAAAAAATAAATTTCAGTGTTAAAATGGTTAAAGTAATTGATCATGGTTTTAGCATTCAAATAGCTGGTGAAGTTATCAGTATCATGTAATATATACTGCAACCACTGAATAGATGAGCCCCATTGTATCCACTGGGGTCAACATTCTATTTTTTTACTATTATCCCCAACTCCGCCTTTGCCAGTCCCAAGCCTGGATGAAAAAGGAGGAGGGGGAGCAGTAACAAGCTCACTAAAAAACCTGGGCTCAGCTGGCCCGGCTGATAGTACCCTGTAAGGGCTCCTAATCCAGGGATACAAGATGAGTCTGTACTCCATGTTAGGAGCGGCTGCACATGGCGTCTGTTCCTCATGTCAGAGGCGGCCATTTCTTTTGGAGCTAAGTCAGTGGCCTGCCATTGAGTAGTGCTCCCAGTCTTAATGACAAAGGCAGATGCATTTTACTTCACCCAGTCATGATGATTGTCCCCCGGCAGACACCATCAAAAGGCTCAAGCTTTACAAGCTGATTGAGTGGAGATAAGAAAGAAGAAGAAGACTATTATCCCTAGTACACGTGGTACAGGCCATGATAATCATGGTTGATGGTTGCTTTTACTGTTAAGTACACCACAAGTCTACACATGTAAAAAGCAGTTCGACTTTGCACTTACAAATGTGACAAAGACCCATTTGGTTACTTGCACTCATTAATGGGGTTGGACTTTTGAATCAGGGGCCATTGGAGCATTTTTTTTTTTATTGAAAAAGATTGCCCAATGACAGACTTGATCCTGAGTTGTGGCTGTAGAAAATATTTCTAATAAAATACATTAGTTTACTAATCTAACCTTTTAAACATTACCAAAATCTATAGATTTACTATATTAACACTAAAATGGGCAGCTAAAGATCAATCAGTGACAAAAATGAGCTTAAAGAATTGCTCCACCAAGGATATACAAGACTTCATGGCTATAAAATATACAAAATTAAGAGATATATATTCTTAGAATGGATATAATCCTACCTTTCTCTGCAAGTTAAAAACAAAAGATGGTAATTTGTAATAATGCTGATTGATTTGCATATTAACTATTTTATTTATTTTAATTTGCATAATTGCTTTTAAAAGAATTCCATTTTGTAATGATGCATTAATTCTATTTAGTTTCATGATAAAGGTACACAATTTGGATTATAGATTAGAAACAAAAGGTAATAAAATCAAATTATTGTAGGGTCATGAAGTTTTGGTATCATCGCTGTTATTGAAATCTCACAAACATTTCTATAATTTGAATTTGGGCTTGTTACCTTCGGTTTCTATTTATTTTGAAATAAATATTTTATGGTTATAGTTGTGCGATTTTCTCAATATAAAGTTTGTCAATAAAAATTGAATGTAATGCCATAGCAAGCTGTTTACACATGATGTTTGAAACAATTTTTTTGGTGCAAATTTTTCTTTTATAAATAAAACAACTCTCCACTTACTTATAATGAAACATGTTAATAAGGAGATATAGGGGTTTTTATTTTATATATAAATGTAAGGTTCATAATTCAATTGAACAGAAGTCTTGCTACAATACCATTAAGAAAAATGTTTCCATTAGCTAATCAGAGATGAGCATATTAGAATGAGAGACATAGGGAATTGAGTTTATAAATACAGTAAATATTCATATGTTCCAAGATTTGGGAAGGTGACCAGAAATTGGATAAGGCTTACCTTGTTTAAATTTGCTCTAAAGGGCAGTCTAACCTAATCCATATAAATGAAATATATTGACAAATAAATCTTTATATTCAATCCAATAAATGCCTTTTTATTATCTAAAGTGTAAACAGAGAGCAGAATTTAGACGCCTTCCAATTAATTATACAATTAAGGATTTATATCAAATCGCCATCTTTTGTATGATTATTAACCCTAGAATAGTTTAAAAGAATAGATTTTTGTATTCCACTTTTGTATTATGCAAAATATATGCCAAGTACATAGTTTGCTATAACTAAAGAGAATATTTTTTTAATATATGACGGTTTATTATGCTTTATTCTTTAAATGTTAGATAAAATAATTTAGCCTATTGTCTGATATTGTGGAAAGGCAACATTGAAAGTGACATATTCGGCAAAATTGTGATAAGTTTTACTTTTTGAAAGGCTTAATGGTTCTTTAATATATTTTGATAAATAATTTCTCGTAGTCTTACTAACCTTTATTTACTTCAAACGCGAAATAAGCAAATGTTGATACATTTATTTCATAATTCAAGAATTTTAAAAACAAGTTTCGTTTGACTGTTTGTATACCACAGATTTTATTTTCTGTGTGTGACGCATTAAAATCATTTTTAAAAAATTATTTTCTGGTGTGTATGTATTTGTGGTAATCATGTAAATTGCAGAATTTTGCTATTATTTTTTAAATATTAATGTGTTCTCTTCGCGCTTAAAAATATTTTTTCCTAATCAATTTTTTTGTTGTTGTTGTTGGAGCCATTAAATTTTAACTTATTTTTTTCGAATTATTCAAAACAAACTTACCTTTCCTCGTAATCAAAGTACTTAATAATTATGATATTGAAATTAAATATGAGATATTCACATATAAGAATGAGCTATATTTTTACTGCTCATAAAATTTGATGGCTTAGAGATTTGAGATAACTCGCCAAAAATAAAATTCTTATTTATTTTATTTGTATATTTTCGTTCCCCAGAACAAATTTCTATAGAACTTACAAGAAGATATTTCATAAATAATTAGTAAAAAATGGGAAAATACCTGGTTATAGCCTGTATCTCCACATTCTTGAATTTCCAAGTTATATGGGGATGGATAAAATTGTCCCTCACTGAGGGCCTTCTTTAGTGAATATTTTTCCATTTCAGCTAATGGAAGAGATTCTGGAGGACCTCCATTACATTTGTGATGAGGATGATCATCATAAACGCTTCCTCCTGGAATACAAAATGTGTTATTCAAATCTATAGAGTACAATGTTTATAAACATATCCCCTAGTTTTATCAGCTTTAAGAGTATATCTCTCTTAATGTATAGCGATATTTTCTGCAAATAACACAAATTTGATCAAATAAATTTCTAAACACAATAATTAATCAAGAAACGCTCCTATAAAATTACTTCAGGATAAGGCCTAAACACTTTTACAATTTTATATCATTTTTGGAATTATTCTATTAAATAAAATTGTAGGATGTTTTTTTTTGCATTCAAGTAATTTTATATCAAATGTACACAATTTTCTAATATAAAAGAAAGAGAGGGTGTTTAACCTACGAAAATGCATATTGTTTAGATTGACCTAAAACTATTAAGATATCAGTCTGTCATTATTCAAACATGGAATCTTTAGAACTATAGTTAGACGCTTTAACTGTGTGTGTGTTGCCCCAAGCCAACTTCGTTATAAATTGCATATATAAAAATAATATTAACATATATTAATTATTAATAAATGGGAAATTAGGAATTTCATAGACAAGAAGTATACAATAAGTATAGTTAGAAGGTATATATATTTTGAAATAAAAATTGTCTGGCTAGCCTTCAAATTTCTTGATAAAAAGGATTGTCAACAAGAGCAGGTCTTTTCAAGTATATATATAAATATATATAGTGTAGAAACTATATAACAAAATTATAACAGTGATTCTAATTTTAAAACTTAAGGAGCAAACTGATAATAATGATAACTTATATCAGTTGAGGATGTAGTAGAAGTAAAGGATTTTTAATTTTTTTTTTCTCTCTCTATCTACAAATTAATAACATTTTACAAATTTTATAATTTGAATTTAAATGATCATAATAGTGAAGATAATCTTAATACAAAACTGGACTATAAAATTAAATAACTATTTATTATTATAAATATATATATATATATTATAAGAAGTATATATACATAAAAGTATACTTGAAACAGAAAAGAAGTCCATATACCAAAGAACAAAGGCATGTATGAAATTTCATACTTTAAACACTTGGGAGATACGAAACGCCATTTTAAACATCAAATCTGTTTTCAAATCGGTCCAAATGTCTAATTTTTAAATAGATAAAGAAATGAATAGATTGAATTATTCTAAATGTATTGAATGTGTGGCGACCACACTTTGCCTCAGCGAGCGCGAACTGGGACAAAATTTTTATCTAAGAAATTAAACTATTTTGGACGCGTATGTTTCTTTTTTAAATAAAACAAATTTCTACTGCCTCGATGATAAAATAATGAGAGGGTCTAGCTCATCAGAGGTGAATCCTCCCAGTGGCTTCGTCAGTTTAATCTATCAATTGATTCAATTCAAAAATAATCAAACCTGTAAAACTAGTTTAAATTTATCATAAAAGATTTGTACTAATGCATAATATTAAAATTGATTCTGTTTCCTTCAAAAACTAGATCATTGGTGATATCAAAGACTTTCCACTTCCTTAAGTATTGTCTATGAGTATATATGTAAATATAGGGATATCGCTGCTAGGGTAAAGAAAAAGTACCGTATGTGGAATCTGCCGCAGAAGAAGCTGAAGATGACGCGTGGCGACGACGCAGTGCTAACAGTGCAATACCTGCCAGCACTGCCACTACTAAAGCAGCTGCCACGGCCACTGGCACCAACACTGTCAGATCAGGATACAGTGCAGACTGATGTTGTTTCACTGTTTTAGGACTCCCAGGATCAGCTGCCACGCCATCAACTTGTTATATGCAAATCACACATTTCCATATAGCTGCTAGATAAAAATAATTGAGAATATGCGTACATTTTAGATATCAATTTGAAAATTCTGTAAGGATATTTAATTGAAATATTTATTTTTAAAATATATTTTGATGTATATAGAAAAATTATTTCTTGAGCATATATATTTTGATGATTTTTTGTTAGAAGGATATGGATTTATAGAAATAAAGGAAACCTCGCCCGTTAAAATAAACTTGAAAATCAAGCGCCATTGTAAGTCTCTGAAATTAAGCAGATAGTGACAAAGCGCTACAATATTGACAACAATAATTCAAATTCAGAATTCCCACCTGGAGACCATGGTTTCGGGCTAATGGCCTTCATCAGTCCAGCGCAGGCTTTGGTGTCATGAGATTCACAAGGGATTAATGAAATTTTCAGAAATTTCCAAATAGGTGTTTAGCTGAAAAAGTAGCAAGGCTTATATGGTTAAAATATAGATTTTTTTGCCGTGAGGAAAATGATCTATAAACAGAAAAAGTACACTTCTCCCGTCAAAATAAATGGACAACTATTGGACTAGCTAGGTCTTCCTGCTTTTTCCAAATGTTTTTTAACGATTCAGTGCTTACTTAAATAAACCTCCTTTCTTTATCTGAGTAATTTATGCATATAGCATATGTAAATACCAGTGTTTTTATTTATTTTATCTTTTCTTTACCTCGGATTTGCCCAAACCAATTTGTTTATGAGCTTAATTGTCTTAATTAAATTTCCCTGTATATAAATTTCATTATATTACCATTAAATGTGATTTGCTCTCACTTTTTTATTTTCTTCATTTCCAGAAAGAAAGACTCCGTACTAAATACATATATAAAACTATATGTTTTAGTAAAAGTTTTTGTGTGGGTGTAGGTTCAATAATAATAAATATAGCATATAAATATAAACACGTAGGTAAACAAGAGATATACAAGAATTTCAGGTAACGCAGGACAAGGACATGCACCATGGTATATACACCTATCCCCCGATTTACACGGTAGATACGTTCCTGAGAAAAACGTGTAAATCGAAAATTAAAATTTTTCGCGAAATTTATTTGCGAAGAAATACAGACACAGTGTGCGTGTGCAGCAAGTCAGCACATAAGCTCGGGATTCCTCGTGAGATGTGTACACAGCGCATGTGTTCAATCACAGTAGCATTTAGTATAGTGCGATAAAAACAAAAAAAAAAAACTTATTTGGAAAACATTGTAAATGCAAAAACGTGTAAAACAAGTACCGTGTAAATCGGGGGATAGGTGTACTTTCAAACATAGTATGTAAATAGAAGTAAATGGGATAGAGGTGTCCAAGATAGATTTGCGTTCTGTCATGGATTGGGACTATCTGTGAGATATATGAAACACCGTTTCAATATAAAAATCTATATTTAGAACTAGATTTCTATAAATTCTATTTAGTTTCGTGATCGATTTCCATAAATAAGAGTAATAATGAAGTAAACAATCAGCAACAACCACAACAACAAATTTCTATTCATGATAAAAATTGTTAAAAAAAGTTTTAAAATTACAAAACATTTTCTCACAATGAGTTTCTTTTTATTACAAAACGCTAGCTTTCAAGTGATAATCGCTCTTCAACGGACTTAATAAAACATCGACTATATCTTAAAAGAAATATTTACAAAACATACAGAGTGGATATTTACAACTAAAATTTTTAAATTTTGAATACAACAACAACAACATCCTCACAGCGATATTCAAACTAAACAACAACAAGGTCAATAAACACACAATAAGTTGGAAAACGGTCGATTTTCGACAGCTACAACCCAGGATAGAATCCCGCATTGAGTACCTTTATCTGAAGAAAATTGCTTTCAATGGCCTCCGATTCTTTCAAACCCACCAAAGGTATGCAAGTAACCAGACGGGACTCTGGTACATTTGTAAGCGTAAAAGTCGAACTGCTTTCCACATGTGTAGACATGTTGTGCACTTACAGTAAAAGTAGTCGCCTACTTCTACCCACCATTCTTCTTTGCTTATCCCCAGTACACGTGGTACAGACCATGATAATCATGGTGGGTAGAAGTAGACGACTGCTTTTACTGTAAGTACACCACATGTCTACATATGTGAAAACCAGTTCGACTTTGCACTTACAAATATACCAGAGCCCCGTTTAGTTACCTCTATACCTACCTCTACCCACCATGATTACCATGACGTACCTGGAATAAGTACCATTACAAACAATAACAATTAATATAACCACACAGCATACACATTTACAAAACGATAACAATCGTAACAATTTACAGTAAACTCTCCTATAACGCGATTAATATGTTCCGTGTTGTATGAAATCACGTTATAGGAATTCACGTTGTACGAAATAAAACTTGTATAACGCGAATGTTGTTAGGGTAAATTGTTTTTATTTTATAACGCGTTATACGAAAATTCGCGTTGTATAAATAAATTTGTCGCAATTTTTTTATCGCGTTGTAAAAACTCGTGTTATAGGAGAGTCTACTGTATATAAAAAAGAGCGTATTTGATTCTGTTAAAGAAAAAAAAACAAAAACAAATTTCTCCCAAAATATTTCGAGGGATTTCTCCATCTTTATCATTTTATTGCACATTTTGCATTAAATTGATAAAGAGTGAGCAATTCCTCATTGTATTTTGAGAAGAAGAATGTTTTGATCTCTAAAAAATCCAGATACGCTCTTTTTTATATAAACATATTCAATAGATTACCTTTTGACTTGAATCATAACAATGACAACAAAAATAAACAATTTTCTCCCCCTTTTCAATATCATAAGTATTTAAATATATGTAAATATAATAATTTGTATATAAAAATAGTATTTATCATTAATTTTTTAACGTGATAATCCTGTTGAAGGACTGACAAGTCCGAAAGCTTGAAAATAAATATTTGAACAAGAAACTTAGCCCTGGAAGTTTTATTTATTTTATAAAAAGTAAACAACAGTAACAATTGCAACAATAGACAACAATGGTAAAGAAGAAGGTAGTTACCGGCATAAGCAGTTGTAGCCACGGTATACTCGGCCTCAGTGACGCCCGCGGGGTTAGACGCGGACAATCTCAGGACGTACCAGGACCCCGGGCGGAGACCGGAGAGTTCCACGGTAGCCCCGGGCTCCGCTGACTCCACCGCCGTGGTCCATCCGCCTCTGTGATCCGCCTGGAGACGCCACCGTACCGCCAGCCGGGTGAGCGGTGGACACTCCCCGTCACCCCAGGCGACTAGTCGAACGGACACTGATGTGGTGTTGACAGACAGTAGGACACTACGTTCCGGGGCCACGGGCGCTACACAGCGAGTTCACATTAACCTCTACGTGTGTCTGTGTAGTGTGTGTGCATGTGCGTGGTGTGTTTATATATGTATGTGGTGAGTATGTATGTGTGTATATATACACTCAAGACCTTGTGTGGAGGAGAACTCTCTCAAGGTGGGGAAGCCTTCCTTGTTGAAGACATTTGTACACAACTATATATATATATTCCCCTACACTTTATATGCCATTTTACTCTTTTATTTTTCCACCTTTGTAAAATTTGATTAAAAGAATCAATAAAATTGTTTAAATTGTCAATTGTCTATATACACTCATGGACAAAACTTAAGTAAAAAGTCTTTGATGTCGCCGGTCGTCTATTTTTTTTTTAAGGAAACAAAGGTAATTTTGTTCACACTGGTTTATATGTTGTGTTTTCAACAAAGGTCACTGTAATATATTTCAGGTTATTGCCAGAATCCGGATATACATGCTAAAAGGTACAACTTCTCAAGTTTTGTCCATGAGTGTATTTGTGTGTATGTTGTGTTGTATAATGTATGTGATGTGTATTTGAGGAGTGTATAGTTTATGAGAGGGGAGTATGTGTGTATTGTGTGTATGTGAAAATTTGAAACTATTATAGACGCGTATGATTCTTTTTAAAAAAATAAAACAATTTACAAACAGAAATAATGTAATATATTTTTCTCTCAATATATAATAAGTATTTAAAATATGTATATAATAATGTGCATATAAAAATTGTATTTATTATTAAGTTGTTAAAGTGATAATCCTGTTGAAGGATTGACAAGTCCGAAAGCTTGAAAATAAAAAGTTGCACAAGAAACTTAACCCTGGATGCTTTATTTATTTTATAAAACAATTTCTACTGCCCTTACTGAAATAGAAAAATTAATGGAAGGGCCTGGCTCATCAGTTGTGAACCCTTCCAGATGACGCGCTAATGCATCATAATATTGTGTGTATGCATCACAATGTAAATATATCACTACCAGACCGCTTCTTAAAGCTTTCTTTAAAAGAGCTTACAAATAATAATAAAACCTGAAAATAGCTTTCGAACTAATTCCTTTCTACGGAGGGACATATGCAAATATGGTTTACGCAGTGTTATGCAAGTATTCAAGGTCATATATTCCGTGTCGATTGTATATGGCGTGGACCATTATATGCTATATAAGATATAAAAAATCTATTTTCTCACCCAACTTACGCGGAATTTCTGAGACAAAAACGGCCACTCACGCCATACTTTAATTTGCAGAATATTGACAGGTTCTATTCCCGTCTTCCTTATCTTAGAAATCATTCGACAAAAACTTCCAAGAATTTTAAAAAATAGATTAAAACTTTGTGAATATTTTTGTTAAGCAATTCAACATTTATTTTTAAAGCATTTATTACATCGAAATATGGAAATAAGGTAAACATTGAATAGAAACAAACTCTGCAGTTGACTGTCAGTGAAATTGTTTTTGTTAGATTTATTTCTCTATTTATATTTATATATTTATTTTATATTTAACCTCACATATAACCATATTAGATAATATATGAATGATAATATATGATATGAATATATATGATAATATATGAACCTTATAAGAAGGATGTAATAAAGAAGTTTAAATCTTAATTTTTCTCTCTCAAAAGGCATTTATTTATTTTAAAACAAAACTCTTACATGGTGATAAACTACAGGTGTTTAATTCCTTTTTATTTTCACCATCAGAGATATAAAAATTTGCAATATTTACCTCAAATACTCTATAACTTTTTACATACGAATATATATATATACATTCGATTTTTAAAGCAAATCATATTATTATTTTTTTTAAATCGAAGATTTTTAGGCGATTTTTGAAAAGGCAAAATTTTTTAAGCAGACGATATTAAAAAAAAAGCAGACGATATTTTAAAGCAGACGATTTTTGTTAAAAAGTAGAAGATTAAAAAATAAAACACCGACGAATTTAAATAAAATTGAGCAGACGATTTCGGTAGAGAAATTTTCTGAGAATCAACCTGAAATAATAATAATATAAAAAAAGAAAAGTAATAAAAATAAATAAAAAAAAAGAGAGGAAAAGATAAAAACTCTTACTTTTTCTATTATTATTATTATAAAAAAAATCAATTTAAGAAGAGCAAATAAACTAATGGACGGGTCGATGGTCCATTATTTTATTGGCGCAGACGATTCTGGCAAAATATGCGGAAACAATTTCGTCTGCATCAAATTGCAGAAGGCTTTGGTACTTTGCCAAAGTTGTAGCCCATCTCGATGGATCATAAATCTAATGCCGTTATCTATCTATGTACAGTAACTAGGGCAATAAAAAGAACTTTGGTTAAAAAAATGTTCAAATTTTACCATATGGAAAGGGTTTTTTTTCTGTTGTTTAGAGTAAAAATCTCTCTATAAAGTGGAGGAGCAATTCCAGAAATTTGTTGAGGTTTTATCCAAATTAGCTGTTTTTGTATACATCGAATCATCCCGCATCTTTCACTGAATTAGGCATCTTTTACCGAAGAGAAAATTGCTTCAATAGCTCCCGATTCTGATTTGAGAAATGCGTGTATTGTTTATTGAATAAAAGAACCCACATTAAGTTAAGAAAACAACACCTCCTGATAGTGACACTGAAAGCTATTGATGATTTGCGCCATCTATCGGAATAAATATCAACTAGATAGAGATTGCCATAGTTTGAAGATATTCAAGATATGGGTTCATTATATTTTTAACCCTAAAAATCATTCAAATTTGAAAAGGTGACAGAAAGTCGCTGAATCGTTAGATATTAATCTTTATCTTGAATTGATAAATATCAATTATTCCGATAGATGGCGCAAGCCATCAGCAACTTTTAGTGGTACGATTAGATGTGTTTTTCTTAAATAATCAACTTGATTGAAGTATAATTTCACTTTGGTACTTTTTGAAAATTTAAATTTAAAATTTGTTGTTGTTGCTTATTCCTCAAGTCTTTTAAACCATCTCCATTAGGTCCCATTGTCTCAGCTTTTCTTTTATTGTCCTGGGGTTTTCCCAGAGGTCTTTTTTGGAGGATTTGAATATAGAATAATAAACAAAACGGCTTTCGAGGATGAGTTTTTGCTTTGTTTTATATTATTCTCAAGCTTTATGGTTTCACAAAACCTCTACCTTCTTTTAGGATATCTAATTGTAACGTGGATGACAAGATACTAGAGTAAAGTTGGGGAAAGAGGGGTGGACTCTAGCGGTCCCCGCTGCCATGTGGCAGGCGCTTAAAACAGCATTCCTGTGTGGGGGAGGACAGAGTCTGGTTACATCTGCGGCAAGGAGAAGAGGTAGCGACTTGCCTCCGGGCGTGTGGATGATCCTACAAGGCGGTGCCAGGAGAGACAGACAATCGGAGCGACCTACAAGACGGTGTAGTCCAGGATGGACGTGTATAGTGTGGAGCGGAACGCTTCACAAGAGGACATCCACAGCGCCAAGGATTCTTCTGACGAGGAGGTCAAGTCCCACTGTTGTATTCCTTCTGTTAAGTGAGATACAATAAAGCGCTAACTTTAGCTGCAATCCCTTCGAACTCACATGTGTATCTTTGTGGCATCCTGAGTAGACATAGTACACGAATAGCGTCTGGGTACGACGTAACATTTCCTCCAGTAGAAAGGTTTGTGATACTCGAAAGCTTGAGAAGAATATAAAATAAAGAAACTCACCCTCGAAAGCCGTTTTGTTTATTATATTTTTATATTCGAAACTATTTTAAAGGCGTAAGATTCTTTTTGAAATTAAACAATTTCTCTACTAATTTAAACTAATTCTACTGTCTTCAAAGCTTATGTCCATAGTTCTTCTAAAATACTCATTCCAAGAGTCTATCAACAGTATCACTATAAAAGGAAGTTCCAAAAAATGCAATATAACAGCGGTATGGTAGATTAAACTGGCGAAACCGCTGGGAGGGTTCACCACTGATGAGCCAGGCCCTCCCATTAATTTTTTTCCATTGCAGTAAGGGCAGTAGAAATGGTTTAATTTCAAAAAGAATCTAGCGCCTTTAAAATGGTTTCGAATTTTGATAACAGATGGCGCGCTAGTGCATCATCTTCTATATATATAAAAATGAATGTTTGTATGTTTGTCTGTTGGTTGGTTGGTTGGTTTGTATGTCCGGTATACAAATTCGCAGTAGTTCACTAATTCAAACCAAAATTTCAATACATAGGTAAAAAATAACGAGGATGACGATAGGCTATTTAAAAAAATATATAAATCAATTATTAAAACTATATATTCAAATTATTCTAAATAGCTCATCTAAAACGCGGTGGAACTGATGGCGGGGCACGCCCATTGGCCGCCTGCGACACGTGGCTTCCCTGTGCGCGCGCATGCGCCGGGAAGGCACTCGCACGCCGGCAGCCGACGGGAGCGGTCGCTTGCTCGCCGGGAGTCAACGGGCGCGCGCATGCGCCGAGAAGCCACTCGCACGCCGGCAGCCGACGGGAGCAGTCGCTTGCTCGCCGGGAGTAAACGGGCGCCGACATTTAATCATGTAAACCCGGGCGTTGCCGGGCAACCCGAGGAAGCAAGGTGTAGACAAGATGAAGATCTAGATGAAGAATAAAACGTTTTTAAAATATATTCGCACTCGGGTAAAACCCGGGCGTTGCCCGGGCCATTCGTCTAGTATTTTATATTATTAAACACAGAGTTTGACAATACATTCTATTTTAATATGATGTATTAGCGCGCCATCTATTATATTAAATTTGAACTATTTTTAACCCGTATGAATCTTTTAGAAATAAATCAATTTTATTCTGCCCTTACTTTCTTTTCAATTTGCCTAACTTAATTTGTATTTATGGCTTTTGATACATTTCTATTATAGGTTGAATATTAATAGTGAAAGTTATTTTATAAGAAATTGCACTTTATATATACAGTGGTACCTCGACATACGAGTTTAATTCGTTCCGCAACCTTGCTCGTATCTTGAATTACTCGTATCTCGAAGCAAATTTCCCCATACAAAATTCCCATTTAAAATCACAGATTAATATCTTCAACACTACCGAACCGAACTCGTATCTCGAATTTCGCTCGTAACTCAAAGCAAAAAATCACTTGCTCGTCGGCTCGTATCTCGAAAAACTCGTATGTTGGGGCGCTCGTATGTCGAGGTACCACTGTATTTAGATATATTTAAAGATAAATGAAAGATACACCATTTTTATGCTGCTATAATTATTTTATTCTTTTTACAATTCTTGCACACGTGCTCATTATATAACAAACATTTTGTTATGTACAAGATGATGATAAAAATGTTCGATTCGTTTCGAATTAAAACAGAGTAAAGTACTAATATATCACTGATATATTATCTTTAAACAAAACAGATCAGCTTTGATCACTTTATCTACTTTTTTTACATAGATGTTATCTTGTCATTATAAATACCATCTTCATAATTACATATTAATTTAGTGTTTTCCTCGACTTGTTCAGTGGACAGGTGTTATCAGAGTCAAATAGACCTTTATTACCTACTGTCTCCATGTTTCCTTGCAACACCCCAGTATGTAATGTCAACAACATTGCAACAAAGTATTTATTGCGTGGCAAGGACAAAATACTCAGGAGATAAGCCTCTTCACCTTTTTTTTTTTTTTTTAAGTTTCTTCATTAATTTATTAAGACATCAAGCTTTCGGGCACAGCGTGGCCCTTCTACAGGATCAATTGTATAAGAAAAACGATACACTATATAAACGAAGAATAAATCTGCATATGTATTATTAGAAATTAGTTGTAAAATTTTGAAATAATCGGTAATACTTAGGATTTTTGTTTAAAACGAACATCGAGACATAAGCAAATTAATGAAATTTGTAAGAAGAATAATATACGAATATTACAAGGTATTAAGATAAAAGCGTAATAAGACTGAAAGGACGCTCCTACGATTCGACGGAAACTGTGATAAAATTATGAGTATTTATAAAGTAAAATAGTTTAAAAGGATATTAAAATAAAATGAACAAAACAGGGAAATTCATGGGGTACATCAATGGCTATTTATGTAATAAGCTTATATACGGCTCAGGTACATCGATATGTCTGTTTATACTATTATATCTCAGAGATAGCAAGGCCTCGACAACCAATCTTTTGTGTTTATGTGGTATATTAGAATAATGTGATCTTGGATCAGTTGTGTTGAAACTATGTCCTGTCTGTGAAATGTGCTGGACAATAAGTGATTTCGGATCGTTATGTCTGATGTTTCTGTCGTGTTCCTGTATTCTGTCTTTAATGTAACGGCTAGTTTCACCTACATAAGGTACTACACATGGTGAAGAGGCTTATCTCCTGAGTATTTTGTCCTTGCCACGCATGTAATTGGGAGGATTTTACCTCGTTTACAAAAGTATTTATTATTAGCAGAGTTTTGCTACTCTGTACACTTCCCTCTTTTGCTTATCTTTTGTTTATCACTCATAGTTTGTTCTTGCCTGAAATAAATTGTTGTTTCATTCCGAAGTTGGTCTTCCTTAATTTTCCACGTGGCAATATTTATTGCAGAGGATTTTACTATTCTGACTTTTTTGTTACTCTTTCATGAAGGTCTCTCTTTCTTTCATCAACTATCTTCATTATTGTTAATTTCTCATCATTACTTAAATAGTGTGGACTGTGCACTTTGACCTATATTGACAAGATGTCAATAAAAGTATGTTAATTGTCTCTCTTTCTCTCGACGGGTCGCTGGTCCACAGATACTGGAGTTGCCGAGCCGTGCGACACCTGCTCCGGGAGGTGTTCGTCTCCTGCGAAGTACCCCAAGCCTAACTGTTCGGCGTCGGCTTCCATCCCGAGGCAATGAATATCACAAGTGTGGCGAAGGCTACCATCTACAAGTACCATCTTGGTCTTGAGTTAGGTAACACCAGCCATCACATCGACCTGCCCACTCTGTGCGAAATAACTCTCGCAGTCCATCGGTGGCGGAGTCTTTCCCGCGGTGGGCACTACCAACGAAGACCTTGTATATTTTTTTATACATAGGTATATATAATATTTATCAATTTTATATATTTATTAATCTATATATATCTTTATTTAATCTTATTTATTTATATTCATTCATTTTTATATTTAGCCTTATATAATATTACATGTACGATTAATAAAAGTATATTCAATCTCTCTGTCATAAAGAGTCCAAACTTACCTGATCCATCGGTAGCCACAGACAGGATTTCAGTAGATTGACCCTTTCCTCTTGCGTTGAAAGCTGTAAGAATGAAATGGTAAGGGGTTCCACAGCGAAGAGCCGTGGCTGTATAGGCGACTTGATCTCCTGGTAGTTTGGTTTCCTCCCAGACACCTCCATCGACACGATGGTGTACCAGGAATCCTGTGGGTAGGTCCGCTCAGTACTGGGACATTCCCGGACTCGCATAGCGAACCTACCTGAGATAGGATTAGGACTGTGGATGTCTGGGTCCCACGCCAAGCTGATGGTGGTCGTAGTGGTGTCCACAAGTCTGAGTGTCGGAGTTCTTGGTGGATCTGAGGGGCCACACAGAATGTCAACATCACGTCATTTTTATCAAAACCTCTCGTGAGCGACTATTCTAATTTGAAACTACCTTTGTGAAAGCACTCTCTACATGAATTGACAAACCTATACCTCCAATAAGAGACGATTTCCAGGAGAGACCCAGAATAAACCACATATTTTAGGCAGTATATCAAAATAAACCCTACTATCTGAATTTCTTAATTAGGGGAGCATTAAAATGTCAAAAACACGTCCTTTTTAGCAAAACCTCTCGTGAGCGACTATTATTATTTGAAACTACCTTTGTGAAAGCACTCTCTACATGAATTGACAAACCTATACCTCCAATAAGAGACCATTTCCATGAGAGACCCAGAATCAATCATATATGTTAGGCAGGATCTTAAAAGATACCCTACTATATGAATTTCTTATTGACGGAAACGTTAAAATCGGATTGTGTTACAACGTTGAAAAATGGTAAAATTGCATAAATACAATCTTGGACAAAAGAAAGTGGAAAGTCTTTGATATCGCTCAACCGTTGTTACAGGATATATTGGTTTGGTTATTCTGTTGATATCAGGATACTGTTGTGACCTTTATCTAAACTGCGTTAGAGAAGTGTCGTATTAAGTGTTTATGAACAGGGCGAAGTTTTGAGAAAATCTCCCATTAACTATATTAAAGTGATAGTTAGGAGAATGATTAGAGAGGAGCGGAGGTCTCCGAGGGAATCGCTAATTAGCTGTTGTGGAGGAACCGCTGGGGACTGTCCGGGTAATTACATTACCGTGGAGTGTGGGCCGTGTTGTTGTTGGGGAGTGTAGGCCGTGTTGTTGCTGGGGAGTATGGGCCGTGTTGTTGCTGGGGAGTGTGGGCCGTGTTGTTGTTGGGGAGTGTAGGCCGTGTTGTTGTTGGGGAGTATGGGCCGTGTTGTTGCTGGGGAGTGTGGGCCGTGTTGTTGCTGGGGAGTATGGGCCGTGTTGTTGCTGGGGAGTGTGGGCCGTGTTGTTGCTGGGGAGTGTGGGCCGTGTTGTTGCTGGGGAGTGTGGGCCGTGTTGCTGCTGGGGAGTATGGGCCGTGTTGTTGCTGGGGAGCGTGGGCCGTGTTGTTGCTGGGGAGCGTGGGCCGTGTTGCTGGGGAGTATGGGCCGTGTTGTTGGTGGGGAGTGTGGGCCGTGTTGTTGCTGGGGAGCGTGGGCCGTGTTGTTGCTGAGGAGTGTGGGCCGTGTTGCTGCTGAGGAGTGTGGGCCGTGTTGTTGGGGAGTATGGGCCGTGTTGTTGCTGGGGAGTGTGGGCCGTGTTGTTGCTGGGGAGTGTGGGCCGTGTTGTTGCTGGGGAGTGTAGGCCGTGTTGCTGGGGAGAGTGGGCCCTGTTGTTGCTGGGGAGTATGGGCCGTGTTGTTGCTGGGGAGCGTGGGCCGTGTTGTTGCTGGGGAGTATGGGCCGTGTTGTTGCTGGGGAGTATGGGCCGTGTTGTTGCTGGGGAGTGTGGGCCGTGTTGTTGCTGGGGAGTGTGGGCCCTGTTGTTGCTGGGGAGTATGGGCCGTGTTGTTGCTGGGGAGTGTGGGCCGTGTTGTTGCTGGGGAGCGTGGGCCGTGTTGTTGCTGGGGAGTATGGGCCGTGTTGTTGCTGGGGAGCGTGGGCCGTGTTGTTGCTGGGGAGCGTGGGCCGTGTTGTTGCTGGGGAGTATGGGCCGTGTTGTTGCTGGGGAGAGTGGGCCGTGTTGCTGGGGAGTGCTTATTTGGTTATTAAAGTGCTGTTCGTGTGTGGTGTTTGAAGTGTTTGTCTTGTTATTGGAAATGGTCTGGGGAGTGTGGGCCGTGTTGCTGGGGAGTGCTTATTTGGTTATTAAAAGTGCTGTTCGTGTGTGGTGTTAGAAGTGTTTGTCTTGTTATTGGAAATGGTCTGGGGAGTAGTTGCCTTGTTGTTAGGGGTGTTATTGGGGAGTGTTTGTTTTGTAAATAGAAGTGTTGCTGGGAAGAGTTGTTCTGGAGTAATTTGGCTTGTTATTAGGATTGTTGTTAGCAAATGGTGTTGTGGAGTGTTGTTTCATCATGGGAAGTGTTTATGGGAAGTGTAATTAGGAAGTGTTTGTCTTTTAATTAGAAGTCTTGTTGAAGAGTGATTGCATCGTTCAGGGAAGTGCTCTTGGAGTGTCCTGGGGAGTGTTGTTGGGGAGTGTTTGCCTTTTTATTAGGAATGCTATTAAGAAGTGTTTGCGCCTTTTTGGAAGCGTTCGCCTATTGATATATGATCTGTGATTGTTTATATGTTATTGTTATATGATTTGTGTGTGTGATCATTGATCTTGGGAATGTTTGCCTCAATTTTAAAGGCAATGGGGAGTGTTCCTACATCTCAAGTTCTGGATTTAAAACAGATATCGCTCCACTTAGCAGGATAACTAAAGCTCTAGCTACCTACCCATATTTCCCCAATACTGAAGAATGTCATCTTTTCGAACGACACAGAGCTTTCAAAACTGGTATTAGGCGTCAAATTAAAAAAAGTTCTATATACATGTAATATATCCAAAGTTATTATACTGCAATATTTGATGTATTACACTGTTGTAGAATCCTGTCGACTTAACCGTTCTGTGACAATATCGTTGCGGAATTTCTTGTTGTTCGATGAGAATGGTGAGATTTGGTTGAAGCGCAGTCGTTTGAGTGGAAGTTTAAGCATACAGTTAGGAATAATCAAGACACGTGATGGGGTTTGAAAATAAAAGGCAACTGGGTTGGAGGAAAGAAAGCTTGAGAAGAGCGGAGCGATTTTGATTGTTAATTATCTGATCACATGGTGGTGATTGTACTTAGCTACGGGATGAGCAGAGGGAGAGAGGTCCAGAGCCGATGTCACCTTGTTGGAAGCCAAATCACTACTGACAATTCTTGCCTTTCGATTTAACACCACGAGTTGTCTTCCTTCCCATTGGTCGAAGGATGGAACGCGTCCGTTTTTCTATTGGTTGACCTATTTAGGGGAGGCTTTCTAATTGGACCGGCGGCTTCCTTTGGTGGAAGATACGCTCGGCCTGGTCAGGAAGTATCGGGTGTTAGTTCGACTCTATTTACTTCCGCGTTATCAAATACGTCCGGTCCTGTCCGGAAATATTGGGCGTCTCTATACTAATATAACTTCTGCGGATACCAGATACGTCCGGGCTTTGCCAGGAAGTATTGACTGTACAAGTTATTTATACTTGTGCCCGCTTTTAGCCTGCTTCCTATGTCTTGTTGCTACTTCCTTTCCTCCAGTTACCTTATTCTTTATTAAATCTTTGAAAATCATACATTGTACCTGCATAGTGGGTCGGGGGGCATACAATTATATACAAATTATGACATACACTCATGAATAAACACATAAGGAAGTGGACGGTCTTTGATGTTGCCGGTCGTCCGCTTTTTTTTTTTTTTTTTTGAAGGAAACAAAAAATTTTGCTCACATTTGGTTATCTTGTGTGTCTTCAATAAAGGTCACTGTAATATCTTTCTGAGTTATTGTCTCAATCCTGATATACATGCTGAAAGTTACAACTTCCTTGAGTTTTGTCCATGAGTGTATATTGGTTATCTCGTGTGTCTTCAATAAAGGTTACTGTAATATCTTTCAGAGTTATTGGCTGAATCCTAATATACATGCTAAAAGGTACAACTTCCTTAAGTTTTGTCCATGAGTGTATATTGGTTATCTCGTGTGTCTTCAATAAAGGTCACTGTAATATCTTTCAGAGTTATTGGCTGAATCCTAATATACATGCTAAAAGGTACAACTTCCTTAAGTTTTGTCCATGAGTGTATATTGGTTATCTCGTGTGTCTTCAATAAAGGTCAATGTAATATCTTTCAGAGTTATTGGCTGAATCCTAATATACATGCTAAAAGGTACAACTTCCTTAAGTTTTGTCCATGAGTGTATATTGGTTATCTCGTGTGTCTTCAATAAAGGTCACTGTAATATCTTTCAGAGTTATTGGCTGAATCCTAATATACATGCTAAAAGGTACAACTTCCTTAAGTTTTGTCCATGAGTGTATATTGGTTATCTCGTGTGTCTTCAATAAAGGTCAATGTAATATCTTTCAGAGTTATTGGCTGAATCCTAATATACATGCTAAAAGGTACAACTTCCTTAAGTTTTGTCCATGAGTGTATATTGGTTATCTCGTGTGTCTTCAATAAAGGTCACTGTAATATCTTTCAGAGTTATTGGCTGAATCCTAATATACATGCTAAAAGGTACAACTTCCTTAAGTTTTGTCCATGAGTGTATATTGGTTATCTCGTGTGTCTTCAATAAAGGTCAATGTAATATCTTTCAGAGTTATTGGCTGAATCCTAATATACATGCTAAAAGGTACAACTTCCTTAAGTTTTGTCCATGAGTGTATATTGGTTATCTCGTGTGTCTTCAATAAAGGTCAATGTAATATCTTTCAGAGTTATTGGCTGAATCCTAATATACATGCTAAAAGGTACAACTTCCTTAAGTTTTGTCCATGAGTGTATATTGGTTATCTCGTGTGTCTTCAATAAAGGTCAATGTAATATCTTTCAGAGTTATTGGCTGAATCCTAATATACATGCTAAAAGGTACAACTTCCTTAAGTTTTGTCCATGAGTGTATATTGGTTATCTCGTGTGTCTTCAATAAAGGTCAATGTAATATCTTTCAGAGTTATTGGCTGAATCCTAATATACATGCTAAAAGGTACAACTTCCTTAAGTTTTGTCCATGAGTGTATATTGGTTATCTCGTGTGTCTTCAATAAAGGTCAATGTAATATCTTTCAGAGTTATTGGCTGAATCCTAATATACATGCTAAAAGGTACAACTTCCTTAAGTTTTGTCCATGAGTGTATATTGGTTATCTCGTGTGTCTTCAATAAAGGTCAATGTAATATCTTTCAGAGTTATTGGCTGAATCCTAATATACATGCTAAAAGGTACAACTTCCTTAAGTTTTGTCCATGAGTGTATATTGGTTATCTCGTGTGTCTTCAATAAAGGTCAATGTAATATCTTTCAGAGTTATTGGCTGAATCCTAATATACATGCTAAAAGGTACAACTTCCTTAAGTTTTGTCCATGAGTGTATATTGGTTATCTCGTGTGTCTTCAATAAAGGTCAATGTAATATCTTTCAGAGTTATTGGCTGAATCCTAATATACATGCTAAAAGGTACAACTTCCTTAAGTTTTGTCCATGAGTGTATATTGGTTATCTCGTGTGTCTTCAATAAAGGTCACTGTAATATCTTTCAGAGTTATTGGCTGAATCCTAATATACATGCTAAAAGGTACAACTTCCTTAAGTTTTGTCCATGAGTGTATATTGGTTATCTCGTGTGTCTTCAATAAAGGTCAATGTAATATCTTTCAGAGTTATTGGCTGAATCCTAATATACATGCTAAAAGGTACAACTTCCTTAAGTTTTGTCCATGAGTGTATATTGGTTATCTCGTGTGTCTTCAATAAAGGTCAATGTAATATCTTTCAGAGTTATTGGCTGAATCCTAATATACATGCTAAAAGGTACAACTTCCTTAAGTTTTGTCCATGAGTGTATATTGGTTATCTCGTGTGTCTTCAATAAAGGTCAATGTAATATCTTTCAGAGTTATTGGCTGAATCCTAATATACATGCTAAAAGGTACAACTTCCTTAAGTTTTGTCCATGAGTGTATATTGGTTATCTCGTGTGTCTTCAATAAAGGTCAATGTAATATCTTTCAGAGTTATTGGCTGAATCCTAATATACATGCTAAAAGGTACAACTTCCTTAAGTTTTGTCCATGAGTGTATATTGGTTATCTCGTGTGTCTTCAATAAAGGTCAATGTAATATCTTTCAGAGTTATTGGCTGAATCCTGATATACATGCTAAAAGGTACAACTTCCTTAAGTTTTGTCCATGAGTGTATATTGGTTATCTCGTGTGTCTTCAATAAAGGTCAATGTAATATCTTTCAGAGTTATTGGCTGAATCCTGATATACATGTTAAAAGGTACAACTTCCTTAAGTTTTGTCCATGAGTGTATATTGGTTATCTCGTGTGTCTTCAATAAAGGTCACTGTAATATCTTTCAGAGTTATTGTCTCAATCCTGATATACATGTTAAAAGGTACAACTTCCTTAAGTTTTGTCCATGAGTGTACATTGGTTATCTCGTGTGACTTCAATAAAGGTCACTGTAATATCTTTCAGAGTTATTGTCTCAATCCTGATATACATGTTAAAAGGTACAACTTCCTTAAGTTTTGTCCATGAGTGTATATTGGTTATCTCGTGTGACTTCAATAAAGGTCACTGTAATATCTTTCAGAGTTATTGTCTCAATCCTGATATACATGTTAAAAGGTACAACTTCCTTAAGTTTTGTCCATGAGTGTATATTGGTTATCTCGTGTGACTTCAATAAAGGTCACTGTAATATATTTCAGAGTTATTGTCTCAATCCTGATATACATGTTAAAAGGTACAACTTCCTTAAGTTTTTTCTCTCCATACGAGTGTATAAATTTAATTGCAAGAAAAATTAGTTCATTTTTTTACTAATTGATTTGAAATCTTAATAAAAAATACAATTAAGTCCCAATTAATATATTAAGGATTTTTAAAAAGCCACAAATTAAACAATAACAAAAAAAACCGATAAACATACCCCAATTTGTAAATAAATTAATAAAAAAAACATTCTCTCTAACAAATGAGAACAATAAGGATAATAAAACGACCTCAACAAATGGGAATAATGAAAGTACAAAAAAAGAAGCTAATTATAACAAATGATTATTTAGTTTATTTACTAATAAAGCCTTTCTATTTTTTAAATAAAAGAACATTTTAAGTCCTTCTTAAGATTAACCTCCGAGAGATAAAAAAAAAAAAAGATTTAAAAAAAAGTTTCCATTTTAGAACTTTAAGACAATTAGTGATCATTGTTCCAGCTACAAATTTGAATGTACGAAATTAATTTTATAAATTAAACCGCCTCTTTCCGGGCAAAAGTTGTTTTTGTCCAACAATTCTGGTGACACAAAAAGAAAAATAACTCAGGAGGAAGAAAAAAGGAGGATAAAAGAAATGTTCAACATAAAAGAATCTTTAATCATTTCAATCGATTCGCTTTTAATCAAGTGCTTGGAAAATTTTTCAAGAAATAAAAAAAAAATCAACTTTTTTTATATGCCAAGTAGCTTTGGTTAATCAATTTTAGAAAAATTTTAGGCTAACCTGAAAAATCATGTCGGTGTTGTTTTGCTATAAAAGATACAAAGAAGAAATTGAAAGAAAAAAAAATGTCATTGGTTGATTAAGCGTGTACCTTTTTTTATTTTTTTATCGGATTAAAATGGTTGATGGACTAGAATTATCTCAATCAAGTTTTGAGGACCGAGATCACAGAAAAATCAGAGAATTAATTAATTTTCAAAACATTTTGACCCTTGACAACCCCCCCCTCACCCCCCCGTTCTGTTGTTTTGGTTATCACCACGTGTTTTCGGTAGTTTTTGATGAACTTATTCTAGGATTATCTCAATCAAGTTTTGAGGACCGTGATTTCACAGAAAATTTCCCTCAAAGAGTGAATTGATTAATTTTTAAAACATTTTGACCCTTAACCAACCCTCCCCCCCGTTTTTTGTTTTGGTTATTACCATGTGTTTTGGCAGTTATTGTACGTTTTGTACATATATCCTTTTATAAAATAGGCTTATAGATAGTATAAAACCAGTTAAATGAATCTTTGTAAAGAATCGCTGTCGAAATATTAAATTATACTTGGGGAGGAATCTGAATCACACTTAAAAGACGTCATCAAAATAATACTTGAGACATATAAGTCGTACGTTTGGTGTCATCTATATCATACTTAGGGTGGAATTTGAATCTTATTCAATATTCTGTTTAAATCGTACTTGAGCATTTGAATCATACTTAGGGCAGTATTTGAATCATACTCAAGCCGTCATTTGAATCATACTCAAGACGTGCCTAAATAATACTTAGGGCGGAATTTGAATTTTATTCAATATTCTGTTTAAATCGTACTTGGGCATTTGAATCATACTCAAGACGTGCCTAAATCATACTTAGGGTGGAATTTGAATCATACCCAAGTCGTCATTTGAATCCTACTCAAGACGTGTCTAAATCATACCCAGGGCAGTATTTAAATCATACTCAAGACTTGTCTAAATCATACCCAGGGCAGTATTTGAACCATACTCAAGACGTGTATAAATCATACCCAGGGCAATATTTGAACCATACTCAAGACGTGTCTAAATCATACTTAGGGTAGAATTTGAATCATACTCAAGTCGTCATTTGAATCATACTTAGGGTGGAATTTGAATCATACTCAAGAAGTGTCTAAAACATACTCAAGACGTGTCTAAATCATACCCAAGACGTGTCTAAATCATACTCAAGAAGTGTCTAAATCATACTCAAGACGTGTCTAAATCATACTCAAGACGTGTCTAAATCATACTCAAGAAGTGTCTAAATCATACTCAAGACGTGTCTAAATCATACTCAAGAAGTGTCTAAATCATACTCAAGACGTGTCTAAATCATACTCAAGACGTGTCTAAATCATACTCAAGACGTATCTAAATCATACTCAAGACGTGTCTAAATCATATTCAAGACGTGTCTAAATCATACTCAGGGCAGTATTTGAATCATACTCAAGACGTGTCTAAATCATACTTAGGATGGAATTTGAATCATACTCAAGTCGTCATTTGAATCATACTAAGGGTGGCATTTGAATCATACTCAAGACATCATTTGAATCATACTCAAGACGTGTTTAAATTATATTTAGGGCGGCATTTGAATCATATT
This sequence comes from Cordylochernes scorpioides, assembly GCA_030710605.1. Classification (NCBI taxonomy): domain Eukaryota; kingdom Metazoa; phylum Arthropoda; class Arachnida; order Pseudoscorpiones; family Chernetidae; genus Cordylochernes; species Cordylochernes scorpioides. The sequence goes on along the minus strand of CP092863.1, from coordinate 146,320,616 downwards.
CAAGACGCGTATAAATGAACTCAGTGAAGTATATGAATCATACTCAAGACGTCATCCAATTAATACTTATGGCAGTGTTTAAATCATACTTGTGACATATAAATTTTATGTGATATCTATATCATACTTGTAGAGGGATCTGAATCATACTCGGGTAACCTCATCTACTCGAGACGTTATCTAAACCATACTTTGAACGGAATCTAAGGGAGAAAGTACGCACCGTACTCGAATGTCTTCTCTACGGCCTCGTCCGACGGGGGTCCAGCTCCCATGGCATTGAAGGCCTGGACGATGACGGCGTAGCTGGTGGCAGGGGTAAGTCCGGCTAGCTCCACCTCCTCCTTGAAGCCTTGGACGGATGCCTCCAGGGTCTTGTAGACGTAGGGCTCGGCCCCTGTAGCCTTATAGCCCACGTAGTAGCCTTTCAGCTGTCCGTGTTGTAGATCAGGAGCTGGGGGCTACACATAGCATACACATACAGCTTTATTAAGACTACCGGACTTATACAGATTCACCACAGGAAGGAAGCACAGATAGAGCTCCTATACTCCAGGCAGCACAGAACCCAACAACAGCCTCCAGGTCCGACGTTATAACAGAATACACACACATACAGCTTTATTAAGACCACCCGTCTCATACAGATTCACCACAGAATGGAAGCATAGCTCCTATACTCCAGGCAGCGCAGAATACTGGCACATAGAATACTGGTCGGTTATATTTCTTGTAGCTGTTATAATTGAAGCTATTTTAGCACGATATTTTCTAAATAAAATAACCTTCTATCCCCTAATTCTTGCAAAAGTCCAACCCCATCAGTAATTGCAAGTAACCAATAGGGGTTATGACACACTTGTAAATGCAAAAGTCGAACTGCTTTTCACATGTGTATATGTGGTGATCAAACCTCCCTTTGAAAATTAAACGATTTATAGCCCGTCAAAGGATATTATGGCTACTTTTCCCCGAGGATATCATGGGAATTTGGAACAGCGACCTTTTAAATTGCTACTTCTGCAATGTTGGCATCCAAGACAATTTGGTCCACTATCTATTCCATTGCCCATTCCTACATGAAAAGAGACTGGAAATTCGCGAAATTTCGGGGCTAACTCACTACAATGAACAACATGTATATAAAATCTTTACTGCTCTCCTGCTGGATAAAACATTTGTTTATAAATATATTAAATTTTTCAAGGCGATTGATAAAATGAGAGAAGAAGTGCTCAACTCCACAGACAACGGCTGATTGCTTTCCCTCCCCTCTAAATTGCTTTTCCTCCTCACTCATGTACATATATAACCTTTATGGGGAATCCCCTTGTAAGACAATAGTGTCTTAATAAAGGTTTTTGTTGTTGTTGTGTATATGTGGTACACTTACAGTAAAATTAGTCGCCAACTTCCACCCACCATGATTATCATAACTTGTACTTCATGAACTAGGAATAATAATAAGATTATAATTTTTGCCTATTGAAGAGCGAAAGCTCGTGGTGTTTTCGTAATAAAGAAACATATTGCGTAAGTTATGAAAAAGACATCTCCTTATCGTGCAACTGGAAGTTACTGATGGCTTGCGCCATCTATCGGAATAAATATCATTATACTATTGTACTATTGTTTTATTACTATTGTATTATTGTTATATCATTGTACTATTTTTTCATATTGCGTAAGGTTTTTCGAATATTTTTATTAAATAAATTGCAAATTTTCTTATATCTAAAATATGTTATCTCGTATGTCTTCAATAAAGGTCAATGTAATATCTTTCAGAGTTATTGTCTGAATCCCGATATACATGATAAAAGGTACAACTTCCTTAAGTGTTGTCCATGAGTGTATACACACTTGGTTATCTCGTGTGTCTTCAATAAAGGTCACTGTAATATCTTTCAGAGTTATTGTCTGAATCCCGATATACATGGTGAAAGGTACAAATTCCTTAAGTTTTGTCCACGAGTGTATACACACTTGGTTATCTCGTGTGTCTTCAATAAAGGTCACTGTAATATATTCCAGAGTTATTGTCTGAATCCCGATATACATGCTGAAAGGTACAACTTCCTCTGTCTACTATGAGTGTATTTTGTGACATTACCAAAGGAATGGACTCACCTTCCATGTGACCAGAATAGACTGGGAGGTGGATGGTGACACTTTGACCTTCAGAGGAGGACCACCGGGGGCTGGACACACGGCGACACGGACTTTCTTTGACATTCCCAAGACACATTTACTAAATCTTTCCACTGATTTGCATATTAGCATAGGAATATTGAAGATACCTTGATATAAACAGAATAATTCCAACGGCCTGGACTTAAGATTGAATACCGCATTGAACAAATTTCTTTTTTTTTTTGAATATTTTAAAGAGAGAGAGAGAGTGGATAGAACTTCTTACACCAGGTTCAACAGTGAGTGTAGGGAGGAGAAGTAAGGGGGGAAGAAGTCCGACCACACCTCCCTGCGGTCTCCCCTGGATCCTTGGAATATTCGACCAAATTCTGGTTCGTTTCTATGGTCACTATCGTAGCAACGGCACCCATTTTCCAATGAAGAGCGGACACGACAACAACAACAACAGCGAGTGCAATTAATTCAACAAGAACAGGTGAAACCTTATGCTAGCTGTTGAGGGTTCAGGCGAGAATCCTCACGCCACTTCGCGCCTGGCGGCGCCAGTGTGGCGGGGGGGAACCGGCCGAGACTGGAACCCGGCGGTTTGGTTTTGGTTTTGGCTGCGAGCGGGGGAAGTTACTCCGCGTCTGGCTATGTGTGATGTTCTCCTTATGTTCCGGCACTGGTTATAAATAAAACCGGTACCAAGGGAGCTCCGACGACTCAGAGTGGATTATTGACAAAACAACGGGCACAACACAACACTAGCTAAAATAAAATTTCTTTCAACATAGGTAGATACATAGTTTTTTTACAGATATATATGAAGCATCAAACTTAACTATTAACCATGATGATCATGCTCATACTACGTGTATTTAGTGATAAAAACACAATGTCATTTTATTTCATGCATCAATTATTTACTTGTATTCCTTTCCAAATATACTTCTCCACAAATACATTTTTCAGAGTAAGGTCAAATGTATAAAACATCAGACGTAGTGCAAATCGAAAATAGGAGGCCGGCTCAATTTTTTTGTACATTATGTAAATAATTTATTTTTATTCTTACGCCAGGCAGTACTTTTATCAAATTATGTTTTTTATATACCCATTAGCTCAATTAAATAAACTTCTAATATTCATTATTTTTATTATTATAGTTTCAAGATTTAAACCACGACTGCATTACCATAGCATAATCCACAAGATGAGTAATCTTCAACAGAAATCTCTTTTTTTATATAACATATATATGTGGCGACCACACTTTGCTTCAGCGAGCGCGAACTGGGACAAAGCTCCACCACACACACGGGCAGTGGACGGCCTCGGCAACCGCGAGCGTCAACCTGACTACGCATGCGCGAACATCCAGGCTCTGGCCAATCGCGCGGTAAACAAGAAGGCTTGATCCCAACGGCCGTTACTTCTTTTCTCTTTATATATTTCTGGCTTTAAATAAATTAATTTTAATTATAATTTTATCAGCGGCATTTCCACAAGCCACACCAACACATCACCACCACCACATATATATATATGTACAACACAGAAAGACACCTCTCCCTTCAAAAATGTATTAAAATAAGGCATTTTGATTAATCACTCCAGTACATTATCCTCTCTATACAATATCTTTCGCAAACACTCTTAAGATTGAATCATCCTAAATGTGTTACTCTCTTTATAGATGGTAATTTTTACAAGATTTGTGAAAAAGGTAATTATCTCGAAAGTTTAAAAGGTTAGAATAAAAGGATTAGTGAATAGGAAAATATGGCACCACTGGAAATTAGAAACTTCTCAAAGACAAAGAAACTGACGAAGATTGTAAGGTTTAAAAAGGCGCGAAAATAATTTTCTAGATAATTAAACTCATAGATAAAACTTAAGGAAGTTGAAAATATTTGATGTCGCCGGTCGTCTGTTATTCTTTATTTCTTTTTTAAAGGAGACAGAGGCAATTTTGTTCACACTTGGTTATCTCATGTGTATTCAATAAAGGTCACTGTAATATCTTTCAGAGTTATTGTCTCAATCCCGATATACATGGTAAAAGGTACAACTTCCTTAAGTTTTGTCCATGAGTGTATATTGGTTATCTCGTGTGTCTTCAATAAAGGTCACTGTAATATATTTCAGAGTTATTCTCTGAATCCCGATATACATGGTAAAAGGTACAACTTCCTTAAGTTTTGTCCATGAGTGTATTTCAGTGTACATGTTTTCAATAAAGGTCACTCTAATATATTTCAGAGTTATTGTCTTAATCCCGATATACATTCTAAAAGGTGAAACTTCCTTAAGTTTTGTCCATGAGTGTATATTGGTTATCTCGTGTGTCTTCAATAAAGGTCACTGTAATATCTTTCAGAGTTATTGTCTTAATCCCGATATACATGGTAAAAGGAACAACTTCCTCAAGTTTTGTCCATGAGTATATATTGGTTATCTCGTGTGTCTTCAATAAAGGTCACTGTAATATATTTCAGAGTTATTGTCTTAATCCCGATATACATTCTAAAAGGTAAAACTTCCTTAAGTTTTGTCCATGAGTGTTTATTGGTTATCTCGTGTGTCTTCAATAAAGGTCACTGTAATATCTTTCAGAGTTATTGTCTTAATCCCGATATACATGGTAAAAGGAACAACTTCCTCAAGTTTTGTCCATGAGTGTATATTGGTTATCTCGTGTGTCTTCATTAAAGGTCACTGTAATATATTTCAGAGTTATTGTCTGAATCCCGATATACATGCTAAAAGGTACAACTTCCTTAAGTTTTGTCCATGAGTGTATGTTGGTTATCTCGTGTGTCTTCAATAAAGGTCACTGTAATATATTTCAGAGTTATTGTCTGAATCCCGATATACATGCTAAAAGGTACAACTTCCTTAAGTTTTGTCCATGAGTGTATATTGGTTATCTCGTGTGTCTTCAATAAAGGTCACTGTAATATCTTTCAGAGTTATTTTATGAATCCCGATATACATGGTAAAAGGTACAACTTCCTTAAGTTTTGTCCATGAGTGTATATACACTTAATAATCTTGTGTGTCTTCAATAAAGGTCACTGTAATATATTTCAGAGTTATCGTCTCAATCCCGATATACATGCTAAAAGGTACAACTTCCTTAAGTTTTGTCCATTAGTGTATATGCTCGCAAAAACCTTTAGAAGGATTCATTCATTTTAAAGAGTTTTTTGCAATATATATTGGCTAGAGAATTGGTATATTATCATATTTACAACTAAGAGGGAATGAACTAATTTACCCCTAAGACTTTATATTCCCACTTTAAACAACCCTCTACCCTTTATTCATCCATGTATAAAACTGCATAGATGTCTGATAATTATATTGTGGCGAAGAAATAATTTATTATTTAATTCAATTATTCAACGAAAATATTTGGAACAGATTTAAAATTGTATATTTGTAAAATCATCATTTAGTTACCTAGCTTGCTTGCTCTATATTCTCCTAGCTGTAGATAGCTTGGGTTGATATGGTTTTGACTAGTCATACTGACGTCATCAATAAATACGCTTATATCTTAAGATATACAAATACTTGATTTCTACGCTACAATATAATACACTGCGGCCTGTGATTGTAAAAAGACACTTGAAGTTTCATCGCATGAGTTTATTTTCAACGAAAAATCGAAATTTTATTTCAAGGTGAAATATCGACTATTTCTATCCTTTTTTGATCATAGTTTTGATCATAGATTTGAGTTATAATCAAAAAATGATAGAAATAGTCGATATTTCACCTTGAAATGAAATTTCGATTTTTCGTTGAAAAGAAACTCATGCGGTGAAACTTCAAATATATATTGTCATAATTACATATAAAAAGGGTCTAATATAAGTGTTGAAGGACATTTTAACCTGAAAGCTCGAGAAATAAAATAATTAAGAAACCCTTGATTACTTATTGATTGAATCAAGGTGTAAAAGAAGAGATGAATCTATGTTATAAATATACATTATATTAAGGAATATATCATAGAAGATATATGTAATTAAATCATCACACATAAACACTTTTCAATATATACATATATACACGGTTTAAATGGAGAATATTTCAGACAGAAGAATCCAAGATGGCGCCCAATTAAGTGTGGAGTAAGTTTTCTCTATTTTATTCACTTAATTATTGCAGGTAATCAGGAGGCAAATTAACACCTTAATTGTTCTATACCTAGGTAATTGTGTGACGTTGTGCAAATTAGACAATTTTAAAGCTCTTTTTAGACTTTTTTTTCCTTCTAGATTAGTTTACTTATTTATTTAATTTAATTGCTATACATTTATCGTGTATTTTAATTGGATCGCAATGTGGATCTAAGTACTTCTTGTTTTACTGGTATGATAGAAACTTTCGAGTTAGGTTCTTTATCAACTGGAATCTCCAAACAAGAGAGTTAAGAATTTACAGTACTATATCGTTATATAATTAGGCAAACTTATAATTACATCTAATGGGGTGGTTGGTAGAGTGGTGGTATATATTTTATTGGTATGATAGAAACTTTCGAGTTAGGTTCTCTATCAACTGGAATCTCCAAACAAGAGAGTTAAGAATTTACAGTACTATATCGTTATATAATTAGGCAAACTTATAATTACATCTAATGGGGTGGTTGGTAGAGTGGTGGTATATATTTTATTGGTATGATAGAAACTTTCGAGTTAGGTTCTCTATCAACTGGAATCTCCAAACAAGAGAGTTAAGAATTTACAGTACTATATCGTTATATAATTAGGCAAACTTATAATTCCATCTAATGGGGTGGTTGGTAGAGTGGTGGTATATATTTTATTGGTATGATAGAAACTTTCGAGTTAGGTTCTTTATCAACTGGAATCTCCAAACAAGAGAGTTAAGAATTTACAGTACTATATCGTTATATAATTAGGCAAACTTATAATTACATCTAATGGGGTGGTTGGTAGAGTGGTGGTATATATTTTATTGGTATGATAGAAACTTTCGAGTAAGGTTCTCTATCAACTGGAATCTCCAAACAAGAGAGTTAAGAATTTACAGTACTATATCGTTATATAATTAGGCAAACTTATAATTACATCTAATGGGGTGGTTGGTAGAGTGGTGGTATATATTTTATTGGTATGATAGAAACTTTCGAGTAAGGTTCTCTATCAACTGGAATCTCCAAACAAGAGAGTTAAGAATTTACAGTACTATATCGTTATATAATTAGGCAAACTTATAATTCCATCTAATGGGGTGGTTGGTAGAGTGGTGGTATATATTTTATTGGTATGATAGAAACTTTCGAGTAAGGTTCTCTATCAACTGGAATCTCCAAACAAGAGAGTTAAGAATTTACAGTACTATATCGTTATATAATTAGGCAAACTTATAATTACATCTAATGGGGTGGTTGGTAGAGTGGTGGTATATATTTTATTGGTATGATAGAAACTTTCGAGTAAGGTTCTCTATCAACTGGAATCTCCAAACAAGAGAGTTAAGAATTTACAGTACTATATCGTTATATAATTAGGCAAACTTATAATTACATCTAATGGGGTGGTTGGTAGAGTGGTGGTATATATTTTATTGGTATGATAGAAACTTTCGAGTAAGGTTCTCTATCAACTGGAATCTCCAAACAAGAGAGTTAAGAATATACACAGTACTATATCATTATATAATTAGGCAAACTTATAATTCCATCTAATGGAAGTTGGTAGAGAAGTGGTATAAACTGTAGATTTTCGAAAGAAAGACTCAGGATCGAATCCCGAATTAGACAGTTTTCTTTTCTAAAAAATAAATTGTTTCAATGGCCTAATCTATTCTTGAAAAAGCCCAACTCCACCAGTGAGTGTAGGGAACCCAAACGGGGCTCTGGCACATTTGTAACTGCAAAGGTCGAACTGCCCTTTCTACATGTGTAGACATGTGGTGTACTTACAGTGAAAGCAGTCGCTAACTACACATCATGATTATCATGGAAATTTCAGGTTTTTTCTTAAGAAAATTCAGGCTGTGCAAGATTCGACATGTTTCTGTGGACTGGGGTAACAAACTTCAATACATCTCTTGCTGGAGTGCCCTGTCTTTCAAAATTACAGAGTCAACAACGGTTTAATAGCTTTAGGCCCTAGTGATTTGATTTCAAATAAGGACACATATATAAAATTTAATTTCCTTTGTAAATATATTTTGGACTTCATTAAGAAAAATGGTCTTTGATGTAACGATCTCAAGGGAATATTGGACATATTTTATGTTGTAAACAATATATAGGTGTATGCGTGTATATGTGTGTATATATGTATATATTTTTAAATTTAATGATGTAACTGTAAATAAAATTCAAAGAATATCTCTATATGTAAATAATATTTATGAATCTTTCTAAGTCGCTTTCTGTGTATCTTTCCATGTTGAATATTTTCTTTGTTATATTTGTATGTACATTTAGCGCAAGTGTCCCTAGGGGGACATAGCGTTTTGAATTGAAAAAAAAAAATCATGGTGTACTTGGGATAAGTACCATCACCACTAAAGGTCTTTTTTATTTTAAGTTTTCTATATATATTCGGTTAATATATTAATTTATTTATTAATTGTAAGCTAATTCTTTACCAGCTAAAAGCATCTAAAATTGTGTTAAATATGCACTGTGTTATAAGTGTAAAAACAGTTATTTCTAGAAAATTCAACCGATTTCATAACTTTTGTTGTAGTATGTTTTGAAATCGAAGCTGTCCCTATGTACTTGTGTAGGGCCATAGCACGAAGCCATGGTATACAGGTTGAATTTGCTGTCTTGTTGTGGTTTATTTCTAATCTCCTCATAACATTCTGTAATGCAGTGGGGAAACAGAAACATTGCTTAAATACACATTTAAAGGGAGAGGTGTCTCTTTTGTTGCACGAATTCCTCCAGAAACTCTATGTTGTATATATATGTTGTAACAAAGTATTTATTAATTTTATCATTTTTATTAACAGAGTGGTCATTTTTATGTTTATATCTTGCTACTCTGTAAATTTCCCTCGTGGCTTATCTTTTGTATACCATTCATAGTTTGTCCTTGCCTGAAATAAATTGTTGTCTCCTCCTGAAGTTTTTGTCTTCCCTAATTTTCCAAGTGGCAATATGTTGTAAAATATGGAGCTGACATCGTCGCAGTAGGCTTCTCATCCAACATGCAGTCATAGGCCGTAGTGAGAGCGCACTAGCCTTAAGACAAAAGAAGACTATACACATAGGAACATGGTTGCCTCGGTTTAGGGGGTGGTGTCAAAATTAGTTGACAAACATAGCAGTTTTAATCTTCTCAGTTATGCGGGAAGAATGTTGTTTATTTGTTAAGTGAACTGATCTCCCACGTCATTGGACCAATGTGGCCATGTTTGTATATAAAAGAGGGTTGAAACGGAATGCGAGGAGTCGTGGAGTGGTGTTCGAGTGGAGACGCTTTAAGCGTTCTCTGTGTGCTTGTCTGGTGATTTTCCTCGTATACCTGTGAAACTCCGGTCCGCTCCTTATCAACGCTGCAAATAAAAGAAAGATAAGTACTGTTTTCATTTTATTTAACAAATCGTGTTTTTTTTACCCCCTTTTTGTTGTTGGTGTTATACTCTTGAGTGTACCTTTTTCTGTGTTTAAGTTACTCTTACTGTAGGCCCTAGTTTATTGCTTTTTGTGTGATAGTCCGTATTAGTAACTTTTGTCAGTGGAACCCGAGAAGGTGAGATGGACCAAGGTGAGTCTTGTGATCGCTGGTCAATCGGACAGCATGGTGACTTAACTACATAACTCTTGATTATTCTTCTCTGCAGATACTGTGCTGTCTCCTCTCTACTGTTGCCTACTCGCTTCCTTTTTGTGCTAAGAAAAACCCAACTTATATGCTGATAGTGACGTTAGATAGGGAGAAAGTTGTTATCTAATCAAGGACTGACATGGCCAATATGTAAATACCCTCTCTGAGTTGCTTGGACAATGTCAACGACCTGTTATACGATCTTTCTGGGTGCCGCTCTTTCTTTTCCGAGTGTAGATATTTTACGCCATTTTAAAGTTACATCATGTGGTGATTCTTGAATGTTCTATTCTCAATATTGTATATACGACATTATAAAATACGACATATATATGGAGATATACACATACAGCTATATTAAGACCACCGGTCTTATACAGATTCACCGCAGGAAGATGGAGCTCCTATACACCAACAACAGCCTTTAGGTCCGACACATGTCCAGTGGCCACACCGTGCATATCTCAAGGTGTGGAATCAGCTGTGTTCTAGTCTTCACCTTCCTCATCCAAATAAACCAAGACATTCGGCGAATCCATTATTCTCCTCCGAACGGTGACTGCGGCCTTGTAGACTTTATATAAACTACAGAGGAGACCTTGATCAAACATCATTGTATACATCCAGTTATATATTTGTTGACTATCAGATTGAGACAAAGATAGAGTTATTTTCTCTGTTTCTCCAAGCAGAAGCAACCATATATATATACATATTATATAAGCGATGAACAAGACTTACCTTCTTCATGAGTAGCAGCTTGCACAAGCTTGCTAGGGTCACTTCTACCGAACCTGTTCTCCGCCAGGGCTCTGAGTTGGTAGACCTTGGCAGGCTTGAGTCCTTGTAGGGTCAGACTGGTCTCAGAGCCTGGGACCGTAGCGTTGGCTGCACCGGACTTTGGACCATGCCACTTTCCTATACACAGGACAACTTCATGTATGACATGTTCCATACAACACAGAACAAAAACATCACAACTGAATAAGTTATTTGGAAAAATAGATATCTCCTTATAATACGATTGAAAGTTACTTATAACTTGTGCCTATCTATCATAATAAATATTGTGGTGAAGAAATAACTTATTATTTAATTTTAATTTAATTATTCAATGAAAATATTTAACACAGATGATTACTACAATATAATATAATGCGACTTGTAATTGTAAAACGACATTTGAAAAATTATCCCGCATGTGTTTCTTTTCGACGAAAAATCAAAATTTATTTTAAGGAGAAATAACGATTATTTCTAACCTTAGGGATGAGGTATGAAAGGATGAATTGTGAATAGTAATGATAAACGGAAAAATAAAAGTGTCCAGGGATGGGAATCGAACCCACAGTGTTCCGCTTACCGGGCAGATGCCATGTCCACTAGACTACCCTGGACATATTTTTCCGTTCGTAAATAATACAGATGATTACTCTGTATTTGTGAAATCATCATATATATTCCATAGCTTGGTTGTTTAAGATTCTCTAGCTGTATGACGCTCCAGGAACTTGGGTTATAAATATATATATCTCACTCTAGCTGTAGATAGTTTGGTTGATAATTGTCGACTGGTCGTACTGACGTCATCAATAAATACTGTCACATCTTAACATACTCCACTGATTTCTAAGCTACAAGATAAATTAATTGTAGAATATTTTTTTCAAATTCTAGAATATATTGATCAAATACCCTTTCTTGATTAATCAAGTAAAGCTAACCATTTACACGTTTGAAGCTGTCAGCCCTTCTAAGTGTGGTACAGGCTGTACTTTAATGACTAAAAAAAAAAAAGAGCTAGACTTAGGGAATTCCTCAAAAATCAAAGAATGAGTACTTATGGTCGAAAGAGCGTTAGTACGTAAAACTTACAAAATGGAACCAAAGTGAGTGGAATTGTTTTATATAAAAAGTTTTAATATTTTCATCATTATAGGATTTATATTTTAAGGGAACTCCGCCTTTGCCGGTCCCAAGCCCGGATGAAAAAGGAGGAGGGGGAGCAGTAACAAGCTCACTAAAAAACCTGGGTTCAGCTGGCCCGGCTGATAGTACCCTGTAAGGGCTCCTAATCCAGGGATACAGGAAGAGCAGCGTTTGTACTCCATGTTAGGAGCGGCTGCACATGGCGTCTGTTCCTCATGTCAGAGACGACCATTTCTTTTTGAGCTAAGTCGGCCTGCCACTGAGTAGTGCTCCCAGCCTTAATGACAAAGGCAGACGCATTCTACTTCACCCAGTCATGATGATTGTCAAACAGACACCATCAAGGGTCACAACTTGATACCCTAATATGATGGAGTGGAGATAAGAAAGAAGAAGAAGAAGATATTTTAAGGGTACATCCTCAAAGGCGTAATAATTTATCTAACAGTACACTGCGAAGGCGGAAAATTAGTAGAATATGTATGTAAATATACCCATGATTGCATGCTGGATGAGAAGCCTACTGCGACGATGTCAGCTCCATATTTTACAACATATATATATATATACGACATAGAGTTGCTGGAGGATGGCATTCGTGTAACAAAAGAGGCACCTCTCCCTTTAAATATGTATTTTGGTTCTCCATCGCAGTAAATAACTTTATGGGGAGAATGAGGAATAAACCACAACACCATTTTTGGCAAAGTCAAACAGCAACTGTATACCATGGCTTCGTGATATGGCCCTATATAAATACATAGGGCCGGCTTCGAATTCTTAACATACTACAATAGAAGGTATGAAATCGGTCGAAAATTTTGCTAGAAAAAAAATATATATATTTTGAAAATAGAGCAATACATAAATAAATCTTTAATTAAAAAGACATATATTGGATCAAAATATCATTTATTTTATCAATATTTCAGTTGGCTGAACGCCAACCTTTTTCAAGGTAATATAAATATTGTTAAAATAAATTATATTTTGATCCAATATATGTCTTCTTATTAAAAGATTTATTTATGGACTGCTCTATTTTCAAAACGATATATGTATGTATGTGCATAAATGAATTATGCAATTTTAATTATTTATATATGTATAAGATACAATTACGAAACTATTTTAGACGCGTAATATTCTTTTTAAAATAAAACAATTTCTACTGCCCTATATTACGTGTCTAAAATAGTTTCGTAATTTGATAACAGATGGCGCGCTAGTGCATCGTAATAAGATACAATTATTTGACATTAAATTTTATACGTAACATATAAATATAATATACTTCAATATTTTATTTTACAATTATATTTAATATAGATGTAAATATTTAAAGTAGAAAGAACTTTCTTATTGGTCTTTATATTTCATTAAAAGAATTGAAATGATCATGCGTGTGTGTGCTAAATTTGATAATGTTTCTGAAAAGAAAAAAAAAAGTCTAATTATTATATTTACCTTTTAAGTTATATTATTATATGTATATATTACATTTATTTATATGTATTTTTTCTTTATTTCGACTTAGAGCGCTATGTCCCCCTAGGGACACTTCCACTTTAAAGATAAACAAAATTTTGAAAGAAAAGAAAGAAAGATATTTTAAATATGTACCAAATTAGTATATGCAAGTTAGTTAGAAGAAAAGATAAAAAAATATATATATCAACACAATTGATATATGTACGAGGGGTTGGTAGGCAAATTTAGATAAATGAAATCAAATTGTAAAGTATTGTGTGTATTCGAGAAAAAACAATTTACAGATAAAAAAAAGTTTTAAGGAATGAAAATGAAAAAAAAAAATATGAAAATATATTTCTAAAATTTTACGTAATCAATAGTTTATTATGATTCAGTAAAAGAGGAAATAAAAAGTTCTTTTCAAACATCATTTTGTACATCACTTTGTGAAACAATTAAAATTAAATAAAAGTTAAAAGAAAGGCAATCATACTTTAAACGTCCCAAAACGTAATAAATTCTTTTTTTTCCTACGCCTTAGGCCATATTTTGGTAAATGCTTAACAAATCTTTTTTTGTTTTCCAATAGAGCAATTTTTTCTGTCTTTTTCCTATAAAAAGCCCATTATTTTTATCTTTTTTTCCTTTATATTGAGCCTAATTACATCGAGAAAAGAATAATTTCTACAAATTTATTCGATAGTCTATTAATTAGATTATTATATTTTTACGAATCATTAGATAACTTTAATTAGATTATTAATATATATTTTTCCTTTTTAATTAATTTTAATTCAGTTACAAAAATAATATATTGACCATTTTAACATTTAATATTTGACCCTAGACCTCGTTAAAAGACAAAAAAGAAAATATTAAATCAAATCAAACGAAATTAAGTTACAAAAAAGAAAAAAAAAAATCAAACGATAGCTTAAATTTTTAATATATCGTTATTAAGTGTGTGATATTTTATAAATCAAATATATTAATGAATAATTTCAGAATGATAAAAAAAAAATTCGCGGTGTATATGTGTGTGTGTGTAATATACAAACATTACAAAATATATTAAAGATTAAAAATGAATCTATTTGTATAATAAATAATTCTGAATATATATTAATAATATAATTCTAATAACTAATTAATTAATTTAAGTTGAAGTTTTTTAATTAAAAAGGCATATTTTGGATAGAAAAATAATTTATTTACCTTCGTAAATAATTATGTAAATAAATAATTATTTTTTTAATCCAATATATATATTCCTTTTTAATTAAATATCTATTTATGGATTGCTCTATTTTCAAAAAAAGTTGAAGTTTATTAAAAATATTTTAAATATATAATCACATTTAAGAAAGTCAAAAGTAAATCAATATTTATATCCAAAAGATTTTTTTAAAAATCAGACGATTAATGAAAAAAATGTAATTTAATAAAGAAAAAAAAAAAGAGCGGGAAAAAGAATAAAATCAGCCGATAGGGTCGCTGATCAAGAAACAAATGACAGCAGCCGAGGGTTATCGCAACAAGCACTCCCATCCATAACCTGGATTAACTCTGACGTAACTCTTAAATCACGCTAATGAACAAATCCTTACAATAAAGTCAATGATCCATAGAACCTTTGTCCATCCAATTCTATTCAACCTCATCTACAAACTCATCCACCAATTATTCTTCAAGAACCATCACTTTCATCTTAGCCAAATGGCCGAGAATGGTCTATATATATAAAGTATATATTACATATGTCAATTTAATTTTTTATTATCACAATAAGACCTTTTATAGTTTTTCCTTACTTTTTTCACACATATATGTAAATCTTTAATTAAAAAGGCATATATTGGATCAAAATATCATTTATTTTACCAATATTTCAGTTGGCTGAACGCCAACCTTTATCAAGATATATATGTGAATGGAAATTTTGTCGGAAGGTATAATTGACCTATGAAAACAAAGTTCGCCTTTTCCTACTGGTGTTGAGGCTTTGCTACCAGCATGAATCCGCTAGTTTGCGATCAATAGATGGAGCTTGATTTTACCGTCTATTTTGACGGGAGAGGTGACCTTTATTTTATACACATAACATAAAGTTGCGGGAGGATGATATATGTGTACCAAAAAGCACCTCTTCCTTTAATTATGCAATCAGAACGATGTATTGTTCACCACTTGTTGTACATATATTAATTAATTAATTGTTACCACAGAGTATGTGTAAGCTCACAGGTAAATAGGTGCTAACCGAAAGAAGAAAAGTTTTCTTTGTTCAATATTTATTTATTTATTATTTATGCTTATGAGGTGATACAGCAACGTATTTACAATTAGAGAGGAGACAAACTGAAATGTATAATTAAATTAGTTTCCCTTTTATATTTTGTTCTCTCTTTTGTAAATCAATAAATATAATGTTTAATTAATAATTCTTGGAATCAGTTTCATTAAAAAATTCAAAGCAAAGTCAACATCACTCTAGTAAAAACCTTCACTAGTCAGGATAAAGAATGAGCCACAATCCCATTTTTGGCAAATTCAGACAAAAGTCAAACCTGTATACCTGTATGTGGATCATTTTTTTTATCGCCATTAGTAAAGTCTTTTACTAGGGTGATGCACAGTGTAACGTTCTGTTCCATATTTAAAGGGAGAGGTGCCTCTTTCAGTATATGAATATAATCCTCACTCAACTTTATGTTATATGCAAATATAACCGTTCATCTCCTGACTTATATTATTTTATAATATCACACACAAAGTATTCAGAGTTAAGTTTCTTGTACCATTTTTGTTTCTCTATCTTACGGGATAACATGGCCTTCAACAGGAGCAAATAGGAGTATAAATTTTAGATAACTATATACTAATACATGAAACTTAGCTCTGGATGCTTTGTTGATTTTATTCAAATATATATGATGCACTAGCGCGCCATCTGTTATCAAAATTCAAAACTATTTTAAAGGCGTAAGATTCTTTTTGATATTAAACAATTTCTACTGCCCTTACTGCAATGGAAAAATTAATGAGAGGGCCTGGCTCATCAGTGGTGAACCCTCTCAGCGGTTTCGCCAGTTTAATCTACCATACCGCTGTTATATTGCATTTTTGGAACTTCCTTTTATAGTGATACTGTTGGTAGACTCTTTGAATGGGTATTTTAGAAGAACTATGGACATAAGCTTTGAGGACAGTAGAATTACATACAATTATAAATATATAATATGCTTCGAGCAATCGCTCTTCCGCAAATATCATTTTGTGTCTTTTATTATATATTCATTAAAAACGAAAATAGTTTAAAATATTTATAATTTTCATCGATAGATGGCAGTAAGTTGACGTTCATGGTCAGATAACAATTAACTGCTAACAATATCTGAAATTGTGCAGGTTTGTGCATCTTTCCATTGTGGTTATTGTAACTAACCGCTTCATCTCAAGAAAGGAGAGTCCCTTTTGTTCCAGGGAGCTCGTTTGACAAGCACAATTAGGCTTCAAGGGATGGGATTAATACAAAATTAATGGACCTCCTTTGTTTGAGGTCCCTCATATTATGGATTGCCCCTTCTGCACTCTTCACGGCAAAGGGAATTCCATCACTAATTGATTGGAAAGGATAGACTGGGCTGAAAATTTCCCCTTTTCCTCCGCTACTTACACACAAACTATAGGGGGTCGGTGGAAGGATGGTCTATATTAGGTATCGGTAAACTGAGGCTCGCGAGCCACATGCGGGTCTTTGACAATTGACAATTAAAAATGGTTTATTGACATCTAGTCAATGGTCAAGAGAGAGTTTACAGATTTTAAAATAGTAGAGAAAATATATACCAGACGAGGCCTTCTCCAAAGGTACGTCTGGATCCTATCAGGAGCTTAGAATCGTCTTGAGTTCAGACTTGCGAGTTATGGAATCCGTGTCCCCAGCGATGACTGTGTTGATGAACTTGACAGGAATAATCTTGTGTTTAGGTAAGGTATCCGCGACTCTCCCTAAGATGGGGGGTACAGGACCACATACGGCTCTTTGGATGTGAAACTGCGGCTCTTTAGATCCAAACGTAAATATTATTAATTTTATTTGAAAAAAAAAAACATTTAAAAATTCGTTCTGGATCGATTTAACGAGAACTAGACATCGATTCTATCTTTCAGCCACTTGTACTTACTTTTCACCGCAAACTTTATTTTACCAAAAACTTTATTGATGCGTAGGTTTTGTGCTTGTTATTAAAGTTTAAAACACATTTAAACTATATATATTTTATTCAATGAAGATCAAAATTACATAACCATCACAATTAATTATATATCATAACTACATAACAAAGCCATCTATTTTCAGTTTTGTTTTCGTCACCAGTCCAATATTTTTATTTTCACAGACTAAATTAAGAGATTAATTTATAAATGAAATATTATGCAAAACAAATAAACAACTATATACATCAGCGAGTAATATTTATTATTGGGGGGCAAGAAAAAAATTATAGATCTTTAAAAACTTTGAAATTTTGTAAATTGTAATTTTTGGCTCTTTCGACTTAAAAGGTTACCGACTCCCGTCCTATACCGTTAGTTTTCGACTGCTACGACCCGGGAACGAATCCCGCTTTGGGTACTCTCTTTTTCTGATTAAAAAAATATATTTTTAATAGAGGTTTTAAAGTTTTATAAATTTGATACGGTTTTTCCCAGCTATATTTGTACGAAAAAATAAAGATATTTATTCATATACAACGCCCATTTTCAACATAGTTAACACATTACAATAGTAAACAAAATCTACTTTACGAGAAACTGAGAAAACTCCAATTCATATACAACGCACATTTTCAACATAGTTAACACATTACAATAGTAAACAAAATCTACTTTACGAGAAACTGAGAAAACTCCAATTCATATACAACGCACATTTTCAACATAGTTAACACATTTTACAATAGTAAACAAAATCTACTTTACGAGAAACTGAGAAAACTCCAATTCATATACAACGCACATTTTCAACATAGTTAACACATTTTACAATAGTAAACAAAATCTACTTTACGAGAAACTGAGAAAACTCCAATTCATATACAACGCACATTTTCAACATAGTTAACACATTTTACAATAGTAAACAAAATCTACTTTACGAGAAACTGAGAAAACTCCAATTCATATACAACGCACATTTTCAACATAGTTAACACATTTTACAATAGTAAACAAAATCTACTTTACGAGAAACTGAGAAAACTCCAATTCATATACAACGCACATTTTCAACATAGTTAACACATTTTACAATAGTAAACAAAATCTACTTTACGAGAAACTGAGAAAACTCCAATTCATATACAACGCACATTTTCAACATAGTTAACACATTACAATAGTAAACAAAATCTACTTTACGAGAAACTGAGAAAACTCCAATTCATATACAACGCACATTTTCAACATAGTTAACACATTACAATAGGAAACAAAATCTACTTTACGAGAAACTGAGAAAACTCCAATTCATATACAACGCACATTTTCAACATAGTTAACACATTTTACAATAGTAAACAAAATCTACTTTACGAGAAACTGAGAAAACTCCAATTCATATACAGCGCACATTTTCAACATAGTTAACACATTTTACAATAGTAAACAAAATCTACTTTACGAGAAACTGAGAAAACTCCAATTCATATACAGCGCACATTTTCAACATAGTTAACACATTTTACAATAGTAAACAAAATCTACTTTACGAGAAACTGAGAAAACTCCAATTCATATACAACGCCCATTTTCAACATAGTTAGCACATTACAATAGTAAACAAATCTACTTTGCGAGAAACTGAGAAAACTCCAATTCATATACAACGCACATTTTCAACATAGTTAACACATTACAATAGTAAACAAAATCTACTTTACGAGAAACTGAGAAAACTCCAATTCATATACAACGCACATTTTCAACATAGTTAACACATTACAATAGTAAACAAATCTACTTCACGAGAAACTGAGAAAACTCCAATTCGGAAAACGCAGCACGTGCTAACCAAAGCCAAGGTATGCATGCCAAACAAGAGAAATGGTACAAGATAACAAATGAAGAGATAGAATCCATGCAAAACTTGAATTAGCTTCTTAATTGACGACAGAAGATTGGATAAAACGAACAATCTAGGAATTAATCAAACACTGTTGACAATTTGTTAGAACTTTGCGGTCTCCTCAAATAAGACGAAATCCTAACAACAATAGCCGAAAAAAAAACCAATCGTACAGTAATCTCCTATCGTGGAATCTCACGTCACGTTGGGAAACGTTAATCCTCAGGAATTTATGTCCAAAGTGGCGAAGGATTATTCAGCTAAGCTTAAATTTGTGGGGATGGTCCCCAGGGAGATGTAACGACCCCCCATTTGTATTCAAATGCCGGTCCTAACAAGATTGGGGCGTTTGAAAGAAATGCAAATTGCTGTGGGGAGAGGTGAAGCAGACTCTATGCCATCACCCTCATGTTTGAGGCTTGTGGTGGTTGGGATTGAATGCTAATCAGTTGGTCTGTCTTACATGGATCTTTTCTCCACATCTCTATTTCTATGATAGATTCGTACAGTCTTATAATTGAAGAAAGAGGTTTTATTATCAGATGCACAATAGTTAATCTGTTTTACACGGATCTTTTAGTCATACAACCTATTTCTATGATAGCTTCTATTTTATTATCGGTGCATATATGTTTAAAATACATTCACTCTTTTTATAATACAATATAATGCGGCTTGTGATTGTAAAACGACATTTGAAATACTATCCCGCATGTGTTTTATCATTACTCTTCACAATTCACCCTTTCATAACTCATTCAAAAGGTTAGAAATAATCGTTATTTCTCCTTGAAATAAATTTTGAATTTTCGTTGAAAAGAAACACATGCGGGATAGTTTTAAAATGTCGTTTTACATTCACTCTTTGCATTTATAATCCTCACGTACTATAGAGAATTTACTAGACATGTTTTTATCTTATCACACGGCAACAAGATTAGTAGAAAAGTAGTACTAAGTATAATCGGTTCACCAGATATCCAGATATACTTTTATGCAACTGTAGATATTATTGTACAAATTTAAATTTATAAAACCAATTAAAAACTGTTCTAATAGAAGGAGCTTTATCTCCCCAAGCTTTTATCTATCTTTCATTGGATTCTTTAGAAATTAAATTACTTTTATAATCATAAAAGATCATGGAGCGTAAACTTTCTCTAGTCAACTCCGTTGTGTCTGATGCAATGTTTAGAAATTATCGCTGCCGCTGTAAACAAAGTCGCTGCCTCTATGAGTCATTGTTGTTACTATTT
>CP092863.1:146283895-146299766 GCA_030710605.1 Cordylochernes scorpioides | reverse complement strand
TTGGAAATAAAAAGTTACACAAGAAACTTAGCCCCCTGGAATCATTGTTTATTTTATTAAATAGAATAGCTATTTAAAAGTCAACAATATGTAAGTATGTAAATATGCAACTATGTGCAGGCACGAGATGAGCGAGACGGCCACAGCTACCGGGGTCAAGGCAGAACTGATGATCCGCCAAAGTCATAGACGGGACTCGGCCCTCTACACCTGCGTGGCCTCCAACAGCTACGGCCAGGATGACACCAACATCCAGCTCATCATACAAGGTATTGATTTGCATACTCTCGTGGTATGTCTCCTTTGTTCTTCGATGTTATTCATTTTTGCATATTGTCCGTTGTTGGCCAACATTCAGTTCATAATAGAAGGTTTTAATTTCCATAAGGATATTGTAGATCTTCATATTATTGTCGCCTCTTTCGTCCATTGTGTCAAAATATTATCGATTATCAACTCTCATCAAAGTTTGTGATGAGTTAGCTTTCATTTTAAGTTTCATTTTAGTTTTAAAATATATATATTTATTTTATATTGTACACCTTTATATATCGCCATGAACTCCGTCAACTGAATTCGAGCTGTTAAAAAATATATATATTTATGCTATTTATATTTGAAGGGTTGTTTTTATCATTACTGAATTAAAGCATATGTACCCCGAATATTTATTGTATAATCAGATAATCGCAAGAGGGAGAGAGATTTTTTGAGATTGAAACCGATTTATTTACACCCCTTTCATATCTACATATATAAAAATCAATGTTTGTATGTTTGTATGTCCGGTATACAAATTCGCAGTAGTTCACTAATTCAAACCAAAATTTCCATACATAGGTAAAAATATACGGGGAAGACGATAGGCTATTTTTAAAAATATATATAAATCAATTATTAAAACTATATATTCAAATTATTCTACTTAGCTCACGAACAGCGCCCTCTATCAAAGATTAGATTAAATTATGCTGATGCAAACAAATAGATAATGCTAATAACAAACAATATTATAAAAAAAATCTTATCTAAATATATTTCACTCGGGTAGATATGCACACGGGTCAATTCCGGGGCGAAGCCCGGGTCACTCGTCTAGTAAGACTAAATATGGTTAACTAAGGGAGAGAGATATATATATTTATACCTACATACAAACATAATACAAGACGAAATCACACATTACATTTATTTACTTCCTCTCTTGGTGAAGCACAGACAAGAACTCTTGGATGATTTGCATACATCACAACTCAACTATCAACAGTTCTTCTTCTTTCTTATCTCCACTCAATCATATTAGGATATCAAGTTGTGACCCTTGATGGTGTCTGTTTGACAACCATTATGACTGGGTGAAGTAGAATGTGTCTGCCTTTGTCATTAAGACTGGGAGCACTACTTAGTGGCAGGCCACTGACTTAGTTACTATCGACAGTTGAATAAATACATTGTTGGACGATCTTTATCTCTCAGATATTTCAATTTCTACAAAGCTGCCATCAATGTTTGGAGTCGTTCATGGGATCGACGACTGGGCGCCGTGCAGCCTGCTTATGTGACACTCGCTCCTTCCTAATATGTACATACTTTTTAAACTACTTTGTTGGCATCTTTCTCCTTTCGGGGAATCTGTATAAGACCAGGTGTCTTTGTTCTTGTTCCAAAATCACGCTATTAGGTACCGCTCAAAAAGAGCACCAACAATGAATAATATAGATGAAGGTTATTCAAATATTAAACAAAATGTTAACACGGATTCAATCCCAGTTCATGGCTGTCGGGAATCGAGGGTGTTACCTACTGGTCCACCGACTCTTATCGACCAGGGGTCTTAATTAAGTTTTGTGTATGCGATATATGGGCAAAATGGTATCAATGAAAAAAAAACGGTTTGAAGAACAAATCAGTAATGATGCGGACACTCTCCATTGTCTTATCTCTTGTGATATGACATAGGTTGAATGTTTTCATAAAATATTCTGTAAAAAAAGGTAACTTAGAGAAAAATTTACTAAATGATGACCTTGTGTGACCTTCACAGAGCCCCCGGACAGCCCTGCCGATCTGAAGGTCACAGAGGTCACCAGCCGACAAGTCAAGTTGATCTGGACAGCGCCTTTCACTGGAAACAGTCCTATAACTTCATACGTCATCCAGTACAAGGAAGAAACCGGTATGTATATCTCTATATACTACAGTACATACATCCAGTACAAGGAAAAAACAGGTGTTATAAAATAAATAAAGCTTCCAGAGTTAAGTTTCTCGTTCAACTTTTTATTTTCAAGCTTTCGGACTTGTCAGTCCTTCAAAAAGAGTATCACGTTAATAAATTGATGATATATACTATTTTTATATACAAATTATTATTTACAAATTTTAATTATTTATGATATTGAAAGGGGGAGAAAAATATATTACATTCTTTGTGTATACAGGTATTTATATATGTGTACAACATACAGTACATACTATAGTTCTGTATTAATCGGTAATGGAAAATGTGTGCTTGGAATTGAATATTGGCACCTTGTCCTGGTTCATAGTCTAAATACACTCATGAACAAATATTAAGGAAGTGGAGGGTCTTTGATGTCGCCGGTCGTCTGTCTTTGTAAGGAGACAGAGGCTGTTTACACTTGGTTATCTCGTGTGTCTTCAATAAATATCATTGTAATAACTTTCAGAGTTATTGTCTGAATCCCGATATACATGCTGAAAGGTACAACTTCCTTAAGTTTTGTCCATGAGTGTATACACACTTGGTTATCTCGTGTGTCTTCAATAAATATCACTGTAATAACTTTCAGAGTTATTTTCTGAATCCTGATATACATACTAAAAAGTACAACTTCCTTAAGTTTTGTCCATGAGTGTATACACACTTGGTTATCTCGTGTGTCTTTAATAAATATCACTGCAATATCTTTCAGAATTATTGTCTGAATACTGATATACATGATAAAAGGTACAACTTCCTTAAGTTTTGTCCATGAGTGTATTTAGTATTTTTAGTAATTTCGCTTCTCTACGGTATTATCAAAGCTATGAGAGGAAATGTGAACGATTTATCAAAATCAAATTTAGAAAAATACGAGCTGCTAGAAGAGCGATATTTCTCGAAAACTCGTTGAATTTCCCAATAATAAGATCCCATTTGTTATAATAATGTATTGAAAGTTGTTTTAATACCCCAAGTATACAAGGTATTGGTTACTTTAAGTACATCACATTGTAGCATGGGTAGAAATAAGTTCGACTTTGGCGTTTACAATCTGTCATAGCTCATATCAAATTACTTGTAATAAATGATATAAGAATTCCGTAAAGGCACCAATTTTTGTAAAACGAAACACAAATCAAACTGAGCTTTCAGAGGCGTCTCTTCATTTTGAAACTAAGAAAGATCGTATATGACTTTGTACTCGATGGTTAAGGTTTGGTCTTTTAAAAGAATGGAGATTCATTGCTTTTTTTTTTGTATGAAAATATAATTCATTCATTACGGGTTTTGAACCTGGAACTTTAGTAACAAACTAAATGGTTTATTACTGACGTGAAATTGATTTTGAATCCAACTTGAACATCTAATGTATATACAAGAGTCACTCCAAAAGTTTTTACAATCAATATTAAATACTTAAATTATCAAAATATAAATTATACCATTAAAATCTACATGTATTTTTTACCTAACATAAACATTTTAATAAAATAGTAACAATGAATCATAGAGGACGCGACTTTGTTTACAGCGGCAGCGGTAATTTCTAAACATTGCATCAGACACAACGGAGTTGACTAGAGAAAGTTTACGCTCCATGATCTTTTATGATAATAAAAGTAATTTAACTTCTAAAGAATCCCATGAAAGATTGATGAAAGCTTTAGGAGATAAAGCTCCTTCTATTAGAACAGTTTTAATTGGTTTAATGAATTTAAATTTGTACAAAAATATTTACAGTTGAATAAAAGAATATCTAGTATTGGTGAACCGATTATACTTAGTACTACTTTTCTACTAATCTTGTTGCCGTATGATAAGATAAAAACATGTCTAGTAAATTCTCTATAGTACGTGTGGATTATAAATGCAAAGAGTGAATGTAAAACGACATTTGAAATACTATCCCGCATGTGTTTCTTTTCAACGAAAATTCAAAATTTATTTCAAGGAGAAATAACGATTATTTCTAACCTTTTGGATGAGGTATGAAAGGGTGAATTGTGAAGAGTAATGATAAAACACATGCGGGATAGTATTTCAAATGACGTTTTACAATCACAAGCCGCATTATATTGTATTATAAAAAGAGTGAATGTATTTTAAACATATATGCACCGATAATAAAATAGAAGCTATCATAGAAATAGGTTGTATGAGTAAAAGATCCGTGTAAAACAGATTAACTATTGTACATCTGATAATAAAACCTCTTTCTTCAATCATCAGATTGTAAGAATCTATCATAGAAATAGAGATGTGGAGAAAAGATCCATGTAAGACAGACCAACTGATTAGCATTCAATCCCAACCACCACAAGCCTCAAACATGAGGGTGATGGCATAGAGTCTGCTTCACCTCTCCCCACAGCAATTTGCATTTCTTTCAAACGCCCCAATCTTGTTAGGACCGGCATTTGAATACAAATGGGGGGTCGTTACATCTCCCTGGGGACCATCCCCACAAATTTAAGCTTAGCTGAATAATCCTTCGCCACTTTGGACATAAATTCCTGAGGATTAACGTTTCCCAACGTGACGTGAGATTCCACGATAGGAGATTACTGTACGATTGGTTTTTTTTTTCTTCGGCTATTGTTGTTAGGATTTCGTCTTATTTGAGGAGACCGCAAAGTTCTAACAAATTGTCAACAGTGTTTGATTAATTCCTAGATTGTTCGTTTTATCTAATCTTCTGTGGTCAATTAAGAAGCTAATTCAAGTTTTGCATGGATTCTATCTCTCTTCATTTGTTATCTTGTACCTCTTCTCTTGTTTGGCATGCAAACCTTGGCTTTGGTTAGCACGTGCTGCGTTTTCCGAATTTTCCGAGTTTTCTCAGTTTCTCGTAAAGTAGATTTGTTTACTATTGTAATCTGTTAACTATGTTGAAAATGTGCGTTGTATATGAATTGGAGTTTTCTCAGTTTCTCGTGAAGTAGATTTTGTTTACTATTGTAATGTGTTAACTATGTTGAAAATGTGCGTTGTATATGAATTGGAGTTTTCTCAGTTTCTCGTAAAGTAGATTTTGTTTACTATTGTAATGTGTTAACTATGTTGAAAATGGGCGTTGTATATGAATAAATATCTTTATTTTTTCGTAAAATATATTGCTGGGAAAAAGCCGTATTAAATTTATAAAACTTTTAAAACCTCTATTAAAAATGTATTTTTTGAATCAGAAAAAGAGAGTATCCAAAGCGGGATTCGATCCCGGGGTCGTAGCAGTCGAAAACTAACGGTATAGGCCGGGAGTTGGAACTCTTTTAAGTCGGAAGAGCCAAAAATTACAATTTACAAAATTTCAAAGTTTTTAAAGATCTATAATTTTTTTCTAGCCCCCCCCCCCCCCCCCCCCCCCCAATAATAAATATTACTCGCTGATGTTTATAGTTGTTTATTTGTTTTTCATAATATTTCATTTATAAATTAATCTCTTAATTCAGTCTGTGAAAATAAAAATATTGGACTGGTGACAAAAACAAAACTGAAAATAGATGGCTTTGTTATGTAGTTATGATATACTAGTAGAAAAGCCCGTCCAAGGACGGGATCGGCTAGAGCAGGTGGATTGAGAGGTTTGAATCGGTTCAAGTTCGACTTTTCCTTTGGAACAGCATTTATGAAAAGTTTTACTGTATGTCGTTTGTTCCAATTCGAAATACTTTGCTCTACATTTTGGGCAAACTTGATCAAGTTGGCCACAAAAGTGCTGGGTAATTTGATCTTCCTCGAAACATGTCCCTGTTGGCAAAGGTAGATTATCTCCCTGTCGAATTCTTTGCATCCTCAGCCTACTGTTTTCCCTTTGAAGGGCTCTTTGATTTTCGCTCATATTCATTCGGTATTGCCGTTGTTGTTCATTATGCCGTTCTCTTTCGGGTGAATTTTAGGAGACATTGTTTATAAAAATAAAATAATCAAGCTAAATTAAAAAATAAAATTATTTAAAAAATATTATCTATATAGATAATACCGTAACAGAGTTTTCCATTGTAAAGTCCTGAGCTATCTCCTCCGAAGATTCTGAACTACACATAACAATCTATATACCAAAATTTTCGTTATTTTTTTCTTCGTGTCATAGGCCTGTTTTTATTTTCCTAATGTTAACAGTTATTTTTATTTTTTAATTTAATCTATTTTACAATCGTAGATTTTTTGCATTTATCATCATCAATTCTTTTGTTTACAATTGCGTAACTTTTATAGAGAGAAATAAAGAAATACATAATTGATTAGATACAAAAGTGTGAACCAGAAAGTCGATTTTTAAAAATGTTATTATTTAATATAAACTTATTTTAATTTAATTTTGAAATGAAAAGGTAGTGTAAAAGTGTATATGAGGTTAGATTCAAATAGGTTTAATTATGTTAGTTTAATCGCTAAATAAGGTTAGTTTTAGATAAGTTGAATTAGGTTAGTTTCATATAATTAAAAAAAATAATGTTCGTTTTTAGAAAAATAATTCGCAATAGTAAGTATATATATTAATATAAAAGATCGAAATGTAAAAATCACTATGTCCAAAATCTTCGCTTTAACTCGTGTAAAACGGCTCGAAGGTACGGCGGTGTCAACGTACAGCGCCGCCTACCAAAGTTACCCTTTTCTGGGAACTCACCAGGTTATATTATTTTTCGAATTGTAGACTGAATTATTACTTTTATTCTATCTTATATAAGTGTTTGTTATAGTTTTTCATTTGAATTTAGCACAATTTTTGTATCTGGTTATCTTTTTTGGCATCTTTTTTTTTCTCATTAATAAGACCTAATCCAAATAATTTAATAGTGTGTGACTTTTTTTTTAATTAAATTATTTGGATTAGGTCTTATTTTCTTTTATTAATTTGTTATAGTTTTTCATTTGAATTTAGCTCCATTTTTGTGTCTGTCTTTTTTTTTCTTCTCATAAATAGGCTGATGCTGTATTTGTGTACTCAATTGTTGCTTTTTTTTTTATTAAATTATTTGGATTAGGTCTTATTTTCTTTTATTAATTTGTTATAGTTTTTCATTTGAATTTAGCTCCATTTTTGTGTCTGTCTTTTTTTTCATCTCATAAATAGGCTGATGCTGTATTTGTGTACTCAATTGTTGCTTTTTGTGTCTGGTTTCTTTTTTGCAGTATTTTTTTTTAATCCTTTTTTTTTTCATCAATTGTTTCCTCACATGCTTGGAATTTTCTTTTTATGCCTGTCCTGGCTTTCAGTTTTATAGATTTCCTCTGCTTGGTTCTTATTTTACCTTTTTTTTTTTGAGCGTCTTCTGTCATGCCTCGGAAAGGCCGTGGAAGACTCACTCCCCTGACCGCTAGGCTATTTCTCTTGTTTACTTTTTTACCAATGCCTATAATTTTTCACCTGAAAGATTTTTTTTTATTTGTTATTCAATAAACTATTATCACTTATTTTTGGTCTTCTTTTTATTTACTTATTTTACTGGGGGTTGGTGGAAGGATGGTCTAAGCCGTTGGTTCGGCTCGAAGGTACGGCGGTGTCAACGTACAGCGCCGCCTACCAAAGTTAACCTTTTCTGGGAACTCACCAGGTTATATTATTTTTCGAATTGTAGATTGAATTATTACTTTTATTCTATCTTTTATAAGTGTTTGTTATAGTTTTTCATTTGAATTTAGCACAATTTTTGTATCTGGTTATCTTTTTTGACATCTTTTTTTTCTCATTAATAAGACCTAATCCAAATAATTTAATAGTGTGTGACTTTTTTTTAATTAAATTATTTGGATTAGGTCTTATTTTCTTTTATTAATTTGTTATAGTTTTTCATTTGAATTTAGCTCCATTTTTGTGTCTGTCTTTTTTTTTCTTCTCATAAATAGGCTGATGCTGTATTTGTGTACTCAATTGTTGCTTTTTTTTTATTAAATTATTTGGATTAGGTCTTATTTTCTTTTATTAATTTGTTATAGTTTTTCATTTGAATTTAGCTCCATTTTTGTGTCTGTCTTTTTTTTTCATCTCATAAATAGGCTGATGCTGTATTTGTGTACTCAATTGTTGCTTTTTGTGTCTGGTTTCTTTTTTGCAGTATTTTTTTTGAATCCTTTTTTTTTTCATCAATTGTTTCCTCACATGCTTGGAATTTTCTTTTTATGCCTGTCCTGGCTTTCAGTTTTATAGATTTCCTCTGCTTGGTTCTTATTTTACCTTTTTTTTTTTAGCGTCTTCTGTCATGCCTCGGAAAGGCCGTGGAAGACTCACTCCCCTGACCGCTAGGCTATTTCTCTTGTTTACTTTTTTACCAATGCCTATAATTTTTCACCTGAAAGATTTTTTTTATTTGTTATTCAATAAACTATTATCACTTATTTTTGGTCTTCTTTTTATTTACTTATTTTACTGGGGCTTGGTGGAAGGATGGTCTAAGCCGTTGGTTTTCGACCGCTACGACCCGGGTTCGATTCCCGCATTGGGCACTTTTTTCTGAAAAAATAAAAAAAAAAAAGCTCCAATGGCTTCTGATTCTTGCAAAAGTCCAACCCCACCAGCAAGCGCAAGTAATCAAACGGGGCTCTGGCACACTTGTACATGCAAAGTCGAACTGCTTTTCATACGTGTACCATTTTCAAAGACCCTGCTTAGGATTAAAACTTCTCAGAAGCATAACAATAGTACCAACCTAGAGGTTAACTGGTGTGGATGCATTCCTCTGGGAGTAAGACTATTGAGAAATTCAGTAAGGAGTTATTTTGCTTCTCCGCATTCTAACACTCCAACTGTTAACACTGTGGAAACACTGACTCATGTTTGGTAAGCAATTTCAGGGAAGAAACTATAGACATTGGATTAAATATATTATTAATTAAATTGCATTAAATAAAAATTATTAGATTTAAATAAATATTATTCGAGTGAAAAAAAAAAGAAAAAATTAACAAATTAGAAAATAAAATTTCGAAAAATACAACTATATTGCAGATAAGATAAGAGGACCTTATTAAAAAATAAATAAACAAACTGTAATTCGACACTATCGATAATTCGACACTTTCGATAATTCGACACTTTCGATAATTCGACCATTTTAAAAATCAAATTTACAAGGTTGATTGTTGTTTAAATACAACTTTGATTTTGCATGCATAAACACAGGCTCTTGTAGCAAGAACCCAACTTTAGTGAAAACTGATGCCTCTTCAGAATGAATGGAAGACTGAAATCTGAAGGAGCAGAAGATATGGGTCATCTTTACATGCTATCCTATGTTCGCACACTTGAAAAAGCTACATATAAAGTTGTCCGTGCGTAAACACAGGCTCTTGTAGCCAAGGTTTGGCCTTGAGCCTTATTTATAGTCATAGCAAAAGCCAACCTTAGTGAAAACTAACGCCTCTCTAGAATGAAGCGAAGGTTGGTATCCGAAGGGGCCAAAGATATTTCAGACACTATACAGTGTGTTCAACTTTGGGCACTGTCAGTATATGTGCTTCAAGGACATGAGAGCACATGCGCTGAAACACCATACGTGTTCCATCGCAAAGATCCTAAAGGCATTGGTGAAAGTATAAATAAATATTTTGGAAATGAAAAAAAAATACATATATATATAAGAAAATAAATTGGAATAAAAATTTACAAACTATATTTCAGAGTGGATACATATTTGAAAGGAAAAAAAAAAAAAGAAAATTGCAAACAACAAAACTATATTACAGATATGACATGAAAACTAACGCCTCTCTAGAATGAAGCGAAGGTTGGTATCCGAAGGGGCCAAAGATATTTCAGACACTATACAGTGTGTTCAACTTTGGGCACTGTCAGTATATGTGCTTCAAGGGCATGAGAGCACATGCGCTGAAACACCATACGCGTTTCATCGCAAAGATCCTAAAGGCATTGGTGAAAGTATAAATGACCCATATATTCTGCTCCTTCAGATTTCAGTCTTCCATTCATTCTGAAGAGGCATCAGTTTTCACTAAAGTTTGCTTTTGCTATGACTATAAATAATATTTGGGTTCTTGCTACAAGAGCCTGTGTTTATGCATGCAAAAGCAAAGTTGTATTTAAACAACAATCAACCTTGTAAATTTGATTTTTAAAATGGTCGAATTATCGAAAGTGTCGAATTATCGAAAGTGTCGAATTATCGAAAGTGTCGAATTATCGAGTGTCGAATTACAGTTTGTTTATGTATTTTTAATAAGGTCCTCTTATCTTATCTGCAATATAGTTGTATTTTTCGAAATTTTATTTTCTAATTTGTTAATTTCTTTCTTTTTTTTTTCACTCTAATAATATTTATTTAAATCTAATAATTTTTATTTAATGCAATTTAATTAATAATTTATTTAATCCAATGTCTATAGTTTCTTCCCTGAAATTGCTTACCAAACATGAGTCAGTGTTTCCACAGTGTTAACAGTTGGAGTGTTAGAATGCGGAGAAGCAAAATAACTCCCTACTGAATTTCTCAATAGTCTCACTCCCAGAGGAATGCATCCACACCAGTTAACCTCTAGGTTGGTACTATTGTTATGCTTCTGAGAAGTTTTAATCCTAAGCAGGGTCTTTGAAAATGGTATACGTATGGTGATACAGTGCATGTGCTCTCATGTCCTTAAAGTAGTGTAGTTCTGTTGTTTTCAATTTCATTTTCTGATTTGTTAAAATTTTTCTTCTATAGTTTCTCACCTGCGGGTCCTTCGGGTAAACCCGGGGCGTTGCCCGGGTCACTCGGCTAGTTCCTCAAATATTCACCGAATAAATTGCAAACGTCACGTCACACGTCACACGCCACGTCAAACAGAATGGACCAATCCTATTCGGCTTCAACGAACAGACGCTTTATTATCCCGTGCTCAGTCCCATCTCATCACGTAGTCAGTCCCATTTCATTCCGTGGTCAGTCCCATCTCATCCCGCTGTCAGTCCCATCTCATCCCGTGCTCAGTCCCATCTCATCCCGTGGTCAGTCCCATCTCATCCCGTGGTCAGTCCCATCTCATCCTGTGATCATTCCCATCTCATCCCGTCATCATTCCCATCTCATCCCGTGCTCAGTCCCATCTCATCCCGTGCTCAGTTTCATCTCATCCCGTGCTCAGTCCCATCTCATCCCGTGGTCAGTTTCATCTCATCCCGTGGTCAGTTTCATCTCATCCCGCTGTCAGTCCCATCTCATCCCGTGGTCAGTCCCATCTCATCCCGCTGTCAGTCCCATCTCATCCCGTGCTCAGTCCCATCTCATCCCGTGCTCAGTCCCATCTCATCCCGTGCTCAGTCCCATCTCATCCCGTGATCATTCCCATCTCATCCCGTGATCATTCCCATCTCATCCCGTGCTCAGTCACATCTCATCCCGTGCTCAGTCCCATCCAATCCCGTGCTCAGTCCCATCTCATCCCGTGATCATTCCCATCTCATCCCGTGATCATTCCCATCTCATCCCGTGCTCAGTCCCATCTCATCCCGTGCTCAGTCCCATCCCATCCCGTGCTCAGTCCCATCTCATCCCGTGCTCAGTCCCATCTCATCCCGCTGTCATTCCCATCTCATCCCGTGCTCAGTCCCATCTCATCCCGTGCTCAGTCCCATCTCATCCCGTGATCATTCCCATCTCATCCCGTGATCATTCCCATCTCATCCCGTGCTCAGTCTCATCTCATCCCGTGGTCAGTTTCATCTCATCCCGTGCTCAGTCCCATCTCATCCCGTGGTCAGTTTCATCTCATCCCGTGGTCAGTTTCATCTCATCCCGTGGTCAGTCCCATCTCATCCCTTGCTCAGTTCCATCTCATCCCGTGCTCAGTCCCATCTCATCCCGTGGTCAGTCCCATCTCATCCCGCTGTCAGTCCCATCTCATCCCGTGCTCAGTCCCATCTCATCCCGCTGTCAGTCCCATCTCATCCCGTGCTCATTCCCATCTCATCCCGTGCTCATTCCCATCTCATCCCGTGATCATTCCCATTTCATCCCGTGCTCAGTCCCATCTCATCCCGTGCTCAGTCCTATCTCATCCCGTGCTCAGTCCCATCTCAACCCGTGGTCAGTCCCATCTCATCCCGTGGTCAGTACCAGCTCATCCCGTGGTCAGTCCCATCTCATCCCGTGCTCAGTCCCATCCCATCCCGTGCTCAGTCCCATCCCATTCCGTGCTCAGCCCCATCTCACCCCGTGCTCAGTCCCATCTCATCCCGTGCTCAGTCCCATCTCATCCCGTGTTCAGTCCCATCTCATCCCGTGCTCAGTCCCATCTCATCCCGTGTTCAGTCCCATCTCATCCCGTGATCATTCCCATCTCATCCCGTGATCATTCCCATCTCATCCCGTGCTCAGTCCCATCTCATCCCGTGCTCAGTCCCATCTCAACCCGTGGTCAGTCCCATCTCATCCCGTGATCAGTCCCATCTCATCCCGTGCTCAGGCCCATCCCATCCCGTGCTCAGCCCCATCTCATCCCGTGCTCAGTCCCATCTCATCCCGCTGTCAGTCCCATCTCATCCCGTGCTCAGTCCCATCTCATCCCTTGCTCAGTCCCATCTCATCCCGTGCTCAGTCCCATCTCATCCCGTGGTCAGTCCCATCTCATCCCGTGCTCAGTCCCATCTCATCCCGTAATCATTCCCATCTCATCCCGTGATCATTCCCATCTCATCCCGTGCTCAGTCTCATCTCATCCCGTGGTCAGTTTCATCTCATCCCGTGCTCAGTCCCATCTCATCCCGTGCTCAGTCCCATCTCATCCCGTGTTCAGTCCCATCTCATCCCGTGCTCAGTCCCATCTCATCCCGTGCTCAGTCCCATCTCATCCCCTGTTCAGTCCCATCTCATCCCGTGATCATTCCCATCTCATCCCGTGATCATTCCCATCTCATCCCGTGCTCAGTCCCATCTCATCCCGTGCTCAGTCCCATCTCATCCCGTGCTCAGTCCCATCTCAACCCGTGGTCAGTACCATCTCATCCCGTGGTCAGTCCCATCTCATCCGTGCTCAGTCCCATCCCATCCCGTGCTCAGTCCCATCTCATCCCGCTGTCAGTCCCATCTCATCCCGTGCTCAGTCCCATCTCATCCCTTGCTCAGTCCCATCTCATCCCGTGCTCAGTCCCATCTCATCCCGTTGGCAGTCCCATCTCATCCCGCTGTCAGTCCCATCTCATCCCGTGCTCAGTCCCATCTCATCCCGTGCTTAGTCCCATCTCATCCCGTGTTCAGTCCCATCTCATCCCGTGATCATTCCCATCTCATCCCGTGATCATCCCCATCTCATCCCGTGCTCAGTCCCATCTCATCCCGCTGTAAGTCCCATCTCATCCCGTGCTCAGTCCCATCTCATCCCGTGCTCAGTCCCATCTCATCCCGTGTTCAGTCCCATCTCATCCCGTGTTCAGTCCCATCTCATCCCGTGATCATTCCCATCTCATCCCGTGATCATTCCCATCTCATCCCGTGCTCAGTCCCATCTCATCCCGTGCTCAGTCCCATCTCACCCGTGGTCAGTCCCATCTCATCCCGTGTTCAGTCCCATCTCATCCCGTAATCATTCCCATCTCATCCCGTGATCATTCCCATCTCATCCCGTGCTCAGTCCCATCTCATCCCGTGGTCAGTTTCATCTCATCCCGTGCTCAGTCCCATCTCATCCCGTGTTCAGTCCCATCTCATCCCGTGCTCAGTCCCATCTCATCCCGCTGTCAGTCCCATCTCATCCCGTGGTCAGTCCCATCTCATCCCGCTGTCAGTCCCATCTCATCCCGTGCTCAGTCCCATCTCATCCCGTGCTCAGTCCCATCTCATCCCGTGCTCAGTCCCATCTCATCCCGTGCTCAGTCCCATCTCATCCCGTGATCATTCCCATCTCATCCCGTGATCATTCCCATCTCATCCCGTGCTCAGTCACATCTCATCCCGTGCTGAGTCCCATCCCATCCCGTGCTCAGTCCCATCTCATCCGTGCTCAGTCCCATCTCATTCCGCTGTCATTCCCATCTCATCCCGTGCTCAGCCCCATCTCATCCCGTGCTCAGTCCCATCTCATCCCGTGTTCAGTCCCATCTCATCCCGTGATCATTCCCATCTCATCCCGTAATCATTCCATCTCATCCCGTGCTCAGTCCCATCTCATCCCGTGCTCAGTCCCATCTCATCCCGTGATCATTCCCATCTCATCCCGTGATCATTCACATCTCATCCCGTGCTCAGTCCCATCTCATCCCGTGGTCAGTTTCATCTCATCCCGTGCTCAGTCCCATCTCATCCCGTGGTCAGTTTCATCACATCCCGTGGTCAGTTTCATCTCATCCCGTGCTCAGTCCCATCTCATCCCGTGGTCAGTCCCATCTCATCCCGCTGTCAGTCCCATCTCATCCAGTGCTCAGTCCCATCTCATCCCTCTGTCAGTCCCATCTCATCCCGTGCTCATTCCCATCTCATCCCGTGCTCATTCCCATCTCATCCCGTGCTCATTCCCATCTCATCCCGTGCTCATTCCCATCTCATCCCGTGATCATTCCCATTTCATCCCGTGCTCAGTCCCATCTCATCCCGTGCTCAGTCCCATCTCATCCCGTGCTCAGTCCCATCTCAACCCGTGGTCAGTCCCATCTCATCCCGTGCTCAGTCCCATCTCATCCCGTGCTCAGTCCCATCTCATCCCGTGTTCAGTCCCATCTCATCCCGTGCTCAGTCCCATCTCATCCCGTGTTCAGTCCCATCTCATCCCGTGATCATTCCCATCTCATCCCGTGCTCAGTCCCATCCCATCCCGTGCTCAGCCCCATCTCATCCCGTGCTCAGTCCCATCTCATCCCGCTGTCAGTCCCATCTCATCCCGTTGTCAGTCCCATCTCATCCCTTGCTCAGTCCCATCTCATCCCGTGCTCAGTCCCATCTCATCCCGTGGTCAGTCCCATCTCATCCCGTGTTCAGTCCCATCTCATCCCGTAATCATTCCCATCTCATCCCGTGATCATTCCCATCTCATCCCGTGCTCAGTCCCATCTCATCCCGTGCTCAGTCCCATCTCATCCCGTGCTCAGTCCCATCCCATCCCGTGCTCAGTCCCATCTCATCCCGTGCTCAGTCCCATCTCATCCCGCTGTCATTCCCATCTCATCCCGTGCTCAGTCCCATCTCATCCCGTGCTCAGTCCCATCTCATCCCGCTGTCAGTCCCATCTCATCCCGTGGTCAGTCCCATCTCATCCCGCTGTCAGTCCCATCTCATCCCGTGCTCAGTCCCATCTCATCCCGTGCTCAGTCCCATCTCATCCCGTGCTCAGTCCCATCTCATCCCGTGCTCAGTCCCATCTCATCCCGTGATCATTCCCATCTCATCCCGTGATCATTCCCATCTCATCCCGTGCTCAGTCACATCTCATCCCGTGCTGAGTCCCATCCCATCCCGTGCTCAGTCCCATCTCATCCCGTGCTCAGTCCCATCTCATTCCGCTGTCATTCCCATCTCATCCCGTGCTCAGCCCCATCTCATCCCGTGCTCAGTCCCATCTCATCCCGTGTTCAGTCCCATCTCATCCCGTGATCATTCCCATCTCATCCCGTGATCATTCCCATCTCATCCTGTGCTCAGTCCCATCTCATCCGTGCTCAGTCCCATCTCATCCCGTGATCATTCCCATCTCATCCCGTGATCATTCACATCTCATCCG
>CP092863.1:146265107-146283795 GCA_030710605.1 Cordylochernes scorpioides | reverse complement strand
CCCGTTACACATGTACTTTACAATCAAAATATAAACACACGTACTTTACAAATTCTACTTAGATCCCAAAACACTGTCATTATACATATAAATGAAAAATTTAACACACGAATGTTTCATTTCACAGTTTATACAAACTTTTCTACTGTCCTTACTGCGATGAAAAAATATTGTGAGGGCTTGGCTTATCAGAGGTGAAATCTCCTAGAGATTTCACCAATTTAATCTACCAGAACGCTTCTTATAGCTAAATATAAAAAAGATATATATATAATTAATATATTAATTCTATTATTTCATAGGTTTTATTTGTGTTGTGTGTGTGTCATTATATTCTCTAAAAATGAAAAAGACATCTACAATTAATATAATAATTGTATGATTTCTCATAGGTTTTTTGTCATATATTTTCTAAAATGAAAAAAAAAGAGTAATCATTTCTCAACATATTTCATCAAGAGTGATTTATAACAAGGTAGAATTCAAAGAAAAAGTGGCCTACACCATCTATACAAACAATCAATCTAACAAACAACAATTTCATCAAAATAGCCCACAACACAATCTCCCATTGACCAATTCAACAAGAATGTCAATTAACCGACCTTAATAAGGTAAACGACAATTTTCACTAATTAATCTCGACTCTAATGAGTAAAGGCTCAAACTTGCCGTGGATTAAATGGTCCGCTTAATCCGGGGATTTAGACCCACTTGATGGCTCCTATATTTCACACTTCGGATTAACACATCACCTCTAAGTTGTCCCATATTCTACACCCACACTATATCAGATAAACCTTTTCACATATGAAAAAGGCATCTCCTTATCATGCAACTGGTCCGTGGTTAGCTTTTCTTGATTAATCAAGAATGGGTATTTGGTCAATTTTGGAATAATTAAAAATCAACGAGAATAGTTGATATTTATTCCGATAGATGGCGCAAGCCATTAGCAACTTTCAGTTGCACGATAAGGAGATGCC
This sequence comes from Cordylochernes scorpioides, assembly GCA_030710605.1. Taxonomy (NCBI): domain Eukaryota; kingdom Metazoa; phylum Arthropoda; class Arachnida; order Pseudoscorpiones; family Chernetidae; genus Cordylochernes; species Cordylochernes scorpioides. The sequence continues at coordinate 146,282,809 of CP092863.1, read as the reverse complement.
TTTTTCATATTTTATGCACCTTATCCCAGTACACTATCACATTTATACTATTTTTTTCACTTTTCATATATATATCCCATGTTTTAAAATAATAATAATCATACAAATATTATTTTTCCACAATGAGTTTCTCTTAAAATGCTAGCTTTCAAGCGATAATTGCTCCTCATCAGACTTAATAAAAAAACATCGACTATATCTTCAAGAAATATTTACCTATATATACGTACGCAGCTTTGTTAATAAACCCATTGAAGAGGGATTATCACTTGATAGCTAGCATTTTAAGAGAAACTCATTTTGGGAAAATATTTTTTTGTATTTTTAAACATTTTTCACCATTTCATCATGAATAGAAATTAATAATATTCATATAAATAAAACTAGATTTTTGATACAGAATTCATTTTATTTATGTTGATGTGTTGAAAGCTTTCTGAGAAAAAAAATTGCTCTTCAACGGTAAAATCCAAAAGAAATGTTATTAACTTGTGCACGCGAGGGCATGGATCAGACTATATTACAGTTAAATATACGGTTGTGTCAAAAATTCGTGGTTTTCTTATTACTTGGCGAGTAATATTGCCACGTGGAAAATTAGGGAAGACCAACTTCGGGAGGAGACAACAATTTATTTCAGACAAGAACAAACTATGAATGGTAAACAAAAGATAAACAAAAGAGGGAAGTGATGTACTAGAGCGCCATCTGTTATCAAATTATAAAACTATTTTAGTGGCGTATTATTCTTTTTAAAATAAAACAATTTCTACTGTCCTTACTGCGATGAAAAAATTAAAGGGAGGGCCTGGCTCATCAGTGGTGAACCCTCCCAGCGGTTTAAATTAAACTGGCGAAACCGCTGGGAGGGTTCACCACTGATGAGCCAGGCCCTCCCTTTAATTTTTTCATCGCAGTAAGGACAGTAGAAATTGTTTTATTTTAAAAAGAATAATACGCCACTAAAATAGTTTTATAATTTAAAAGAGGGAAGTGTACAGAGTATAGCAAAATATAAACATAAAAAATAATACTCTGCTAATAAAATAATAAATACTTTGTTACAATATAATTACGGATAATACATAATATAACATCAAAATTCGAAACTATTATAGACGCGTATGACTCTTTTTTAAAATAAAACAATTTCTACTGTCCTTACTGCAATGGAAAAATTAATGGGAGTGCCTGGCTCATCAGTGGTTAACCCTAATTTCGCATTGCAGTAAGGGCAGGAGAAATTGTTTATTTTCAAAAAGAATCATACGCGTCTATAATAGTTTCGAATTTTGATAACAGATGGCGCGCTAATGCATCATAATATAATAGTACATAATACAATTACTTTATACATAATACAAAGACATTATACATAACAGCGAATAATATTGGTATTTCGAATTTTTGCGAATGTTTACGAACTTTTGGTACAACCTTGTATTACAATTTTGAACAAATCGTTACTTCTATATTGAATAATTATTAATATATTTATTGAAATAAAATATTAGAATGCAAAAATTAATAAATATTATTGTTTATTAGCAGAAATATACGAAAAATGGCTCTTTTAATAAGTTTGTGGGATGGTTGCGTGATGTGTTGGTGTGGCTTGTGGAAAGGCCGCTGATAAAATTATAATTAAAATTAATTTATTTAAAGCCAGAAATATATAAAGAGAAAAGAAACGTAACGGTCGTTGAGATCAAGCCTTCTTGTTTAGCGCGCGAGTGGCCAGAGTCTGGATGTTCGCGCATGCGTAGTCAGGTTGACGCTCGCGGTTGCCGAGGCCGTCACACTGCCCGTGTGTGTAGTGAAGCTTTATCCCAGTTCGCGCACGCGGAAGCAAAGTGTGGTCGCCACAAGTTATAAATTTGTAGGAGGATGGTATTCATGTATTAAAGAATACACCTCTCCCTTTAAAAATTCATTAAAACAATGCATACCGTTCATAACTCCAGTAATAATGTATGTTACTTTATCAGTTTAAACTCCATTTTATGTCAAATTTTATAAATCGAAGTCACCTCTGTATTGATAAGGGCAATAGCCCGAAACCACGGGTATAGAGGTTGTTGGCTTTTTGTCTGAATTTGTCAAATCTGGTGTTGTTACCCTTTTTTTACCAACTTTACGTTTTTTTACTGACTTGATAACCCGAAAATTTCATTGTTTAATGAATCTTTAAAGGACGAGTTGTCTCTTTTAGGGTACATATACACTCATGGACAAAACATAAGGAAGTTTCAAATTTTAACCATATGCTACTGTTATTTGCTACTTGTTATTTGCTACTGTTATTTGTTTGTTTTTTTCTACTTAGAATAAAATCCTTTTTAATCTCAAACATTTGAGATGTCGTCTCACAAGACCTTCAGGATAAAGATGAAGCTGGCCAAGAAGGCCCGGCAGAACATTCCCTAGTGGATCCGTATGAGGACCGACAACAAGATCAGGTTCAACGCCAAGAGGCGTCACTGGAGGCGCACCAAGCTCAAGCTGTAAATTGTTCTGTCCACCTGTTGTTCAGAGGATAGCAATAAAGGCTTACCAACCTCCTACTGTTTTTTGCTTTTATAACGGTGGCTTTCTCATATATGTAAATTCGAAAAGTCTTCTTTCAAAAAGTATAATAATGATTAAAAATTTAAATATACATGATGAAAAAAGGTACAACTTCTTTAAGTTTTGTCCATGAGTGAATTTAAATTCAATTTGTATTTATGTAAATGTGATGGTAGTCCGCGCGCGAAAAAGAAATAACGGTTTTTTTTTACTTCAAAGAATAGAAGTATGTATGCGATAATATTTGCATATCTTCCATATGTAATAACAAGAGAAATAGCTATTATGAAAGTCAAGCAGTATATTTACATATCTAACATAAGGTTTGTGTCCATTCCAGCTCCCGGAGGTCCACCTACCGACGTCCAAGCCGTCGCCACTGTCCCAACTCCATCAAGGTCTCCTGGAAGGTAACATTTTTTTATTTGCATAGCATGTAGATGTCTGGAAATATGTAAATAGATTCTCCTAATATTATTCGAATGGACAAGTCTATATTGAAACAGATTGAACATGTTTTAGGTAAATTGGATTGACTTTGTTTTGACGTCTTAACAGTTCATTTAGGGTTTGTTGCACGAGTGGTATATGCTGTCGGTTTTTGACGGCCATAAACCAGGATCGAATCCCGTATTGGACACCTTTTTTTTTTTTCTGACGAAAATATTGCCTCAAAGACTCCCGATTATTGCCGAAGTCCAACCCCACCAGTGAGTGCAAATAACCAAACGGGACTCTAGCATATTTGTAAGTGCAAAGGTCGATCCGATTCTACATGTGTAGACATGTGGTGAGCTTACAGTGAAAGCAGTCGCTGACTACCCATCATGATTATCATGGTCTGTACAGGGTAGTACTTGGAATAATATATGTTCCTAAAGTGGCACCTCTCCCTTTAATTCTGCATCTGAACGATTCACTGTTTTATCACCCCAGTAAAAAACTTTACTAGTGATGATAAAAAAAAGAGCCATAACGCCATTTTTGTCAAATTCAGACAAATTCACCCTGTATATAAGTTTAAGTAAAAGGAGAAGTGCCACTTTAGATACCTGAATGTCATCCTTCGGCAACTTTTTTACATATATATCTATAGATGTAAATTTTGCCGGGAGGAAATTGATCTAAAGAGACAAGGGTCGCCTCTCTCGTCAAAATAGACGTCTAAAACCAGACGCCATCTATTGACCGTCTCCGCAACTAGCGGCCTCGGGTCGGTGACAAAGCCACAACACCAGCTTTGGCAAACTGAAAAGCGTCCACCTAGAGACCATGGTTTCGGGCTAATGGCCCTCGTCAGTCTAGGGCGGACTTTATTCCATGAGATCCACACGGGATCTAAAGGAATCTTGACAATCTGTTAAAGAGGTGTTCAGCTGGCAAAGTGGCTGGGCCATATCTATGGCTAAGATATAGATGGAAATTTTGCCGGGAGGAAATTGTTCTAAAAAGACATGGGTCTCCTCTCCCGTCAAAATAGGTGGCCGCTTTTCAGTTTGCCAAAGCTGGTGTTGTGGCTTTGTCACCGACCCGAGGCCGCTAGTTGCGGCGACGGTTAATAGATGGCGTCTGGTTTTAGACGTCTATTTTGACGGGAGAGACGACCCTTGTCTCTTTAGATATATATCTATATAAAAAAAGCATATTCTGACCACTCATATCAGCATTTTAGGTGTCAGAGCGCCATCTAGTAAAACAAAAATCAACTAAACGTTGATTTAACTTGTTCCTTCATACTTGGCCAACCTATTTTCTTAATATAAAAAAACAAGAAAATTCAAACCATATACGCGTTTCGGGCTGTTGGCCCTTCAATCATTTTATAAACTATAATTGAAGTTTATTTTAATAGTTAGTTGATATAGAAGTGATAAATAATATTTTCGAAACTATTTTAGACGCGTAAGATTCTTTTTTGAAATTAAACAATATCTACTGCCCTTACTGCAATGGAAAAATTAATGGGAGGACCTGGCTAATCAGCGGTTAACCCTCCCAGCGGTTTCGCCAGTTTAATCTACCATACCGCTGTTATATATATATATATATATAACATCAGTATCACTATAAAAGGAAACCCGAAAAAAACAAAATAACAGAGGTATGGTAGATTAAACTGGCGAAACCGCTGAAAGGGTTCACCACTGATGAGCCAGGCCCTCCCATTAATTTTTCTATATTGCAGTAAGGGCAGTAGAAATTGTTTAATTTCAAAAAAAGAATCTTACGCGTCTAAAATAGTTTCGAAATTTCATAACAGATGGCGCGCTAGTACATCATAATATAAATAATATTTTTACAAAACTTGCAGCTCTGTGCACACAGCTAACAATCAGTATTGTTTGACACAGCCCCCACCAGAAGCAGTATGGCACGGTAAGGTCCGTGGATACTACATCGGGTACCGGGAGGTGGGGTCGGATCAGCCCGCCATGTTCAAGACGGTGGAGCTCGAGGGGGCGGGGCCACTAGAGGCCCACCTCACCAACCTACGGAGGGCGGCGCTCTACCGTGTCTCGGTACAAGCTTTCAACGGCAAGGGGGCGGGGCCTCGTTCCGACCACGAGATGTCCACACCCTCGCTGATGGTAACTCCGCCCACTTTCCTTTATTCCATTTTTCTCTATATACATTCATGTAGACTAAACATTAAATATTTAAAATTTATAGATTTTTAAAAATATTTTAGGGGGTTGGTGGAAGGATGGTCTAAACCGTTGATTTTCGAACGCTACGACCCGGGTTCGATTCCCGCATTGGGCACTTTTTTTTTTCTGATCAAATAAAATGCTTCAATGCCCCCCGAATCTCGCAAAGGTCCAACCCCACCATCGAGTGCAAGCAACCAAACGGGGCTCTGGCACATTTGTAAGTGCAAATTCGAAAAGCAGTCGCTAACTACCCACCATGATTATCATGGCCTGTACCACGTGTACTTGGGATAAGCAAAAAATATATATATTTTGGGTCTCTCTTCTATTTTAAAGGTTAAAAGTGAGCAGTGGCTATGGACACGTTTAGTAAGGGTATTTACTGTATTGATTTTATGGCTGAGAGGACAGTAGGCGGAAAAAGGGATATAGTCGGGGTTGAAGGATGGCTTATAGTGAACAGTTGTTTAGAATTGATTCTGTATACGCATGATTTTTACATCTAAAAAAAGGTAGGCTATTGTTTGTTTCTTTTTCATTGGTGAAATTCAGGTCGTTAATGGTAACTGTTGAGTTTTTCCAGAATGTTCTTGGTTTGATTTTCGGGGCAGATACGAAAAAAAGTCAATATATCGACACTAAAAAAATATATCGGACGAAAGCTAAAGAATAAAAAGGTTTTTAAAAAATACTTTTCCCTGGATGCCATATATTTATACTCAATATTTAAAATTTATTGTAATATAACAATTATATATTTATAAATATATGTAATTCTGCTGTTCTCAAAGCTTATGTCCATAGTTCATTTAAAATACCCATTCAAAGAGTCTAGCATCAGTATCATTATAAAAGGAAGTTCCAAAAAATGCAATATAACAGCGGTATGGTAGATTAAACTGACGAAACCGCTGGGAGGGTTCACCACTGATGAGCCAGGCCCTCCCATTAATTTTTTCCATTGCAGTAAGGACAGTAGAAATTGTTTATTTTTTAAAAAAGAACCATACGCGTCTATAATAGTTTCGAATTTTGATAACAATCCTTAATGATATAGGGTTGTACCTATCTGGGGTAGAATCCTGTATGGCACGTGTCTCCCTAAAAGGCATTGGTGTTGTTGATATAGAATTGCTATGTCTAATCAACACCCTAATTGACAAAATGACAGATATAGGGTGATGGTGTATGTGACAGTGCCTCCAACTGCCCCTCATCTAAGTGTTAACCACCACCACCTACAATACCATCACACTCTCCTGGTCCCAGAAGCGAAACTTCGACAGCCCTGTTACAGGTAAGTCTACCCTTATATGTCACAAACAGTCAACATATCTACCTCCTCTAGATGCTTATCTATACACATAACAAAAAGATACCCGTATATTTACACCTGGTTTTACAGGGTCACATAGTGACCTTTTGAAAATAGAGCAATCCATAAATAAATCTTTAATTAAAAGGGCATATATTGGATCAAAATATAATTTATTTTACCAATATTTCAGTTGGCTGAACGCCAACCTTTATCAAGGTATTATGACATTTTAATGTGTGTCAGCAACAAACTCAGCGCCAATGTTATAACACCTTGATAAAGGTATTGGTATAAATATTGGTAAAATAAATGATATTTTGATCCAATATATGTCTTTTTAATTATAGTGACCTTTATTGCTGTAAAAAATATATTTTTTTTCCCCCTTGAAACTTAACTTTCTACTTGAATTTTTCTTTTTTACAGTATCACTTCCCTTCTTTTTCTCCATCCTTGACCCGGGGATACTTACTTGTGTTGCAGCTCTGTTGACTTGTTGCTTGCTTGGTTCATTCCCACAGTGCATTTGATCGTTATGCTTGGTATAGCCCGTTGGTAGGATTAGATGACCGTTCTATAATGGTCAATTAGTCTAGTTAAAGTCAGTCAGTAAAAAATATATTACCTACTGCGCGTATTTGAAACTTGTAAAAAATACCAAAATAATATATTTTTTATACCCTCGATAACATGTAGGATTTAGGAGAGACAAGCAGGTGACATAAGATGATAGTTCTTAGCTCTCAATGTACATCTATATAATTGCACGCATCACAACTTGGTAGATTAAACTGGCAAAACCGCTGGGAGGGTTCACCACTGATGAGTCAGGCCCTTACATTATTTTATAATTGCAATAAGGACACTAGAAAAATAGTTTTATTTTTGAAAAGAATCATACGCATCTAATCTAGTTTAAATTTATTATAGCTTTCTAGCTGTGAAAATTAAATATTTCGTAGTACCTACATTTTAAACTTGTAGAAATCCCTATTATCAATGTGGCAAAGAATTCCAGGACTCAAGACACCTACTGCTGGAATTCCCACTCTTCTTTACCGCTAGACAACAATGTTGTAGATCTATATCAATTTGTAAATAGCAGAGAGAATTATCATAGATTTAACTATTTTTGTAAATATATTTATGATTATCTTTCTAACCTGAAAGGTTCAACTTCCTAATATATATTATTGTTTCTCTCCTTTTTATTTTAATTACCTTTTCTTTTATAATATGTTTATAACTGTTTCTGTTTAAAAAAATGTAAATCGACGCAATTATCCCTAGCCGGGATATCGCGTTTTGTGTGTTGAAATAAATTTCCTATATTCAAAATTCTCATAGTCGAATTATTTTTAAGGTAATAAAATTAGCTTTCAGTGATAAATTTCTTTTTAAAAATTCATATCACAAACTTTCGGGTATGAAAACTAAAGATATGAATAAATTTTTAAAGAAAATTATACTTAGGAACCTAATTTTTCACCTAATATAACAAGGGATAAGGTATATGTTTTATTAAATTAATTTTATTAAACGCTCTCAAACTCCTAACTGGAAAAAATTCACTTTTCATTTATGCAAAAAACTTAAAATTTCTACATACAAACACTAATTGAATAGATCATATATTGATTTGATATATTTAAATAAGTACTTATTTGTAGGAGTTCATCTTGTGTGTTGCATATTAATGAAAAATGCCTTTTCCCGAAAGCTTAAAAGTTATAATAGGAGAATTATCATACAAATAATTTTAAAATATGTTTTTTTATGGCCCTCGATTTTCTTGCAAGAGTCCAACCCCACCAGCGAGTGCAAGTAATAAAACGGGGTTCTGGCACATTTGTAATTGCAAAGTCGAACTGCTTTTCACATGTGTAGACATGTGGTGCACTTACAGAAAAAGCAGGCGCCTTCTTTTACCCACCATGATTATCATGGCTTGTACCACGTGTACTAGGGATAAGCAAAAAAAAATTAAATTAATATGTTTTTATAGCTTATATATAGATGGCTATAATGGTTGTGTTTCAATCGGAAAAAAAATGCACCTAAAGTATCATCAATTTTACATATTTTCTAATGTACCAAAAGAGGCACCTCTCCCTTTAAATATGTGGTAATGCGACACACACACACACACACTAGAAATTAACATCATCGTTTTTAAACAAGTTAACCAATGTCTGGTTTCCTTACTCTGAACTAGCCAATCAATACCCTCTTTTTATGAAACACAAGATAAATACATTACCGCATATGCAACTAAAAAAATATTTACATATTGCTTCTAAATTTAGAAACGAAACCCCCCCCCCCTATATAATAATATAATACAATTCAACTAATAATTATTTAAAGTGTATTGTACTTCAATAATATATTAAATCGCGTTTCTAAAATATAAATAATAACGTTATTTGTACAAGTATTTTGAAATTTAATTTATGTAGGATATTTTATAATATAAAAAATAAATGGCGATAATGCAAATTTCATATTAACATATTAAACAGAAAGATATATGCAACTTTTTTATTAAAGAGTAAATTACTCCTATATATTAAATATATATATAATTTGCATTGAAAAAGTGAGATAGAAGTTTGAAGATTATGCATTGATGGCAAAAACGTATGTAAATATATTCCTAAATAGACAAAACTTAAGGAAGTTGTACCTTTTAGCATGTATATCGGGATTCAGACCATAACTCTGAAAGATATTACAGTGACCTTTATTGAAGACACACGAGATAACCAAGTCTACACTCATGGACAAAACTTAAGGAAGTTGTACCTTTTAGCATGTATATCGGGATTCAGACAATAACTCTGAAAGATATTACAGTGACCTTTATTGAAGACATACGAGATAACCAATATACACTCATGGACAAAACTTAAGGAAGTTGTACCTTTTAGCATGTATATCGGGATTCAGACAATAACTCTGAAAGATATTACAGTGACCTTTATTGAAGACATACGAGATAACCAATATACACTCATGAACAAAACTTAAGGAAGTTGTACCTTTTAGCATATATATCGGGATTCAGACAATAACTCTGAAAGATATTACAGTGACTTTTATTCAAGACATACGTGATAACCAACATACACTCATGGACAAAACTTAAGGAAGTTGTACCTTTCAGCATGTATATCGGGATTCTGACAATAACTCTGAAAGATATTATAGTGACCTTTATTGAAGACCTACGAGATGAACAGCGTGTAACCATAATTGCCTCTGTCTCTCAAACTAAAATCGACGACTGGCGACATCAAAGATTGTCCATTTAAATTCTCTCCATGAGCGAAATTATCATTTTCATCTAATATGCAGACTTATAAGAGTTGCTCCATAATTACATTGATAGACAACTGGCGATATCAAAAATTGTCCATTTAAGATCTGTCCATGAATGTATTTATCATTTTCATCTCCTAATATGTCTATTTATAAGAGATACTCCTTAATTACATAAATGGACGACTGGCGACATCAAAGATTGTCCATTTAAGATCTGTCCATGAGTGTATTTATCATTTTCATCTCCTAATATGCATATTTATAAGAGATGCTTCATAAATACATAAATAAACGACTGACGACATTAAAGACTGTTCATTTATGTGTTATCTATGAGTATATATTGAAATGACAGTGTGTTGTGACACAGAATGCACTCTGTACCGAAGAAAGGATTATGGGACATGGACGGATTCAGCTGTAGTGGCCCAAGACGGTAGTGTGACCGTACCTGACTTGGATTGTGGGACCCGTTACTTCTTCTACATGGTGTGCCATAATTCTGTTGGACGGAGTGAGCCGAGTGAGACCATGGCTGTTCGAACTTCAGGTGGAGGTACGTACAGATTTCCATAACAACATATTGTATTAAAGATACAAAAGTCACCTCTCCCGTCAAAATAGACGCGTCAAAACTAGACTCCATCTATTGACCATTATAATCTTTCTGTATATACTCAATCTTATGAAAACTTTGGCAGGTTTAGAGCTATTTGTACACAGATTTATAAATCATTACTAATTCATCTTGTAAATAATTAAAGACATAAATATGTAAATAATTATAATATAGCACAATAGTCTGATAGACTTCGTGCTTCTGTAATAATAAAATCTTCATCTGAATCTGTGTCGGAGATACCACATTGAGAATATAAGAAATTCAAACTATTTTTTACGCTCAAGTTTATTTTAAATCAATTTTCTAGTATCCTTACTGGAATGATGAATCAATAGAGGGCCTAGCTCATCCGTGGTAAACCCTCCCATAGAATACTGCGCTAATACATAGTTTTGACTTTCGGAATATGTTTATCCCTCTTTATCCCAAATGTCAATTGACAAGCATCTTAAGACATCAGGTATTTGTATTCAGCCTGTTCAATTTATATTTACATATGACGAATTGGAATTCATCAAAATACAATCAGGTGTTCTCTTCAGGGTGAACCTCTTTCTCCGTATTTATTTATTATTTTCATTAACGATCTGGTTGCTACACTGGATGATTCTGACCTGCCAGGTATATACTTATCGGGCCATGGAAATATACACCTTCTCCTGTTCGCGGATGATATAGTCCTCTTTGGTGAATCTAAGATAAATCTTCAAATAAAGATTAATCTAAAAACAAAAGGATTTAAAAGCGCGAATGTTTCTTTTATACATAAAACGAACTTCTAGTGTCCTTACTGCGATGAAAAAATATATTGGGAGGGCTTGGCTCATCAGTGGTGAACCCTCCCAGCGGTTTCGCCAATTTAATCTAATAAAAAGATATTTTGAGGAAAATGGTTTAACTCTGAACCAATCCAAGTCTAAAATCGTAGTGTTTCGAAATGGAGGCCGCTTGGCCAGATCTGACGTTTGGTTTTGGGGCCAACAACCCTTGACAGTATCTTCAAAATATACATATCTTGGCTACCCCTTAACTACCAAGAATACAACTGCTTACGTGGCGCAGCACTTTAAAAGCAAAGCATTGGTTGCTACAAACGCAGTATGGAGAATACTATCTAAGTCAAGAACCAAATCGTTCGGAGCAGTGATGAAATTACTTGACTCCATAGTTTTATCCACGTTGTTATACTCGGCCCCCATGTGGGCGACAAATCAGATAGTAGTCGTAAAACCAGATCCAGGATATTTTCCTACGGCGATTTCTTGACCTACCCAAATATACTCCGGGCTACATCTTGTGAACAGAAACCGAAAGGATGTCCCTTTAATTAAACATTACGAAATTGATTCTAAAGTTCTGGATACGGATCTTAAAAATGGACAGGACAAGATTACCCTATGTTTGCTTGTCCCAGCTCTGGAAAGTTTCAATTGTGGAAAAGTGGGAAACAACTTTATTCATAACTTGAATAGCATCATTGACTCTAGGGGTTTTTCTTTTCTTAAGAACTGTGAAGATTATATAGTTGTGCGAGGAGAAATGCCTAGAATTATTCAAACCACAGTGGACCAGCTACTCCAATTTGACCGAGCTAAGATACAAGGCTCAACTCATTTTATTCACTACCAATTTCTAAGTAGCTCCTTTATGACGGAGGACTACTTACTATCAAACCTCCCTTTGAAAATTAAACGATTTATAGCCCGTCAAAGGATTCTATGGCTACTTTTCCGCGAGGATATCACGGGATTTTGGAACAGCGACCCTTTAAATTGCTACTTCTGCAATGTTGGCATCCAAGACAATTTGGTCCACTATCTATTCCATTGCCCATTCCTACATGAAAAGAGACAGGAAATTCGCGAAATATCGGAGCTAGCTCACTACAATGAACAACATGTATATAAAATCTTTAATGCTCTCCTGCTGGATAAAGCATTTGTTTATAAATATTTTAAATTTTTCAAGGCGATTGATAAAATGAGAGAAGAGGTGCTCAACTCCACAGACAACGGCTGATTGCTCCCCCTTCTCCTCTAAATTGCTTTTCCTCCTCACTCATGTACATATATAACCTTTTAGGGGAATCCCCTTGTAAGACAATAGTGTCTTAATAAAGTTTTTTGTTGTTGTTGTTGTTGTTATATGACGAATTGGAGGAGTAGAGGTGACCCCCTGTTAAGCCTTTATGTGAAGAGAAGCAATTTTTTTTCTATCAAAATTCAAAACTATTATAAACACGTATGATTATTTTTAAAAATAAACAATTTCTACTGTCCTTACTGCAATTTAAAAATTAATGGGAGGGCCATTGCAGTAAGGGCAGTAGAAATTGATTATTTTTAAAAAGAATCATACGTGTTTATAATAGTTTTTGAATTTTGATAACAGATGGCGCGCTAATGCATCAAATTATTTGCTAGTTTATTCTAAATTAAAGATTTAGTTTGTATTGATGCATATCAATTTGCATAGTATTTTTAAAGCTACCCTATTTACATATATATGATGATAGAATGAATACTCAGTGATAATATTACTTATTTACATAATTGAAACAAGATGTTATTGTACGAAAGTTTGCCAAGCTTCTACATTTTGAATGAAGAAACTTGTTGCTGTTAGTTTTATCTCTATTCTTTGAAACAATAGCGAACTGTTGTCCAGCTCCCGTGTCGCCGTCAAAGGAAGAGTTCCTGCAGTGTGACGCCTCCAGTGCTATCCTCAACCTGCAGGCTTGGCAGAGCAGCGGTTGTCCTATCACCCGCTTCTCTCTACGTCTCCGTCGACGACACTCCGCCCACTGGAGCCCTGTGGCTCCTGTCAACCGCTCCCGTCATACCATCCAGGGCCTGGCACCAGGCATGCCGTACGAGCTTCAAGTAACCGCCTTCAACAGCGCAGGGGCTACAGAAGCTCGCTATGATTTCTTCACACCCAATCTTACCTCTACCATCGAGGGTAAGTCTATTTTCATCTCAGTTTACAAGTGTTACATTCTAGCAAAGCTCACCTTTTCACATATATATGTGGTATAAAAGGTGGGGAAAGAAACGCACCACAATTTTGAAGAAGAACCCAGGCAACCAGAGAGATAGACGAGACCGGCACAGCCGGGCGGCCGTTCGTGTCGCACCACAATCCCCCAACTGTCTTAAAAGTCCCAAAGTGTTAACTGACGGGCCCCAGTAGTCGCCCCCTGGAATGTCGCGGAGGTCTAAAGTGACCAGTCCTTACCCTTCCGTCTCTCTCTCTGGGTTAACTGTAGGTTAACTTTATTATTCCTGGAAGAGTATATATTATGACATATATATATATCACACAAATCTTTATTAAGACCACCAGCCTTATACAGAATCACCACAGGAAGAAAGGAATCATAGATGGAGCTCCTATACTCCAGGCAGCGTAGCACCTAACAACAGCCTACAGGTCCGAAGCATTTCCAATGGCCACACGTTCCTTCGTACATACGTCATGGTTAGCGAATCACTGAACAGGCTAGTGTGGAATCAACCGCGTTCTAGTCTTCGCTTTCCTCATCCAAATGGACCACGACATTCGGCGATTCAATTAATCTCCTCCGAACGGTGACTGCGGCCTTGTAGAATTTATATAAACCAAAAAGAAGACCTTGATCAAACATCATTGCATTCATTCAGTTATAAATTTGTTGACTATCGGATTGACACAAGGATAAATCACTCAAGAGTTTCCCTCTTTGTTTCTCTTTATTGTGTTTACATATGTCGAATTGGTGGAGTACGCTATTGGAGCTAGAGTTACCGCGGCTGCTGGCACTAGACTTGCCTTCCAATAGATCCTCGTTAAAAGGTTAAATAATCGCTTTATACAGGTTAATAATCGCTCGGTAAGCCAACGAGGAACGCCATTGGTAATGCCAAAGGGTGGAGTAGAGATGGTATATTGTATTGTACATCGTTTTAGGTCTTTTTTTTTTAATGGAGATGAAATACAAGTGTATACATGTAATTCAATACTTGTATTTATTGATGTCTATACCTTGAGTAGGATGGAGGTAGCTGAAGTGTGTCTTTACACAGGAGAGGACCGCCTTGCCAATCCCCTCGAGCCTGGCCTGGACTCCCCAGGACTCTCGCTGGCCGAGGTCGGGATCCTGGTCCCCGTGGTGACCGCCTTCGTGATGGTGGTGCTGGTAGTGGCGGTGGGATGCTTCCTGTGTCGACGTAGACAGTCCCGGGGAGGTCACAGCTGTAGCGAGGCTGGTAGGTATCTACATCTCTCTCTGGATGTATCTACATATATGTCACTCCGTGTAGTGTAAGTGTTGTAGATAGCATTATATGGGTGTGATTAACTGTGTAAGAGGACTGAAGAATGGTCGTATAGCTCGTAAACTTATAGCTGCCTTCCTGATTCCTTTTTAAAAATGCAGTGGAGTCTCCCATTAGAAGTCATTTTATGAGAGAACCATATTTACATATCTAGCGTAGATGTACTAACGTATATTGAGGGATACCATATTTGAACATCTACTGTAGATGTACCAACGTGTTGAGTAAGAGGACCATATTTACATATCTACTGTAGATGTACCAACGTGTTAAATGAGAAGACCATATTTACATATCTACCGTAGTTGTACTAACGTGTATTGAGGGAGACCATATTTGAACATCTACTGTAGATGTACCAACGTGTTGAGTAAGAGGACCATATTTACATATCTACTGTAGATGTACCAACGTGTTAAGTGAGAAGACCATATTTACATATCTACCGTAGTTGTACTAACGTGTATTGAGGGAGACCATATTTACATATCTACTGTAGATGTACCAACGTATTGAGAAGACCACATTCACATATCTACTGTAGATGTACCAACGTGTTAAGTGAGAGGACCATATTTAAATATCTACGGTAGAGATGTACCAACGTATTGAGTGAGAGGACCATATTTACTTAGCTACCGTAGCTATACCAAGGTGTATTGAGTGCCAGGACCACATTTACATATGTAGCTGTACTAACCCGAGGGTGCATACAGACGGCGAACTGTACCCCTCCAAGAGCCGACAAGTACTGGAGCTGTCAGTGAAGGAGGCCCCTGCCAGCCGACTGGAGGAAGGAGCGTCCCGACCCCGGCCCCTGTCCACCGTGGGGGTACCTTTCCCCGGAAGTTAGCCCCTCTCCACACCCCCTTCCTGAATGACTGACTGTGTGTTGACGGGGAGCAATGGAAGTTAGCGCTATTATATCTGAGAGAAATCTTTATAAACCGTCCTGGTGTGGAACATACCCACATATTCTCATGCCCAGCAATGGCCGCAGACTTGCAGAAAATATACATGGACCCAGAACTTTACACACCCAAGATGGTGTACATTGCGACTGTTGTAATAGAGATGTATGGGGACATCTGAGACTTTTCATTGGACACAACAACAGAAAATTGACATGGACCCAGAACTTTACACACCTAAGATAGTGTACATTGCTACTGCTGTGATAGAGATGCATGAAAACATCTGAGGCTCTTCATTGGACACAACAACAACAACATAAAATTGACATGGACCCAGAACTTTACACACCCAAGATAGAGAACATTGCGACTGCTGTGATAGAGATGTACGGAGACATCTGAGGCTCTTCATTAGACATAACAACAGAAAATTGACATGGACCCAAAACTTTGCACACCCAAGATAGAGAACATTGCGACTGCTGTGATAGAGATGCATGGGGACATCTGAGGCTTACATTGGACACGACAACAACAACAGAAATTTGACATGGACCCAGAACTTTACACACCCAAGATAGTGTACATTGCGACTGCTGTGATAGAGATGTACGGAGACATCTGAGGTTCTTCATTGGACACGACAACATAAAATTGACATGGACCCAGAACTTTACACACCCAAGATAGAGAACATTGCGACTGCTGTGATATAGATGTATGGAGACATCTGAGACTCTTCATTGGACACAACAACAGGAAATTGACATGGACCCAGAACTTTACACACCCAAGATAGTGGACATTGCGACTGCTGTGATAGAGATGCATGAAAACATCTGAGGCTCTTCATTGGATACAACAACAACAAAAAGCTTTATTAAGACCTTTTGATCTAATACAGATTCTCCGAGTTGAAAAGGGTATATTCAACTGTGTTTTGGAAATTTCAGAAAAAATATTTTAAATATTTAATCAACTACTCCACAAAAGATTAATTTTCCAAATTTATTATGTTTAGCAAGTCTTCGAGTTTAAGAAATCTTCTACTGGTATGTATATATTTGGATGATTTACCCATAGGAGAGTTCTTAAACACGAAAATTTACTAATTATAATAAAATTGAACAATAAACCTTTTGCGAAGTAGTTAATTAAATATTTAGAAGAGGATATATACAGGAATAACAGCAATAGTAACAATAATTAGCAATGTTATTTACAATGTTTCAAATAGGGGAAAGAAGAAAGAAAGGCTTGGCATAAACTTAATAATACATTAGCGCGCAATCTGTAATGAGAATTCGAAACTATTATAGATCCGTATGTATCTTTTGGCGAGGGCAAAATATTTTTGTCGAAACGTCGAGATAATAAAAAGATTTATACATAAGTTAAAACAAAGCATCTAGGGCTGCGTATCTTTTATTTCATAATTATAAAACAAGCTTTCGGGCTCATACGCCCTACTACAGGAGTTAATATAAACGACCAACCATCTAATCTGAGATTACATTTTATATATGTAGCTATTATTTTGCATATTGGCCTGATTGAATAATTAACATATTTAGATTTACATATAGGTTGCATAATTGGGGAAATATTAATTCTGATTAATATGTGGTTATATGAATTATTTTTATGAATATTATATTGTATGTAATTTTTGTTTTATGTAATATTATTTTGAAATGATACTGGCCGAAGTATCTTTAATTTTAAGAACATATCTACATAGCTTGTATATATTCAACATAGAGTTCCGGGAGAATGATATTCATGTACCAAAAAAGGTACCTCTCCCTTTTAATTATGGAGTCTGATGATCTTAGAGAAAATCAAATTTGGAGGATTTTTCTTTCCTTAAAATTTAGCCAACCAATGACAATAGACTTCCATTGTTCCCCCTTCCTACCCAATGCATCTTCCAATCATCTCTCACCCCGTTTTTCTTCTTATTATCATTATCATTATTATCCATCATTA
>CP092863.1:146234745-146265007 GCA_030710605.1 Cordylochernes scorpioides | reverse complement strand
TTTTGTCTGAAGATTGTAACAACGTTGTTACAGAAACGTCACACACTATTTATTTATTTGGATTTGGTCTTATTACCTTGTGTTTATCCTAATGGGATGGTCAACACAAAAAGTGTGAAAGAATGAAAGCCGGGATAAACTTTCAACTTCATTGATAAGGCACAATTTGGATTATAGATTATAAACACAAGGTAATAAGATCCAAATCCAAATAAATAAATAGTGTGTGACGTTTCGGTAACAGCGTTGTTACCGAAACATCACACACTATTTATTTATTTGGATTTGGTCTTATTACCTTGTGTTTTCAACTTCAATCTTGTAACAAAGAAGGACACACTCTTGTCCATGGGGGGTGGAATTGCTCCAAAAGGTGAAAGACCTTAAATTATTCAGCCAACTGGCTTAGACAGAAGAAGTTACTAGCAAACCACTTCCGACGTTATATAACAAGATGTTTGTGTTTTAATTAATAACAAAAAAAACACAATAAGAGAAAAGGAAATTTTAAAAACAAGGTAGTTTTTTTATTATTATTATTTAAAAATGATCCCAAGTTAAATAGAGTTTAGATATATATATAAAATTGACTCATTCCTTTTTTACTTTTTTTTTTTTTTCAGAACACAAAAGAAAATTTTTAAAAAAAGTTATTTTTTTCCAAAAAATGTGTGCATGATTAATTAAAAAAAAAAAAACTACATGTTTATTGCAGATGTTTCCGATATATATATTTCAATCATCAATAAAAAAACAAAGTATAAAGACAACATAAAAAAATATATATTATTTTTTTAATTATTTTTATTATTTTTTTAATATACAGTAAAACCCCTCTATAGCCAAACTCCTAATGGAACTGAACTTGTGGTTCACTATAGCCATGGTTCATTATAGCCATGGTTCACTGTGTATTATAAAATACAAAATGTGGGATTATTTCAGGTTTTTTTATATGGGAATGTTCACTATATCCCAGAGGTTTGTTTCACCCCAGAAGGTTTGTTTTAGAGAGGTTTTACTGTATTAATAATGAGACACAAAAAAATGGGTAAAGAAAACATACTTTTTGAAGAAAAAGAAAAAATAAATTAAGTTTCAAACTCACTATAGATACATACAAGTATACAAACACAGAGGTATATAAAGGGCAGTGTCTTTTGATCATTTTGAATGGAGCAGATTTTTAAAATAATAAATAAATAATGATGATAAATGAGTGCTTCAATACATATTTTTAATAATAAAATCTTGTAGTCACCAACTTCTACCCATCATGATTATCATGACCTGTATCACGTGTACTAGGGATAATAATAAAAAATTTAAAAAAATGTTTCTTATCCTTTTATTAGTCTAAATTAGACAAGATCTTGGAGGTCGTGCTCATAAAGAAGTTCAAGAACTCTTCTTGGTTCTCTGTACAGGGATCCTTTGTACATTCCAATACAATTTAGTATATGTTGGGGAGTGGCCTCTTCAGTTTTGCACCTAGTGCACATGGGGAAGCTTTTGGCTCCCTCTTTATAGACTAGATTTTTATATATTTTTTTATATAATAATAAAAATAATAAAAGCTAAAATGAGAGAGTAAGGCTTAGATAACTTCAGACTTTATAATCATGATGTTATATCTTGAGGAGCATGGACTCGTGGAAATTGTGTAAACTTTACAAAAGGAGGGGATAAGAAACAAAAAAAAAAAAAAACAATGATATTATAACCAAGTTGCTATTATATGAAAGGGCGTACCTGGATCTGTAAAGAAGAAAAAAAATTTTTTTTTTTCTCTTAATATTTCGAGAGATTGCTCCCTCTTTTTAGGTCCAGGTACCCCCTTTTATATAATCTTAATATACTTCACCCAGTCATGATGGTTGTCAAATCTCAAGCTTTACAAGCTTGATACCCTAATATGATTGAGTGGAGATAAGAAAGAAGAAGATATAATCTTAATTGATGGATCGCCTTTTGACTTAAACAAATTGCTATAGTAAAGGAGTTTGTTATAGCAAATTTCCAGTGAATTTAAGGTTTCAACAGAAGGTAATATTGTATCAAAATATTTATATATTATGAACAGTTTAATCATTTTCATAAACTTGCCAATTCTGAAATAATTACAAATCAACGATTAGTTGATATTTATTCTGATAGATGGCGCAAGCCATCAACAACTTTTTAGTTGTACAATCATATCTTTATCATAATTAATTACCTGATTGCAGTACAATTTTATTTTTGTACTTTTTTTTTTTTACACAAAATTATGTGTTACCGTTAAAAGTAAAGACATTATAAGTAAACAGTTGGGTCTAATTTCAATGTCAGGGATAACAGCAAAGATGTCTGCTCTATCTCCATGTTATAAAGAGTGAGTTCATCTGAGGTAAAGTCAAACTGCCACAATATCAATGACAGACATCTAACCATCATGAAGTTTCCAAACTCCACCTTTGCCGGTCCCAAGCCCGGATGAAAAAGGAGGAGGGGGAGCAGTAACAAGCTCGGTAAAAAACCTGGGCTCAGCTGGCCTGGTTGATAGTACCTTGTAAGGGCTCCCTAATCCAGGGATACAGGATGAGCAGTGTTTGTACTCCATGTTAGGAGCAGCTGCACATGGCGTCTGTTCCTCATGTCAGAGGCGGCCATTTCTTTTGGAGCTAAGTCGGCCTGCCACTAAGTAGTGCTCCCAGTCTTAATGACAAAGGCATTCTACTTCACCCAATCATGATGGTTGTCAATTTCAAGCTTTACAAGCTTGACACCCTAATATGATTGAGTAGAGATAAGAAAGAAGATGAAGTTTCCATCACCTTCTGTGAATTCAACCAAATTATCATAGGCTAGGATAACAACAAAGTTTATGATGGATATGGCCCATATATAACTGGAGGCTGTCACTTACAAACAATAGGTACAATTTGGATTATGGATAGAATACATAGAAGAAATGACACAAAATTATTTCTTTTTTTTTCCAAATATCAAAACTGATTAGAATATATACTCCTCTATTTATCTTTAATTCAAATTATGCAAATTTTATGGGGAAAAAAAATGATAAAAGACCTTTTTTCTTTTTTTAATAATTTTGAATCAAAAGGAAATCTATTAAATATATATTTATATTTTAAAAGCATACCTAAATCTGTGAAAGAAAAAAAAAGGAATGTTTGAGAAAAAAAAAGTTTTTTTCATATATCCAGATAGGCCTTTTATTTCAATATAAATTTATAAAATTAAAGGTTACAGATCAAATATTGCTTGGAAGGATTAACTTCCAGAAAAAAAAAAGTATTGGTAATTGAATAGAAGAAGAAAGACAAAAAAGTTTCCACTTTAAATTTGCTCCATTCCATAAATGATCTTAGGAAATATTGCACATTTATAGAGAGATTAAAAAGGATATAATAAGCTATATGATTGATTGAGCTATACAATATATATATATGACTAGAAATCTTTAAGAAAAATAATAATGGAATGCTATAAAAAACAACTAGAGCAGAGCAAATATCACATTTTTTTGTCTTCAAATGTACATTGGGGAAGTCAAAAAGATAACAAATAAAATTAGCGTAACCAAAAAATAATAATAATAAATCCAAGTATTTGTCTTTATATTCATCAATTTATAATATATTTCTTTAAAATATATATTTTATATATTTTTCTCAATTCTTTGGAGGGAAAAAAGGGGTGTGAGGAAATATTTTAGAAAAATGTGAAAAAGTGAATTTAAAAAATAAAAAAAGATGTATGTAAGAGAGTATATGAAAATGATTTCTTTTGTTCTATTTATATACAGTAAAACCCCGCTATAACGAACCATGGATATAACGAACCTTCCCTTATAACGAACCCACGCCGATTCCCAATTCCATTCCATTGAAAATACCATCGTTATAACGAACTTTGCGATTTTTAGAATAACGAACTACCCCTATAACGAACCTATTTCGGGTCCCAAAATGATAAAATCTATTAAAAATACTATGCTTATAACGAACTTAGAATTGTAATTTTAAAAAAATTAAAAAACAAAATTTTGAGCATGTTTAAAGCTCGCGGATTGCGATTTCAAAACAATAAATTTAGCGGCATTGTTTGTTTGATTTTTGCACTTTATTTTTGCTGTATGTTGTATAAATTTTTACACATTATACTTTTTATTAATTAGAATATCTTTGCATCCATTAAATTTGAAATATAAAAAATGCAAATGGCTTCCAAAATGAAGAAAACAAAGGCATTTTAAAAACAAAAGCATTATTTCATTAAAAAAAAAAAAAGGCCATTTTCAGAACTTTTCAAAGTGAAACAACATAGGCAAAATGTTAAGAACATATTAAAATAAGAGAATATAACTTTTCTATTATAAAAGATAAAATATAAAGTTATTAAAAATTGTTACAAAGAGGAATCAACTTCAACTTTTGCCGCGATCGTACGTTTTAGAACTTAAAAAAAAAAAAAGTCCAAATAAACGGTCCCGTGATGAAACAAAAATTATTTTTATGCCATTAACTATGGTGATTTTAAAGTCAGCAATGTTTTGCATGGCAGGTTAAAAAAAAAACGAAATCTAGACCTAGAAGAATATGGGGAAACATGAAATGGAAGAAAAACACTAACTTTATTTGAATGGTGCAATGCTTGGAAGAATGCTTTGAAACAACAAGGTATTAGAGCCATTTTTTCAAGTAAAAATTGTATTATATAATGTGATAATGATGTTTTAAAATCATTTCATATCTTTGAATATATATTTAATAAAACTTTGCCTAGGATTTGTCTTGATTTTTAACTTAGACATAGAGGTACATGTATGTTAATCATAAGAAGAACCTATTATCTAATGATTTCTATTATTATTCAGTATTAATACAAGGAAATTAGTCAATTAAGGGAATTAAAATAAAGTGACCACTATTAAGAGGCAGCCTCTTCTTGTGTGTATGGCTGTTTTTTTAATTATACGGTCTAAAATTTTTGAAAAGTAAAAAAAAATAGCCAAACCGTGGCTATAGTGAACCGTGGCTATAGTGAACCAAAAGCTCTGTCCCATTGGGGTTCACTATAGAGGGGTTTTACTGTATTGCTATATTTTACTATTATGAAGTGTTATTAAATTAATTTTAAAGAATCATTTATTTATAATGTTGCCACATCTTTTTGAACAAAAAATAAAATTGCAGTGAAGCAATAAGATGCTTTGTTGGGGGAGGGGGTCTTGTATAAAAAAAATCAATATAGTAAAAACCTTTTTTTAAAGGACAACATATAGTTACAGTGTGTCCTTTAGAGAGAGGTGTCCTCTTACTGGAGAGTTGCTACAGTAGAACTACCTCTCTGTAAAGGACAACACTTAGTTACAGAGCCAAAGTGTCCTTTAGGTGTCCTCTTACTGGAGAGTTGCTACAGTAGAACTACCTCTCTGTAAAGGACAACACTTAGTTACAGAGCCAAAGTGTCCTTTAGGTGTCCTCTTACTGGAGAGTTGCTACAGTAGAACTACCTCTCTGTAAAGGACAACACCCAGTTACAGAGCCAAAGTGTCCTTTAGGTGTCCTCTTACTGGAGAGTTGCTACAGTAGAACTACCTCTCTGTAAAGGACAACACCCAGTTACAGAGCCAAAGTGTCCTTTAGGTGTTCTCTTACTGGAGAGTTGCTACAGTAGAACTACCTCTCTGTAAAGGACAACACCCAGTTACAGAGCCAAAGTGTCCTTTAGGTGTCCTCTTACTGGAGAGTTGCTACAGTAGAACTACCTCTCTGTAAAGGATCACACCTAGTTACAGAGTCAGTGTCCTTTAATAAGAGGAGTCCTCTTGAGAAAAAAAAAAATGCCATCAGTGCAGTTTTAATTTGCTAGAAATAGTGGCATTTAGTCGCACATTTATTACATTAGCCTGAGGGTTGTTGCTTGTTATGAGAATAAAAGAAAATAAGACCTAATCCAAATAATTTATTAGTGTGTGACATTTCGGCAACAACATTGTCACCATCATCAGACAAAAGAAAAAAAAAAAAACACTAATAAATTATTTGGATTAAGTCTTATTTTCTTTTATTATAATCTATAATCCAAATTGTGTTTTATCATTGTTATGAGAAGTTCACCAATGTTATATCTGATTTAAAAAATCTACGAAATTCCGGAGAGGTGAAGGCAAGGAGCTCTATCCGTCAAAAGTTGCATAGGAGAACCAAACTGCATATCACCTTTTTAATCATTTGAGTATAGATTGTAATGCTGGTGGATCCCATTAGATGGAAATGTTCACATGGTCCACTACGACATGTAGAAATGTCTGTAAGTTTCCATATTTTGCGAATCCAGAAATAGTATCTAGTGACACATCAATGTTACAGAAAAATCATGCATATTCATTTGTATGTAGTCTTATTTCCTTAAGGTTTTCAAATCCCTTATGTGAATTTTAACTTGTTACCTTTGTAGGGTACAATTTGGATTATAAATTAGAGGCATCAGCTAGAATTGAACTCAAAATCTCTCATTTACTAAACAGGCGCCTTAACCAACTAAGCCAAGGTGCAACTTAGTCTTGTTACCTTATGCAACTTGTTACCATGCAATTTGTATCTATTAATCCAAATTTTTAGTCTTAATATAAATATATTTTATATCACAAAAAAAAATTAAATGGTTTTAAAATGTTTATGGAATTTCTTTGTTTAACTACAACTTTTTTTTTTTCTATTTTCAATGATAAATTAATTTAGTTAAAAAAAAAAACAGATGTGGCAACATTGTCAACAAAAAAAAATCAAAATACAAAAAGAAAAAATGCGTTTACAATGTATTTATATAAAAATAATCAATTTTCAGACTAATTCTTTAAAAAATCTTATTTTTCCTCTATAATTTATATATATATATATATTATTTTACAATTTTTGTCAATTTATTATATAATTACCCATCCAATTAGTAATTTTTACACAGAGTAGACAATATATATAATTTTGTTAAAGTTTTTTTTTTATACAAAAATAGTTTGGAGTGCACTAAAAAGATATTTAGAGAACTTAGGTATAAAGGTTTATAAATGTTGAAACAGAAAGAAAAATGAAAGGAACCTCTATGTAGTGTTACAGATGTTGCTAAAAAAGAGGGTTACAAGGGGTCAGTAGAGGAGTGGTTGTAAACCGTTGGTTTTCGACTGCTAACACCCTGGATCAAATCCCACATTGGGCGCTTTTTTTTTCTAATTAAAAAAAATGCTCCAATGGCCCCCGATTCTTGCAAAAGTCCACCAGCAAGTAACCAAACGGGGCTCTAGCACATTTGTAAGTGCAAAAGTCAAATTGCTTTTCACATGTGTAGACATGTGGTGAACTTACAGTAAAAGTAGTCAACAACTTCTACCCACCATGATTATCATGGCCTGTACCACGTGTACTGGGGATAATAATTTAAAAAAAAAAGGGGGGCTAACAGTATCTAGTTTTATCAGGCCGTTGTCCCCTATAACCAATTCACTGCCATACATACATACTAACATGTGCCGTTAGCCAATGACAGCTCAATAGGAGTAAACTTTCCCCAGGGGGTCCCAACATTAGTTTCCCAACAGTTTTTATCTCCAATAAAAACCTTTGTATTGAAAAAAAAAAATCACAATACACAGCCATTTACAAAACTGAGTATCAACGTTTATTCCCCGATACAGTAGAATCTCCATGAGAGGATACTCCTGCTAGAAGAAAACTCTCTACAAAGAACTTTTTTCATTTGCCAAAAAATTACCATTTTTTACTCAAAAGACTATACTCTCCAGTAAAAGGACACCTCTCCCTAAAGGACACTTTTACTCTACATCTAGATGTCTTTTACAGAGAGGTAGTTCTAGTGTAGCAACTGTCCAGTAAGAGGACACCTCTCCCTAAAGGACACTTTGGCTCTATATCTAGGTGTTGTCCTTTGCAGAGAGGTAGTTCTATTGTAGAAACTCTCCAGTAAGAGGACACCTCTCCCTAAAGGACACTTTTACTCTATATATAGGTGTTGTCCTTTACAGAGAGGTAGTTCTATTGTAGCAACTCTCTAGTAAGAGGACACCTCTCCCTAAAGGACACTTTACTCTATATCTAGGTGTTGTCCTTTAGGGAGAGGTGTCCTCTTACTGGAGAGTTTCTACAATAGAACTACCTGTAAAGGACACTTTTACTCTATATCTAGGTGTTGTTCTTTACAGAGAGGTAGGATCAAATATAATTAAAATGTAATGATTAGGTACAGTTTGGATTATTGATTAGAAAGACAAGATAAATAAGACCAAATCCAAATAAATAGTGTGCAACACTTCGATAACAGCGTTGTTACCAAAACATCAC
Organism: Cordylochernes scorpioides; assembly: GCA_030710605.1. NCBI lineage: Eukaryota > Metazoa > Arthropoda > Arachnida > Pseudoscorpiones > Chernetidae > Cordylochernes > Cordylochernes scorpioides. Next base: position 146,256,641 of record CP092863.1, on the reverse strand, counting down.
GAATTATTTTTGGATTTGGTCTTATTACCTTGTGATTAAAATGCAATAAAGAATGTACCAGAAGAGAATAAATATTAGATCTCAAGATCACACAAAAGAGAGCTATAAGCCCATGAGGAAAGGTACATCACATGCCAGTTAGCAAGTGACTCTGATGATCATATCCCACACAGACATGTGATTAGCATGGTAAGATACAAGAAGACCTAATCCAAATAATTTATTAGTGTGTGACGTTTCTGCAACAGCATTGTCACCATCATCAGACATAAGAATAAATGAGAAAAAATATCACAGCAAGTTCTTAATTAGTACTGTTAGTAGTACATTTCTCTCATTTATTCTTTTGTCTGATGATGGTGACAATGTTGTTGCCGAAACGTCACACACTAATAAATTATTTGGATTAGGTCTTATTTTCTTTTATTATAATCTATAATCCAAATTGTGCTCTATCATAGCATGGTAAGAGTTTAAAATATCTTGACCCTTGACTAAAATTTTGTAGTCTTAAGTTTTTTTTTTGTTGAAAAATGTAGATCCTTTTTTATTTCAAATGAGTTGATTTTACTGCATGTTTCAAAGAGAAACTAATCGAATGGACCTACACTTTGGGTTTAAAACTTTAAAGTGGTATCACCGCCATATAGTGCCATCTCCAATATGAAGACCAACCATAATAGATTGCCATTTCATCCCTATACCTCTTCATAGCTTCCATTATGTAATGATTCCATTACAGTAGAACTACCTCTCTGTAAAGGACAAAACCTAGTTACAGAGTGTCCTTTAGGGAGAGGTGTCCTCTTACTGGGAGTTGCTACAGTAGAACTACCTCTCTGTAAGGGACAACACCTAGTTACAGAGTGTTCTTTAGGGAGAGGTATCCTCTTACTGGAGAGTTGCTACAGTAGAACTACCTCTCTGTAAGGGACAAAACCTAGTTACAGAGTGTCCTTTAGGGAGAGGTTGTCCTCTTACTGGAGAGTTGCTACAGTAGAACTACCTCCTGTAAAGGACAACATCTAGTTACAGAGCTAAAGTGTCCTTTAGGTGTCCTCTTACTGGAGTTTGTTAAATAGTAAAAATGTTAATTTTGGCAAAATGAAAACAGCTTTTGTAGAGATGTGTCCTCTTAGAAGAGGACTAAATAGCAAAAATGGAAATTATGGTGAACTCTCCCAGCGGTTTCACCAGTTTTACTCAACAAAAAAAATATAAAGCCCGATGAAAAAGAAGGAGGGGGAGCAGTAACAAACTCGCTAAAAAACCTGGGCTCAGCTGGCCCAGCTGATAGTACCCTGTAAGGGTTCCTAATCCAGGAATACAGGATGAGCAGCGTTTGTTAGGAGCGGCTGCACATGGCGTCTATTCCTCATGTCAGAGGCGGCCATTTCATATTGGAGCTAAGTCGGCCTGCCACTGAGTAGTGCTCCCAGTCTTAATGACAAAGGCATTCTACTTCACCCAGTCATGATGGTTGTCAAACAGACACCATCAAGGGTCACAACTTGATACCCTAATATGATTGAGTGGAGATAAGAAAGAAGAAGAGAACTATCTCTCTGTAAAAGACAACACCTAATAGCAGAGCTAAAATGTCCTTTAGGTGTCCTCTTACTGGAGAATTTGTTAAATAGTAAAAATATTGATATTGGTGATAAAAACTGCTTTTGTAGAGATGTGTCCCCATGGCAATTATGGTGAACTCTCCCAGCGGTTTTACCAGTTTACTCAACCTTATTTCCATATGCAAAAAAAAAAAATAATAATAATAATAAAGCAAATCATTAAACCCATTAAACAATTTTCTACTGCCCTCTCAGACAGTAAAATATTATTTAATTTTTAATATGCGTCTAAAATAAGTTTCAAATTCTTAAAACAGTTGGCGCGCAAATGCATCATATAAAGCCACATCTGTAGTCAGGTCCTTATCATTGCAGTAAGAGCAGTAAACACAAGGTAATAAGACCAAATCCAAATAAATAAATAGTGTGAAGTTTCGTTAACAGCGTTGTTACCATCTTCAGAATCTGAAGATCTACCATCAGAAGATAGTAACAAATGCTGTTACCAAAACGTCACACACAATATTTATTTATTTGGATTTGGTCTTATTACCTTGTGTTTATAATCTACTAGCCGAATGACCCGGGCAACGCCCGTGTTTTACCCGATTGAATGTTTTGATTCAAATACTATTTGTTACAATTATAAATTGGCGCCTTAATTAATTGCATATGTTAGTTAATAACTATAGCCTATGTGCTTTATCCGTCTATGTACTGTTGGCTTCCGTAGGCGTCTCTTACTGGGAAAAAGAAAGAGAGGATTCCATTTGGTTATTATCTAATATATGCATTTATTTAGGGAGCGACCCGCTCCAACACAATAGTTACAAAGACGAAATAGCGAGTGGGGGGGGGGGGGGGGGCAAAGGTGGCGTGACCGTAGCCAACCAATAGGAGGGCGCCATTCCAAAAAAAAAAAGCAAACGGTGACAGAGATGAAAACTGATGACTGATTGATTAGGAGATGAGGATTGACGCTCGTAACTGTATATAGAATAATCTAAATTGTGCCTTATCAGTAAGAGCAGTAGAAAATTGTTTCATTTTTTAAAAGAATCATAAGCATTCAAAAATAATTTGAATTTCTTAACACAGATGGCATGCTAATGTATCATATAAAGCAACATCTGTAACACTCCATTATACAGTTCTCCTTGAAGAAAAAATACTCAAAGAAACAAGAAGAAACAACTGGATAAGTAAAAAAAAAAACCACCAAGAAGAATGGTTCACAGAGCTAACACCCAGCAGCGGTGTAACAATGGCAGGTATATAACAATGGTGTAACAATGAGATTGTAGAGAGACGACGGAGAAGAAGAGAGGAAGACAAAAGCCATTTGTTCATTCATCCATAAATTGGGTCGGTTCGGCCAGTGTTCAGCAAGACACATGAGAAACTAACACCAAACAAATGTGCTTTCACAAAAATAAAACATCAAACAATATTAAAAATGACTATTTTAAAAGACTGTGTGAAAAAAAAGATGGAAAAACTACATCAAATATATACTCATGGACAAAACTTAAGGAAGTTTCCTATTTTGATGTCGCAGTTATTTTTCTAAAGAGACAGAGACAATTTTGTTCACACTTTGTTATCTCGTGTCTTCAATAAAGGTCACTGTAATATCTTTCAAAGTTATTGTCTCAATCCCAATATACATTCTAAAAGGTACAACTTCCTTAAGTTTTATCCATGAGTATATTTATAAAATCACACAAAAAACACAATAAATCCAAAAAAAAATTTCAACAATATACAATTTTTAAAAATAATAATCAATTTCATATAACAAAGATATTTCTACAATTCAAAAAAATGGAAAATGATAAAAAACACTTTTTAAAAAAATGATTCATAAAATCTATTATGTAAAAAGACAGTCTCAAGGAATTTAAAAAAGATGAAAGAGTTAAAAAAAAAGTTTCTTGTTTATCAAAAATGAAAAAAAAAAGAATAAAAAGTAGATACAAGGATGTGTTATAATAAAGAATGGATCATACCATTTTGCACAATCCATTTTGCACAATCGTGCAAATATTACAAGTATTTACAAGCTCGTCATGGTATACAATTAAAGACTTCACACACACACACCAACAACATTGTGGTGGTTGTATTAAGAGAGGTTGTTATTTCTGGGTAGTGTCGAAGAATCTGAAGATGGCGGAGGAAGAGGTGGGGCATCTGGAATCAAGATGGCGGCCATTAATGCCAGTCATTCAACCTTCTACAAACCCCACCTTCTAAGAAAAGACGAAAAGCTACAAGAAGTTCAGTAAAGAAAGGTAACAACCATGCTAAACATACAGAGAACATGCAATAATCATTTGTAAGAGGAGGACAAGCCAAACTTTTCTAAAGAATTTTAAATTGGATGCAAAAGCAAAGCTAAAAAAAAAAGCATGCAAAGATGGAATGAAAAATAACAAAAGCTAAATTTCATGCTAATAGAATTATAAGAATAATTATTTTTTTTTTTAAATCAATCTGATGAACATCACATAAAAAGCTGAAAGAAAATGAATAAAATTCGGTTTTTAGGAAAAAAAAAAAAATCCTTTCAAGGGATCAAATGAGAATTAGATTAAATTTCTAAAACATTCACACTGGTTGGATTATCAAGGGAAATTTTAAGTAATAAAAAAAAAACAAGACCAAATTCAATAAAATGTGCTTGACATTTTAGTAACAATGGTGTTACCAAGATATTACATACAATTTATTCAATTTGGAGATTTAGTCACTTTACCTTTTATTTGTAATCTAATAATCCAAATTGTACCTTATCATTGTAACAAAGCTCTAAGCTGTTAGATATATTTATGATAAATTGTGCACACATTTCAATTTTAACAAAATTAACTTCTTCAAGAGAAGAATTCTTATGTGACACAAGAGATGCTGTCAATTCTCCAAGTTCAATATCTAAAGCTTTTATCCAGCCTCAATAGGTTGTTGTTGTTTCTTATCCCCTTGTGTAAAGATTACACAAATTCCATGAGTTCATGCTCCTTCAGCTGTTTTATGATAAGCAGTGGCCTCTCCCAAAGGTCCTGTTTAGTGCATCTAATACAAGCCAAAATGTGTTCTGGAGCTGCAGGTACCAAGCTACATTTTGGACAAGTGTGGGGTAGATTTTGTTGTTATTTTCTATCTTCAATGGCTTAAGATGGCCTGTTATATTGGTGGTGGTAACAATTAAACCTTATTATGCATTAACTCCACCTTTGTCAGTTACAAGCCCGGATAAAAAGAAGCAGAAGGAGCAGTAACAAGCTGGCTAAAAAACCTGGACTCAGCTGATAGTACCCTGTAAGGGCTCCAGATCCAGGGATACAGGATGAGTCTGTACTCCATGTTAGGAGCGGCTGCACATGGTGTCTGTTCCTCATGTCAGAGTGGCCATTTCATATTGGAGCTAAGTCATTGGCCTGATACTGAGTAGTGTTCCCAGTCTTAATGACAAAGGTAGACACATTTTACTTCATTCAGTCTGATTTTCAAAACCACATCATTAACTGTTTTGGCTCATCCATTGACAAGCTCTACTCATCCCCAGCAAGCTCTACAAGCTTGATATACCTTAATATGATTGAGTGAAGATAAGAAAGAAGAAGAAGATGGATTATTTTAGGGAAATCAGTTACAAGGCTGATGTGCCTTCTCAATACAGGCTCTTCTCCAAGTTGATTAATCCATAGCCATAGTCTGGTTTATAAATTGTTGCCTTGATACAGTTGGCCCATTCATTGAGGATTTTATATATATAATAATAACTCCGCCTTTGCTGGTTACAAGCCCGGATAAAAAAGGAGGGAGAGCAGTAACAAGTTCACTAAAAAACCTGGGCTTAGCAGATAGTGTCCTGTATGATCCAGGGATACAGGATGTATTCCATGTTAGGAGCGGCTGTACATGGCGTCTGTTCCTCATGTCAGAGGCGGCCATTTTTTTGGAGCTCAGTCGACCTGCTATTGAGTAGTGCTCCCAATCATGATGGTTGTCAAAAACCACATTATTGACTATTAACTCATCCATTGACGAGCTCTACTCATCCCCAGCAGACACCATCAACAAGCTCTACAAGCTTGATACCCTAATATGATTGAGTGAAGAAAGAAGAAGAAGATAGATTATTTTAGGGAAATCAGTCCCAAGGCTGGTCTGCTTTCTCAATCAGACTTTTTTCAAGTTTATTAATCCATAGCCATAGTCTGGTTTATAAATTGTTGCCTTGATACTGTTACGTGTAAAAAAAAAAGGCCTCTAAACGGTTAAAACCTCCGCCAATAGATGGCGCTTTCGCCGGATTCCCTTGCTGACCGATGTGGGAGTCGCCGACTGCTGTGGTCCCGTTTCCTGGGGAGGTTGGATGTAAATACGCTTTTGTGTTGGCCCCAGGATGTAGGGTCATGTAAATACCCATTGTCTGTTGTTTTATTTAGATTTAATGTTAGTAATAGATGACAATAAAGTAGAGTGCTTCTAGTCTCCGTGCCGCCTCCTGTCGTTATTATCGCCACTGCCATCGTCACCGGGCTACTGCAGCTGCTACTACTCTTCTGGTAAGTCTCTCGTGTCCCCCCCACCAGTGGTAAGGCCGAGAGATACTGCCAGAGGAAGGGAGTTTCCACAGGAGAGGTGGAACTCAGGAAGTCTTTGGGTGGCCTGCGGGGAAAAGCCGCAAGGAAGAGCAACCTGAGCCCGAGTAGGTGAACCACGAACGGAAGAAGCGCGTTGTCGCAAAGAACCAGAGGATAAACACGCGACAATACATTTGGAACATTCATGGAGGATTTTATACATAAATAATAACTCTGCCTTTTTCCCAGTCCCAAGCCTGGATGAAAAAAGGAGGGGGAGCAGTAACAGTCAAGCTGGATGTATACCTGACCCTACACGAGGGCCTAATGAACCCAAATAAAACCCAAATATGATTACTCCTGTTGGAAAAGAAGGAGTTCGAGGCAGCTAATGGGAGGCCGACGGAGGGAGCTACGGGGATGCAGCGGCTGGAATGAGTAAAACAAAAACAGAAGAAATTGTAAACAACTTTAGAACGAGAGGATTTGCCCCGATTCTCATAGTGTAAATATATTTAAATATAAAATTCATTAAATAATCCTTTACTATTAATTGATAATAAATATAATTTTCCCTCCTGTTTTCGTCGTATATTTTAAAAGTGGTACAAGACACCTCAACCTTCAACCCCGCCGACCAAGAATAGTGAGTCCCTCTATAGAACTGTCGTCACAACACAGAGTGGCGTTGGTGAAATCACAATAACTCCAGTCTTTCTACCTCAACAAGCATGCAATAAGCACACAAGTTGCAAACAGACAACCAAACATGCTAAGGTGCTCAAGTAACCATGCTAGATGTGCATTGTGGGAAGCAGAGATTATGCATGCAACTGTTGGCAAAGCAATAAATAAAATATTGGCACAAAATCAGTTGTGTTACAAGGAGTAAGAAACCCACTTACTGTTCTCATTTTCCTGCAGCGCTGGGTCACAGGGAGTTGATTGCACTGTGGATGGTGGTTGTTCAGGTCATTTGGCAGGCCTGCTGTGCAAACATCAGTCCGTCATACAACTGGTATCTTTATGATAAGACACACAATTTGGATTATAGATTATAAACACAAGGTGATGAGACCAAATTCAAATAAATATTTCCATGTGGAAAATTAGGGAAGACCAACTTCGGGATGAGACAGAAATTTATTTCAGGCAAGAACAAACTAAAAATGATAAGCAATGAGGGAAGTTTACAGAGTAGCAAAGTTAAACATAAAAAATGATACTCTGTTAATAAAATAATAAATACTTTGTTACGTAGCTCCTTCCCTATGGGAGCTGTGACCCACAGCTAGCAATTATTGTAGTTACTGACATGGATCTGACGTGCTTCTGCCAAAGTTTCCATTGAAGTCTTGGAACTTTGTCCCTAGTACCTTTGCGTCCTTTTTCTTGCGGCGTGAAGAGCGGCTTTGTCGTCATATCATCTATAGGAACATCGTCATTTTGGAGGGAAGTCTTGGCTTTGAAACGGTGGAAAAATCCTGGAGTCAAGCTCTGAAAATGTAGATCACAGCACCCATGGTCTCTAGGTCTTCTCAGTGATCTTCAGTTTGTCTTCCCTAATATACCCAGCATCTCCACCAAAATGCCACGTGAAAAATTAGGGAAGACCAACTTCGGGATTAGACAGAAATTTATTTCAGGCAAGAACAAACTATAAAGGATAAACAAAAGATAAGCAATGAGGGAAGTTTATAGAGTAGCAAAAATAAAAAAAATGATACTCTGTTAATAAAATATTAAATATGATAAGGCACAATTTGGATTATAGATTATAAATACAAGGTAATAAGACCAAATCCAAATAAATAAATAGTGTGTGAATACATTCAGTACTTTTGTCTGAAGATGGTAACAACGCTGTTACCGAAACGTCACACACTATTTATTTATTTGGATTTGGTCATATTACCTTGTGTTTAAAATGATAAATACTTTTTTACAATATATAATAATTATAATTGGATTATAGATTATAAACATAAGGTGATAAGACCAAATCCAAATAAATAGTATGATTCTATCAAGTGATAAAGTACAATTTGAGTTATAAATTAGAAATATATGGTAAATAAGAGACCAAACCAATATGCTGAATGTAACGTTTTGGTAACAAAGGTGTTACCCAAATATATGTTACTCACTATTATTTAGATTTGATCTTTATTACTTTGTGTTTCAAATATATGACACTTTACATGTATTTGAGAAAATTGTGTACATATAGAAGCTAGAATTATAAACACAAGGTATAATAAGACCAAATCCAAATAAATAAGTAGTGTGTGACGTTTCAGTAACAGCGTTGTTACCATCTTCAGACAAAAGTACTGAATGAGAAATTTTACCACAGCATGTTTTTAAATAGTTACTGTTATCAAGTGTGTAAACAAAAAAACATGCTGTGGTAAAATTTCTCATTCAGTACTTTTGTCTGAAGATGGTAACAATGCTGTTACCGAAACGTCACACATTATTTATTTGGATTTGGTCTTATTACCTTGTGTTTATAACCTATAATCCAAATTGTGCCTTATCAAGCTAGAATTAAAGAAACAAAAAAAAAAAAAACATTTCCCTGAAGAAGTTGAGTCACTAAAATCTCTGGAAAGACAAGTGGTTAATATAGCAGATATTTTCAAGATGTTAAATAAGTTATTTCTATGTGATATTTCTGCAACAATGTTGTTATCAAAACATCATGTATAAATGATTCCATTGGTTCTTATTCCTTTGTGATTCTGTACAACTTACTGAGTACAACAACGGCACTTCAGTGAGGAAATCTATTTGCCAAGTAGTTACACTCATGGACAGGACTTAAGGAAGTGGAAATTTTTTGATGTTACAGTAGAACCTCTATGTAAAGGACACCTAATTGCAGACCCAAGGTGTCCTCTAATTGGAGATTGCTAAATAGTAAAAATGGTAATTTTGCAAATGAAAACTGTCCTTTGTAGAGAGGTGTCCTCTAGCACGAGTGTCCTCTCATGTAGGTTCTACTGTACCAGTCTTTTTTTTTTTTTTTAAGGAGACAGAGGCAATTTTGTTCACACTTGGATATATTGTGTCTTCAATAAAGGTCACTGTAATATCTTTCAGAGTTATTGTCTAAATACCGATATACATGCTGAAAGGTACAACTTTCCTAAGTGTTAAGGCCATGATAAGGCACATTTTGGATTATAGATTATAAACACAAGGTAATAAGACCAAATCCAAATAGATAATTAGTGTGTGACATAGCGTTATTACCATCTTTAGACAAAAGTACAGAATTTCTTAAGTGTTGTCCATGAGTGTAGGCTTGTTTGTTGCCTCACAATATATATAAGCAAGAGTAAAATGATATAATTCAAAGAGTATTAAAGGATAAATTTGTCAACATTTACCAGGACAGTGGTAGATATGAGGATTGGACCTCGGTGGACGTGGCGTTCTCTTCACTGTCGCATAGAGTGGTTCTTCATGGAGCTGCAACACACATTTACATATATCTTACATAACATATTTACATATTAGAACATTAGCCATTAAAACATGCTATAAAGATATTTTAAAAATATCTAACTCCGCCCTTGCCAGTCCCAAGCCCGGATGAAAAAGGAGGAGAGGAAGCAGTAACAAGCTCGCTAAAAAACCTGGGCTCAGTTGGCTCGGCTGATAGTACCCTGTTAGGGCTCCTAATCCAGGGATACAGGATGAGTTTGTACTCCATGTTAGGAGCAGCTGCACATGGCGTCTGTTCCTCATGTCAGAGGCGGCCATATATTTTGGAGCAAAGTCAGTGGCCTGCCACTGAGTAGTGCTCCCAGTCTTAATGACAAAGGCAGACGCATTCTACTTCACCCAGTGTGGAGATAAAAGAAGAAGAAAAAATATCTACACAAGGTAATACGACCAAATCCAAATTTAAAAAAATAGTGTGTGACGTTTCTTGCTAACAGCGTTGTTAACATCTACAGACAAAAGTGCTAAATGAGAAATTGTATCACAGCATGTTTTAAATAGTTATTGTTATCAAGTGTGTAAACAAGATTAATCAGATTAGAAACTGGTCGTATCTCATTGAGTGTAACTGCTTTAAAATTAACCCTGAAGTATTGGCTGCGGGTGTTGAATATGAGCAGTGACAGATTGCCGCGTATATGTTTTAATAGAACACGGGAAATGTCTAATGCTTCGGGCACACCCATCGGTTTCATTAAAAAACTCACCAATCTGCTTAACAATAATGGATCCCCTGCACTTGTTTCCTGTGATGATCCTGAAACGCTGAGGAGCGCGATTACAGGGCTCTTAAAAACAGCGGCAGACCAATCTATACAAAACGACCTTACAAGAATGGATAATTCTAAGCTATACTCTCACTACAAAGACATTCACATATCTTCATGACGGAGGGATACCTTTTAGGGGATTTTCCTTTCCCGGTTGTGAGACTACTCGCACAAGTTAGAATACTTTCAAGTTTTTTTAGAGAAAACCACACCAAGATGCTCTGCGGTGAGGACCCGATCTGTACCTTCTGTAATTCAAAACTAAAAAATGAAATCACTCACTATATTTTGATTGCTCTGCTTTGAAAGAAGAAAGAAGAACCTTTATGCTCAAAACTGGGCAACTCTGTGCTTCACTTCCATCAATAATTGACAATATGACCCAGAATAAGTATATTCTACGGCGTTTTATGGTTTCCACAAGTCCATATCTCAGAAGAAGGCCAAGTGACACTCACTCCTCACTTTCTTACTGCTACTCTTTTTGTGTTGTTTTTCTTGCTTCCCTCTTTCTCTTTCTTATTATTTTTTTCTTTTTCTTCTGTATATATCGTTATTTCCTTTGTCTCACTGCTTTGTTCTTATGCATACCTCTGGTGAATCCTGTATAGGGTCAGTGACCCTAAATAAAGGCTTTTTTGTTGTTGTTGTTGTTGTAAACAAGATAGCAGATAAGAAGAAGATAGTTTTCTAAGACGCACTTCTTTACACACTTGATAACAGTAACCATTTAACCCTTAGCTGGACGGGTTGGGTAGATTCCGCCCATGCATAAACTTAATATAGAAAAAATATTTTTTTTCGTTTACTGAGAGCTAACAGCTTTGGTGTATTCTAATTTTACAGTGATACAAACAATTTCCATTCATCGTTTAAAAATATAAGTTTTGGGAGGGCGGTTAAATTTGCATGTGTGGGCGGATTCCGCCCATGCCGTCCAGAAGCGTGAGAATTTTTCATGTTAGGGTTATAGCTGATTGCTCATTCTCGAGTCGCTTTCTTCCGCTATTTTTTAGCTTCCATTCATAAAAAAAGACTTCTTTCTTTGGCTAAGTAGAATTTATTCTTTTAGATTAAAAAAAACCAACTTCCTTAATTTTTTTTATCAAGGTAAGACTTTTTATTTTTGAAATTCTATTTATAATGGAAGACGAAATTTTGAATAAGAATTTTGATGATGATTCTGAAACTGAAAATTATTCATTGAACGAATCTTCAGATGTCAGTACAGATGAGGAATGTGATTCAATTCTTACCACTGTTCAAATGTCTTCAAGTAATTGTTTCATTGGGAAAAATGGCTATAAGTGGAACAAGAATCATGCAATAATTGGAAGAACCCGTTCTAACATAATTACACACTTACCTGGTCTGAAAGGCCCTGCTAAACCGAAGCCAAATTGTGGCATAGATATATTCAACTTATTTTTTACTGCCGCAATTATAAAACAAATATCTGAATTTACAAATGCAAAAATTGAAGAATTTCACCAAAGAATTTCAGATTTGACCAAAAGTACTTACTCAAATTTTACAAGTGAAATAGAAATAAGAGCATTCTCAGGTTTGTTGTATCTAGCTGGAGTTTACAAATCAGGTCATGAAAATGGAGAATCTTTGTTTGCCTCAGATGGAACAGGCCGTGACATTTTTCGCTCTGTAATGAGTGTGAAGCGTTTCCTTTTTCTATTACTTTGTATTAGATTTGATAATTTCAAGACAAGATGCAAAGAAGATAGACTCTCACCCATAAGAGATATTTTCCAAACCATTATTGAAAAATTTCAAAGTTGTTATACACCTGCTGAATACCTTACTGTTGACGAAATGCTTGTAGGGTTTCGGGAAAAATGTCCATTCAAAATTTATATACCCTCAAAACCTAATAAATATGGGATAAAAATAGTGATACTAGCAGACTCAAGAACACATTATATGTATAATGCAATGGTATATACAGGAAAATCTAAAACTCCAAAGTCAAAAGAACTATCCTGCCAACCCAAATAGTTTTAGATATTAGTCGACCACTTTGGAAGAGTAATAGAAATATTACAGCAGACAACTGGTTTACTTCAATAGAATTAGTTGATAAGTTGAAAGAACATGGCCTTACATATTTAGGAACGATGAGAAAGAACAAACCTCAGAATCCACCACAATTCCAACCGCATCCTAAAAGAGAATCAGGAACATCTATTTTTGGTTTCTCTGGAACAAAAACTTTAGTCTCCTATGTTCCCAAAAAAAGAAAATCAGTAATCCTTATATCTTCGATGCATCATGACAATAAATGTGATGAAACAACAGGAAAACCTGACATTATAATGGATTATAATCTAACAAAAGGAGGTGTAGATACCATTGACCAAATGGTCTCTAATTTTTCTACCTCTCGTCGATCCAGAAGATGGCCTTTGGCACTTTTTATGCCCTCTTAGATATCACAGCTCTGAATTCTTACATCATCTTCAACTATCAGATTGATAAAAAGGATCAAAAAGAAAGAAGTACCTTTATTGTTGATCTTAGGAGATCCTTGATTGATGAACACCTGGCCACACGTAATCTAAATTCCCTCCCGGTGGAATTACAGACGACAATGAAAAAATTAAAAAATAATGATGGTTCAAGTACATCAAGAGGATCTACGATGCCACAAGAATCTGATACTCCAAAAAGGTGCTACAAATGTCCATCAAAAAATGCGGGAAAAGTGAAAACCTTATGCTCTGTATGTCAGCTAAGCGTCTGTAAAAAACATTTTTTAATTATTTGTGAAAACTGTAAATAGATTATATTTAGAATTTTTAGAAGTCAAAATCTGTATATTAACATTTGTGTAATCATTAAATAATCTTTCAAATATTGATTAATTCATTATTTAGCGCTTATTTCGTAAAGGTACATAAGTGGGTTGAATCTACCCACCCCGTCCAGTTACGTAAGAAAAAATCACCCGTCCAGTTAAGGGTTAAAACATGCTGTGGTATAAGTACTTTTGTCTGGAGATGGTAACAACACTGTTACCGAAACATCACACACCATTTATTTATTTATTTGAATTTGGTCTTATTACCTTGTGTTATAATCTTTAATCCAAATTTTATACTTTATCAAAATATCTAAATTGAAATACTAAAGTAGTAGTTAAAAGTCCTAATGATAAAGTAAAATTTGGATTATAGATTAGAACTACAAGGTAATAAGACTAAATCCAAATAAATTAATAGTGTATGACGTTTCTGTAACAGCATTGATACCATCAGACAAAATGTCTTAGTCTAAATGATTTAGTCTTTTGTCTTATGGTAACAACACTATTACCGGCTCGAGGAGCATTAACTCATGGAATTTGTGTAATCTTTACACAAGGGGATAAGAAACAACAACAACAACATACTGTTACCGAAAGATCACACACTATTAATTTATTTAATTTGGTCTTATTACCTTGTAGTTATAAGTTCTTACATTATTAACCTATTTTTAAAAAATTTAAAAATAATTTTCAGTGTTAAAATGGTACAAGTAATTGATCATGGTTTTAGCATTCAAATAGCTGGTGAAGTCATCAGTATCATGTAATATATACTGTAACCACTGAATGGATGAGTGCCATTGTATCCACTGGGGTTAACATTCTATTTTCTTACTATTATCCCTAACTCCGCCTTTGCCGGTCCCAAGCCCGGATGAAAAAGGAGGAGGGGAAGCAGTAACAAGCTCACTAAAAAACCTGGGCTCAGCTGGCCCGGCTGATAGTACCCTGTAAGGGCTCCTAATCCAGGAATACAGGATGAGCAGCGTTTGTACTCCATGTTAGGAGTAGCTGTACATGGCGTCTGTTCCTCATGTCAGAGGTGGCCATTTCTTTTGGAGCTAAGTCAGTGGCCTGCCATTGAGTAGTGCTCCCAGTCTTAATGACAAAGGCAGACGCATTCTACTTCACCCAGTCATGATGGTTGTCCCCCAGCAGACACCATCAAAAGGCTCAAGCTTTACAAGCTGATTGAGTGGAGATAAGAAAGAAGAAGAAGAAGACTATTATCCCAAGTACACGTGGTACAGGCCATGATAATCATGGTTGATGGTTGCTTTTACTGTTAAGTACACCACAAGTCTACACATGTAAAAAGCAGTTCAACTTTTACACTTACAAAGTGTGACAAAGACTTATTTGGTTACTTGCACTCATTAATGGGGTTGGACTTTTGAATCAGGGGCCATTGAAGCTTTTTTTTTTTTATTATTAGAAAAGATTGCCCAATGCGGATTGGACCCTGAGTTGTGACTGTCAAAAATATTTCTAATAAAATACATTAGTTTACTAACCTAACTGGTGGTCGGTGGAAGGTTGGTTAAACTGTTTGGTTTTCGACCACTAGGACCCAGGTTCGATTCCCGCATTGGACACTTTTTTCTGTTTAAAAAAAAAAATGCTCCAATGCCCCCGATTCTTGCAAAAGTCCAACCCCACCAGCGAGTGCAAGTAACCAAACGGGGCTCTGGCACATTTGTAAGTGCAAAGTCGACCTGCTTTTCACATGTGTAGACAAGTGGTGCGCTTACAGTAAAAGCAGTCGCTAACTACCCACCATGATTATCATGGCCTGTACAACGTGTACTAGGGATAAGAAAAAAAAACCTAACTTTTTAAAACATGACCAAAATCTATAGATTTACTATAATAACACTAAAATGAACAGCTAAAGATCAATCAGTGACCTAAATGAACTTAAAGGATTACTCCATCAAGAACTTGGCAAACTGGACTTCATGGCTATAAAATATACAAAATAAATAGTTATATATTCTAAAAATTGATATACTCGTGCCTTTTTGTAAGTTAATAATAAAAGATGGTAATTTGTAATAATGATTTATTTACATATTAATCATTTTGTTTCTTCATTTTAATTTGCATAATAGCTATAAAAAAAATTATATGCATTAAATTTTCTCTGTATAGTTTCATGATATAATGTACAATTTGGATTATAGATTAAAAAACAAAAGGTTATAAGACCAAATCCAAATCATTGTAGGGGTCATGACGTTTTGGTAACAACACTGTTACCAAAACATCACAAAAATCTCTATAATTTGGCTTTGTTCTTGTTACCTTTTGTTTCTATTTAGTTTGGAATAAATATTTTATGGTTATAGTTGTGTGATTTTCTCTATATAAAGTTTTTGATAAAAATTGAATGTAATGCCATAGAAAGCTGTTTACACATGATGTTTGAAACCATTTTTTTGGTACAAAATTTTTCTTTTATAAATAAAAAAACACTCCATTTTTCGCAATTAAAAATATTAATAAGGATATATAGGCTTTTTTCTTTTATATATAAATGTAAGGTTCATAATTCTAATGAGCAGAAGTATTGCTACAATACCATTAATACATATAAAGTTGGAATCCTCTGATAAGTATAAGTAAAGGATATGAAGCGTACGAGGATACTTTTCTTTTAAATTTTAATGAAGATTCAAGCTTTCGGGCGAAAACAGCCCTTCTACAGGAAATTATAGAAAAACATTTTCAAAAAGTAACGTTTGTAAACAAAAATGGTATCTCTATTGATCTTGTAACGCGTGAATAAATCTCACATCCACGCGACCCAGACTATGATACATTTAATAAATCTGCTAAGTTGAGACACATCCCAACCACAAGCATATTACTCTAATATCAAAAGCAAATTTAAAAGATTGATCGTCGAGGCGTTGCTCTCTTTGAAATACAATAGTATCAACCGACATATAGAGATTCCTGACGTATATAAAGCAATATTTCCATAAATTGTGTACCATAGTTGCCCTATGCCAGTTTGATTTACTTTGAAAAGTCTCAACTTAGCAGATTTATTCAATGTATCATAGTCTGGGTCGCGTGGATGTGAGATTTATTCACGCGTTACAAGATCAATAGAGATACCATTTTTGTTTACAAACGTTACTTTTTGAAAATGTTTTTCTATAATTTCCTGTAGAAGGGCTGTTTTCGCCCGAAAGCTTGAATCTTCATTAAAATTTAAAAGAAAAGTATCCTCGTACGCTTCATATCCTTTACTTACAATACCATTAAGACAAATGTTTCCATTAGCTAATCAGAGATGAGCATTTCACAATGAAACATAGGTAATTGGGAAGTGTAGAATGTATTAATACAGGAAATATTATTTTCTTAAGATATGGGAAGGTGACCAGGCTTACCTTGTTAAAATTTGCTTTCACAGGCAATCTAACCTAATAAGAATAATATATATGCAAATAAATATTTTATTCAATCCAATATTTTATTATGTAAAGTTTAAACTGAGAGCAGAATTTAGACACCTTCCAATTAGTTATACAATTAAGGATTTATATCAAATCGCCATCTTTTGTATGATTATTAACCCTAGAATAGTTTAAAAAGAATAGATTTTTTGTATTCCACTTTGGTATTATGCTAAATATATGCCAAGTACATAGTTTGCTATAACTAAAGAGAATATTTTGGAGCGTTCCCAGAATTGGGTATATTTGGTAGGCGGCGCTGTACGTTGCCACCGGCCGTACCTTCGAGGCGTTTTACACGAGTTAAAAATACAATTTCGGTGAAATACTTTGAATTTTACTAATTTAATTTTAATTTACCAATATAATTTTTAAAAAGATTTAACAGTTAAAAAACATTTTTTTAAAATAAAATATAAACTGATTTTTCTAAAAACGAACATTATTTTTTTAATTATCTGAAACTAACCTAATTCAACTTATCTAAAACTAACCTTATTTATATTTACACTACTTTTTTAATTTCAAAATTAAATTAAAATACGTTTATAATATTAAATAATAACATTTTTAAAAATAGACTTTCTGGTTTACACTTTTGTATCTAATCAATTATGTATTTTTTATTTATCTCTATTAAAAAAATCTGTATAGTTTTGATTAAAATATTTTAAGTGGCATATTTTCAAGTCATATATTTATACACAAGTTTTATATTTATTTCACAAATATTGTATAAGATGTGATTAATAAACTTTGTAAAAAAATTTTAATACATTTTTAATAACATGACGTTATGTTATATTCCAATAGGTAAAATAGGTTAGTTTCAGACTGCTTATAAATTAGGTTAGTTTCTGATACGTTATAAATTAGGTTAGTTCAAGGTGTGTTATAAAAAGGTTAGTTTCATTAATTAAAATAGGTTAGTTTCAGATAGGTTAATTTAGGTAAGTTTAATCGCTAAATAAGGTTAGTTTTAGATAAGTTGAATTAGGTTAGTTTCAGATAATTAAAAAAATAATGTTCGTTTTTAGAAAAATCAGTTTATATTTTATTTAAAAAAATGTTTTTTAACTGTTAAATCTTTTAAAATTATATTGGTAAATTAAAATTAAATTGGTAAAATTCAAAGTATTTCACCGAAATTGTATTTTTAACTCGTGTAAAACGCCTCGAAGGTACGGCGGTGGCAACGTACAGCGCCGCCTACCAAATATACCCAATTCTGGGAACGCTCCGTCTGATATTGTGGAAAGGCAACATTGAAAGTGACATATTCGGCAAAATTGTGATACGTTTTACTTTTTGAAAGGCTTAATGGTTCTTTAATATATTTTGATAAATAATTTATAGTAGTCTTACTAACCTTTATTTACTTCAAACGCGAAATAAGCAAATGTTGATTTTGCATAATTAAAGAATTTTAAAAACAAGTTTCGTTTGGCTGTTTGTAAAACCACAGATTTTTTTTTCTGTGTGTGACGCATTAAAATCTTTTTTTTTTTTAATAAATATTTTCTGGTGTGTATGTATTTGTGGTAAATCATGTATATTGCAGAATTTTGCTACTATTTTTTTATATATTAATGTGTTCTCCTCGCGTTTAAAAATATTTTTTCTCAATCAATTTTTCTTTTGGAGCCATTAAATTTTAACTTATTTTTCGAATTATTCAAAACAATTTTACCTTTCCTCGAAATTAATGTAATTAATAATTATAATAAACTTGAATAGCGATTTGAAATTAAATATGAGATATTCTGCTATAATTGAGCTATATTTTTACTCCTCATAAAAAGTTGAGGGCTTAGCGATTTGAGATTACTCAACAATAAATTTTAGAATATTATTATTTGCCTGATTTTATATTTTCTCTAACAGAATAAATTTCTATAGAACTTACAAAAAGATATTTCATAAATAATAAATAAATAATTGAAAAATACCTGGTTATAGCCTGTATCTCCACATTCTTGAATTTCCAAGTTATATGGGGATGGATAAAATTGTCCCTCACTGAGGGCCTTCTTTAGTGAATATTTTTCCATTTCAGCTAATGGAAGAGATTCTGGAGGACCTCCATTACATTTGTGATGAGGATGATCATCATATACGCTTCCTCCTGAAACACAAAATGTGTTATTCAAATCTTTAGAGTACAATGGTAATAAACATATCCCCTAGGTATATCAGCTTTAAGAGTAAATCGCTTAATGTATGGCAATATTTTCTACTATTAAGACATATTTGTTTAAATAGATTCTAAACATAATAATTGATTAATAAACACTCCTATAAAATTACTTCAAGGTAAGGCCTAAAAACTTCTACAATTTTATATCGTTTTTTTTAATTATTCTATTATTAATAGATAAAATAGATATGAAAAATCTAAACTATCATAGACGCGTGTGATTCTTTTAAAAATTAAATAATTTCTACTGCCCTTAATTTTTCCATTGCATTAAAGGCAGTATATATTGTTTAATTTTTAAAAGAATCATAAGCGTCTATAATGGTTTCAATTTTCCTAACAAATGGCGCGGTAATGCATCTTAAGATAAAATAGTAGGATATGTTTTTCCATCAAAGTAATTTTATATCAAATGTATACACTTTTCTAATGTAAAAGAAAAATAATGTGTTTAACTTGGTGGTGATAGGTAAAAAATAAGTTTAATTCTAATTTAGAAAATTAAAAAAGAATAAAAATTGCTCGTAAGTTTATTTTTGTACTTTATCCTTTTATCACCTGGATCCCTTTTTAAAACAGAGTGCAAACATTTATTAATCCAAATAACTCCAGAAATCTTGTTTTATAAATATGTTATTTGTTCAACTATAACTATTTATAACATCCTAACTTCTATTATATATTTTCTATGAAAATATTTTGGAAGTTTATACTAGATAAAGAAAATTGATTGCTTTATTTTCAACATTGTACACATTGGCGCAATGAGTTACCAGCTGTATCAAAGTTAAAGAATTTCATAAGAGCAAACAAGGAGCAAACATTCAAACCAAATTTAAGAATGTACCATTGGCGCTTCATCTATAATTAGAAATGTAAACTACACTCATGACAAAACTTAAGGAAGTTTCCTATTTTGAGCATAAACCACTCCTTATTTTCTTATATAACAGCGGAATATCCATGCATGTAAAATTTCGAAAGTTCTCTTTAGAATACAATAATAAAAACATATATATATACATGCTAAAAAGTATATCTTCCTTAAATTTTTCCCACGAATGTATTTATTGAGTGCATGTTCCTTTTTTTAAGATGAAACAATTTTCTACTGCCCTTAAATTCACTTATAAAAACCTGATGAACAGAGCCCTTCTATTAATTTTTATTATTGTAATAATAGCGGTAGAATGTTGTTTTATTTGATAAAATAAAATACGCGCTATAAATAGTTTACATTATAAAAATTACTTAAACCAGTCACACATAAGTGTTTTCCTGGCATATGTCGTGGATATTGATCGGAAGCAGTTTTATCCTGATACTACAAAGGTTCTATATTATTTTACTACGAAAATGGATATTGCTTAGATTGACCTAAAACTATTCAAATATCAGTCTGTCATTATTCAAACATGGAATCTTTATAACTATAGTTAGACGCTTCAACTGTGTGTGTGTGTTGCCCCACTCCAACTTTGTTATAAAAAATAATATTTGCATATATTCATTCGTAGTAAATAGGAAATTAGGAATTACATAGAAAAGAAGTATACAATAAATAAAGATCTTAAAATTAAAATTGCCTGGCTAGCCTTCAAATTTCTTGATAAAAAGGACTGTCAACAAGAAGAGGTCTTTGCAAGTATATTTATAAATATATTTTTATAAGAAGTATATATACATACAAGTATACTTGAAACAGAAAAGACGTCCATGTAACAAAGAACATGTATGAAATTTCATACTTTGAACCTTTGGGAGATGCGAAACGCAATTTTAAACCTCAAATCTGTTTTGAAACAGGTTCATCTATCTATTTTAAAATAGATAAAGAAATGAATAGATTAAGTTGTTCTAAATGTATTGAATGTGTAATGGAAATGTCAAAAACAGCTTTGACTACACTCATGGACAAAACTTAAGGAAGTTGTACCTTTTAGCATGTATATCGGGATTGTGACAATAACTCTGAAATGTATTTTCTACACAGTGATATTTATTGAAGACATACGAAATAACCAAGTGTGAACAAATTTTTATCCAAGAAATAAAACTATTTTGGACGCGTATGTTTCTTTTTTAAATAAAACAAATTTCGACTGCCTCGATGATAAAATAATGAAAGGGTCTGGCTCATCAGAGGTGAATCCTCCAAGCGGTTTCGCCAGTTTAATATATAAATTGTTTTATTTGAAAAATAAACATTCGCGTCAAAATATTTCATATAACAGATGTCAGGGTAATGCATCATACTGTAGCATAGAAATCAGGTTTTGGAATATCTTAAGATGGGACAGTATTTATTGATGACGTCAGTACGACCAGTCGTCAATTATCAACAAAACTATCTACAGCTAGAGAATCTTGAACAAGCAAAGCAAAGGAATATTTTTTATGATGATTCTAAAAATACAGAGTAATATATATAATCTGTTGAATATTTTCATTGAATAATTGAATCAAATTAAATAATAAAACTGGGCAACTCTGTGCTTCACTTCCATCAATAATTGACAATATGACCCAGAATAAGTATATTGCTACGGCGTTTACTGGTTTCCACAAGTCCACATCTCACAAGAAGGCAAAGTGACACTCACTCCTCACTTTCTTACTGCTACTCTTTTTGTGTTGTTTTTCTTGCTTCCCTCTTTCTCTTTTTTGTTTTTTTTTCTTTTTCTTCTGTCTATATCGTTGTTTCCTTTGTCTCACTGCTTTGTTCTTATGCATAACTCTGGTGAATCCTGTCTAGGGTCAGTGACCCTAAATAAAGGCTTTTGTTGTTGTAAAAAAGAATAAAAAATAAAATATAAATTATTTTTTTCACCACAATATTAAAATTGCTTCTGTCTCCTTCAAAAAATAGATCACCGGTGATATCAAAGATTTTCCACTTCCTTTAGTATTGTCTATGAGAGTATATGTAAATATAGGGGTCTCGGTGCTAGGGTAAAGAAGAAGT
>CP092863.1:146195415-146234645 GCA_030710605.1 Cordylochernes scorpioides | reverse complement strand
ATTGTCCTTACTGCGATGAAAAAAAAATATTGGGAAGGCTTGGCTCATCAGTGATTAACCTTCCCAGTGGTTTCACCAATTTAATCTACCAGATCGCTTCTTAGAAATCTAATATTGTCGGACGATTCTGCCTGTATATTCTGCACTTAAAAGAAGGCATCAATCCAGAAGAGGAAATCCATACGAACAAGGCGCCTCAGTTGGCCAGTATTGTGATCAGGGTGCAATGACCGATCTGATCTGCTCCATGGACAAGACACCACCACCACCTCCTCAGTTGGCCGGTATTGTGATCAGGGTGCACGGACCGATTGATCTGCTCCATGGACAAGACACCACCACCAGCTCAGTTGGCCGGTATTGTGATCAGGGTGTATGGACCGATCTGATCTGCTCCATGGACAAGACACCACCACCTCAGTTGGCCGGTATTGTGATCAGGGTGCATGGGCCTATCTGATCTGTTCAATGAACAAGACACCACCACCACCTCGGTTGGCTGGTATTGTGATCAGGGTGCATGGACCGATCTGATCTGCTCCATGGACAAGATACCACCACTTAAAGAAGGAATCAGTACTGTACTATAAGCTAAACACGCCCTCTATCATCTTATAGCGTCTCATACCACTACAGAACGATGCTCAAATTGTACTCCTTTCGTAGGATGTTATGAAATCGAAGCCGCCCCTATACTGATGAGAGTCATAGGCTTAAACCATGGTAATCAGTAAGAAAAAAGCATCTCCTTATCGTGCAACTAAAAGGTGCTGATGGCTTGCGACATCTGTCGAAATAAATATCAACTAAACGTTGATTTTTAATTATTACAGAATTGGCTAAATACCCTTTCTTGTTTAATCAAAAAAGCTAACCACGTATGCTTTTCGGGCTGTTGGCCTTCATCAACGTGGTGCAAGCTCTATCTCAACGACCAAAAAAAAGTCTTTCAGGCATCCTGGAAAATCCTGAAACGGGTATTTAAAGATGGCGCAAGCCACCACCAAATTTCAGTTGCACGATCAGAAGATGTATTTTTCTTAATTCAACCACCTTATCCAAGTACAATTTCACTTTTGTACTTTTTTTTTCGCATGTTATACAGGTTGGATTTTTGTCTGAATTCTCCAAAACTGTTGAGGCTCATTCTTTAACACTAAGAAACTAAATGAGAAATGTAAATTACTCAATGTATATATATATATATTAAAAATGGCATATCCTGACCAGGAGCACATGTGCTTTACAGAAGGCAGAGCGCCATCTGGTGGAACAGAAATCAACTAAACATTGATTTAGCCTGTTCCCTGATATTTGGCCAACCCAATTTCTTGATAAATCAAGAAAAGCCATCCACGAACGCGTTTCGCGCTTTTGGCGCTCGTCAGCGTGGAGTAGGCTGAACCATTGCGACCAAAAAAGATTTTTTGATCCCAATGGCTTCCTGAAAAACCAAAAAATGGGTATTTAAGGCCAAATTTGCGTAAATACGCTTAGCACATTAAAAAACGAAAGAAAAAAAATTAAAGATAAAAAGATCAGGTGTTGAAATCAATATTAAAAATGGCATATCCTGACCAGGAGCACATGTGCTTTACAGAAGGCAGAGCGCCATCTGGTGGAACAGAAATCAACTAAACATTGATTTAGCCTGTTCCCTGATATTTGGCCAACCCAATTTCTTGATAAATCAAGAAAAGCCATCCACGAACGCGTTTCGCGCTTTTGGCGCTCGTCAGCGTGGAGTAGGCTGAACCATTGCGACCAAAAAAGATTTTTTGATCCCAATGGCTTCCTGAAAAATCCTGGTCAGGATATGCCATTTTTAATATTGATTTCAACACCTGATCTTTTTATCTTTAATTTTTTTCTTTCGTTTTTTAATATATATCTATATATTAATAAAATGGAAATTTCATAAGTGGACATCACTAAAAATAAATATATATTATTTAGTTTCTTTTATTACAGCATGTTGAAGGACGTTATTGTCCGAAAGCTTGACAAATCTATTTAATAAAAAAACACAGTTAACTTTTGTTCCTTCTTGGAAATAATATCCTTAGATTTCTCCTATTGTATACAGTTACCTTATCATGATGGCCAGAGACTGAGATTGAAACTACTTTATTTCAAAGTCCATATAAGATTATTAAAATTACAAATATATTCTCACAATGAGTATCTTTTTTATTTAAAGTGTTAATCGCTCTTCATCGGGCTTACTATAATATCGACTTTATCCTACCAGAAATAGTATATTAAAGTAAGCCCGTTGAAGAGCGATTAACGCTTGAAAGCTAGAGGTTTTTTTAAAAAAAAGATACTCATTGTGAGAATATATTTGTAATTTTAATACTTTTTTCACAATTTTATCATGAATATAAGATTATATAAGGGTAAATACAGAATAAAAATATATTTATAAAGAGAGTATATAAACTAGTATGTTTGAATATTATATAATTCTACAGTTAAACCTTTCAATAGCGCCCCCTCTAAATAGCGCCTTCCTTTCTATAGCGCCCAATTTTAAGCATTAAAATGTAAACAGTGTGATCTATAGCACCCCCTCTCTATAGCACCCTATTTTGCTGAGTCTCAAGAGTGGGCGCTATAGACAGGTTTAACTGTATATTCTTTTATTTTATATACTTGTTATATAGTCTTTTTTTAAGTGAATTTTACATGTAGCTGTGTTAAATCAAATTATGAATATATAATCTTTATATTACAGGGTTTAAGAGGAATAACAAAAAATTACGCTTTACTTATATTTTAGGAAATTATATATTACTTTATCAAGTTATCTTGTTTAAACACTTGATAACAGTACTATATAAGAACTTACTGTGATATTTTTCTCATTTATTCTTTTGTCTGATGATGGTGACAATGTTGTTGCCGAAACGTCACATACTAATAAATTATTTGGATTAGGTCTTATTTTCTTTTATTTTTTTTAATCAACAGATAAAAAATATATGACAATAAAATTGCATATAAAATATTATATATATATATATATATATATATAGTGTAAAAACTATATAATAAAAATATAACAGTGATTCTACATTTAAAACTTAAGGAGCAAACTGATAAGAATGATAAATCATATCAAGTAGATTTGGTTAGATTAGCAAGCTAAATCTAAATTAATTATAAAAATAAATAGTTGTATAGTTTTATAGTTAAGTATTCTATTAAAATTATCTTCATTATTTTGATTATTTAAATTCAAATTATAAAATTTGTAAATTGTTATTATTTAGTATAGATAGAGAGAAAAAAAATCCTTTACTTCTAAAACATCATCTAGTTAATTATATATTTATAATTAATAACAATAAAAATTTAACAACGTAACGTCTATTGCATCGGCTTTTACACGTCATTTAGACATACTCTAATCCTATATATAGAATAATAGAAGTGAGAATATATATGATAGTTAGAAAAAAGAGAGAAAGACAGAACCATGCACTTTTAATCAAACTAATAATAAGAAAACAAAAAGTTTTGTAAAGAAGGTAGATAAGATTGTTAGTATATATATATATTTTTATAATTTTATATTTTATCCTTTTTTTTTTTTAAATGATTTTTTAAATTTTTTTATTTTAAAATATGAATATAAATAGTTGTATTTAGTAATATATCTATACTATGAATTAACTTTTGTTATAAGTTTGGTTATTATGTTTTGAAACCCTAATGGTAGACCAGACATATACAAAAAAACTTAAATTGGAGTAATTATTGAAAAAAGAGGTCTGCTGAACCGGGAATTCTCAAATAGAAATACTATACAACTATACAACTATTTATATATATATATATATATGTGATAATGTAATAATGTAGTAGTAGTTTATGCTGTTGAATGAATGCAGTGTGGCATGTTGGCTAGAAGCAGTCATAGTTGTTGAGCGATGGGTGGTAAGGACACACACATAAAACGAAGCGACACAGTTGTCGAAGGAAAATTCTTGAATAGATAAAAAGTCGAGCCAAAAGCAAAGATGGAGATAGAAGATTCCTTACTGTTTTACATGGTCGATGAGTTGGTCCCTGGAGACGACTAGGGGTGACGCTGACCGGAAGATTCACTGCAACTGACTAACTGTCGCTAAGGCCGGTCTTATTTATACGACAGCTCTGACAAAGAGAATTGGGTCATGCACGTGGCACACGTGTCGATGGACACCGGACACTGGCGACAGTCTGACGGGGTCCAATCTATCTTTAGAAGTTACTTTGTAAATCTCTCAATCTTGCTTTTAACTTAGCTTTTAATCTATTATATAGTTTTATTTATTTATCCTCAGTACATTACATAGGGTGATGCAAGGAAACATGTTAATTATGCGTATAATTAGTTATAGTTTATAATTAGTTCTATATACAACATGACAATTTTGTTATACGTATTACATAATATAGGGTTATTGGTTTAAATTATCATATATATATATATATATATATATATATATATATATATATATATATGTGAATGATTGGAATATAGTGAAAAAAAATCATTTCATTACTAATAAATAGACATTTTATTGATACAATAATGATAAACCTAATTTTCAATGTATTCTGTATATACAGTTAAACCTGTCTATAGCGCCCCCCTCTTGGGACTCACCAAAATAGGGTGCTATAGAGAGGGGGTGCTATAACAGGTCACTTTTTATGTAAATTGCTTCGTACTACGTATTTAAAATCGGGCGCTATAGAGAGGAAGGCGCAATTTAGAGGGGGCGCTATAGACAGGTCACTTTTAGTGTAAATCGCATCGTACTACGTATTTAAAATCGGGCGCTATAGAGAGGAAGGCGCAATTTAGAGGGGGCGCTATAGACAGGTCACTTTTAATGTAAATCGCATCGTACTACGTATTTAAAATCGGGCGCTATAGAGAGGGAGGCGCTATTTAGAGGGGGCGCAATAGACAGGTCACTTTTAATGTAAATCGCATCGTACTACGTATTTAAAATCGGGCTCTATAGAGAGGAAGGCGCTATTTAGAGGGGGTGCTATAGACAGGTCACTTTTAATGTAAATCGCATCGTACTACGTATTTAAAATCGGGCGCTATAGAGAGGAAGGCGCTATTTAGAGGGGGTGCTATAGACAGGTCACTTTTAATGTAAATCGCATCGTACTACGTATTTAAAATCGGACGCTATAGAGAAGGAGGCGCTATTTAGAGGGGGCGCTATAGACAGGTCACTTTTAATGTAAATCGCATCGTACTACGTATTTAAAATCGGGCGCTATAGAGAAGGAGGTGCTATTTAGAGGGGGCGCAATAGACAGGTCACTTTTAATGTAAATCGCATCGTACTACGTATTTAAAATCGGGCGCTATAGAGAGGAAGGCGCTATTTAGGCGCTATAGACAGGTCACTTTTAATGTAAATCGCATCGTACTACGTATTTAAAATCGGGCGCTATAGAGAGGAAGGCGTTATTTAGGCGCAATAGACAGGTCACTTTTAATGTAAATCGCATCGTACTACTTATTTAAAATCGGGCGCTATAGAGAGGAAGGCGCTATTTAGGCGCTATAGACAGGTTTAACTGTATATGTATTGTTATATTTTCTCATCAAAATATTTCCCTATATTTATATATAGGAGAGAGGAAGACCATATTATAAATCCTCTATATTTTCTCATCAAAATATTTATTTATATTTATATAGGAGAGAGGAAGACCATATTATAAATCTTCTATATTTTCTCATCAAAATACCATAAGATTGATGACATGAATGTTATAAAAGTTTTCCAATTAAAATCTATATAAAATATTATCTTTCTAACAATGGTTGGATAGAAAAAAAGTAAATTTAGCAACTGTACACGCTACTTTCTACTTTATCAGACATAGCATTCAATTAGAGTTGCAATTTTCAGTCATTTCCTAACCATTATCTATTCCGATGTTTTTTTTACCTATCTTCACGGAACTGAGGCTAAACGCAGCTTGTCACAAACTTTTAAAACATTTTTTTCGTGTCTTGTTTTTTTTTTTTTTGTGTGCAACACGGAAAGTGATTTGACCAATTAGGATATACTTCCGGTAAAAATATAACCAATCATCATGTAGTATCATCAATTTGATTTATTATGATTGGTGGGAGTTTTTTCTCTTTTACTTGAAAGGTTAGATATTCGCGTATTTATTGGAATTTTCAGAAAAATATTTGTGACTGGAAATTTTATATTGAGATTAAGTATCATGTTAACAAGTAATTGTGTTTAGTTTATTTTATATAAAAATAATGATAGTCTATCTATAGTCAACCTTCATATCAAGGTCTCGGGCTATGACCCTCATAGTTCTGATGAATAATTAAAGGGAGAGGTGATTAATTTATCAAGAAAATGAGTTGTCCAAAATTCAGGGAACAGGCTAAATCAACGTTTAGTTGATTTCTTTTCCTCTAGATGGCGCTCTGCTATCTAAAAAGCTCATTTGCTCTTGGTCAGGATATGGCTTTTTTGTTGTTTTTAATACCAACAACTGACCTTTTTTATTATTTTTTATTATTTATTATTATTTTATTATTATTTCATATATGTAAATATTTAATTTAAAAGGCATATATTGGATCAAATATATTATTTATTTTACCAATATTTCAGTTGGCTGAACGCCAACCTTTATCAAGGTGTTTGCGCCTAGTTATGTAAATATCTTGCTAGGCTGCATTGATTTATAATCATGCAGATTTTTCTTTCTTTCTTTTAATTATGTAAATATATGTAGTAATCCCGACGTGGAATGTATTGGGCAGTCGTGGTCGTGGGTGTGTGATGGGAATCCCGCACTGGGACAGCAAGAGACAGAGGCAGGTCTAGATGGTTACTCCAAGAAGGTAGAGGTAGACCACGGACGAAGGCAGTCGAACCACGGGCGTCACGGATGCCTACATCGCGGATAGGGGTGAGTGACCCGACCGTATGACGGCGTCGCTCTGAAAACAACTAACTGAACAACTAACTTTTGTCCCATCTTGGGGGGCTTTTATATGAGACGCCCGCATATGTTGACGAGTTCTGATTGGCTCCTGTAAAATCACGCCACCTGTCAGGCGCCGGGTTGTTTATCACGTCTGGCCACCTGTTGACGGGGTGATTGAACTCATTATCATAAACACCTGTTCGTCTGGGTTATTGCGTCGTCTGGTCTACCTCGTCCTCTTTGTTTTATTTGTCACTTCCATTGTTCGATACATATTTTATATAGATATGGGTTTATAATAAATATTAGAAGAAGGTTGTGATCTAACTAACTCAAAATATACTACAGAATGTGTCCCCGGTGATGAAGGTTTGGTTGGGGGAATGACATGTAATGAATGATAACCTAACAAACCTATTATAAAAAAATAAAATAAATAATTTGTATACAAATTAGTTAAAATTATTATAAAGTTACAAGTTAAACAGAGAAAGATGTTGTAATGGTGGTGTATCAATAAAATAAAATTTAAGGTTATAAAAATAAAAACGCACAAAATGAATGATACAAGATTAAGAGAAAGTATATAATACAAAATGGTAAATATGGTAAAATGAATCGTACAAGGAAAATAATATCTTATTGCATAAAAGATGAGAGGAAAAAATGAAGTTAGTTTATTGACTGAACGTATAATGTGACGCTAAGGTTGAAAAGGGGAAAGGGGTTATCTGAGCATGTTTCTGCAAAGTAGTATCCCAAG
Source organism: Cordylochernes scorpioides (assembly GCA_030710605.1). Classification (NCBI taxonomy): domain Eukaryota; kingdom Metazoa; phylum Arthropoda; class Arachnida; order Pseudoscorpiones; family Chernetidae; genus Cordylochernes; species Cordylochernes scorpioides. Next base: position 146,226,898 of record CP092863.1, on the reverse strand, counting down.
CATTCTGCAATGCAATGCGAACTTGTTTAAGTGAGGCATTGTTTTCATTAACAGAAGGCCTAAGATAATCCGTCTGCATCATTAGTTCAGACAGTGAGAAGAGGTGGGAAGATTGATGGATGTAAAAGGGAGAGGTAGAGGTAAGAGGGATCCCTGTTGTCCATAATGATTGTGCCCGGTTGAATTATGAAAAAAAAAAGTGAAAAGTTGAAAAATTGGTGAATTGATATGATGAGTCGGGCGATGAGAAAAAATAAAATAAAAAATCGCGCTGGATATCCTGAACTCACTATTGGGAGTGGTATAGCGAGGAAGGATTGTTCCAGTCGGATTAATCAATGAAAAAAAAACAAAAATGTTCGGCGAACTGGAATCCCTTGGAAGGTAGTTGGAGGTTTGAAGGATGCGGAAAAGGAAAGGTGGGAGTAAGAGATTTATTGCTGTCAATTTTGATTGTGTCCGGCTTGTGTGGTGAAAAGAAAAAGTTGAAAAATGAAAAAAATGATGAGCCGGACGATGAGAGAAAAAAAAATAAATTTCTAACTGGGTCTCCTGAGCTCACTATTTGGAATGATATAGCGAGGAAGGGTCTTCTAGTTAGTTTAATCAATAAAAAAAAAGAAAATGGCTGACGAACAATAATCTCTTGATGGATGTAAAAAAGTTGGGAGGAAAAGTTCATGGGGTAGAGTTAGAGGTTGTAAGGGAAGCGTCAAAAATAACATTTTGAAAATCTATTAAGAAAAAATAAAATGATAAATGTTTTATCTGTTTAAGAAATATTATAAATATTGTTAGGTGTAGGTTTTTTAAAATGGTGTCTAAAATAGTTGAAGTTGTAAAATTCTAAGTCTAAACATGATGAAAAAAAAGGAAAATAAAAATATTAAAGGTAATAATATATAAAGGGTTGATTGGTATTTGATGGCATTAATGTTGATGGTTAATAAACAAAATAATATTATCGATTAATATTGAAATGCTTTATCTACATCTGTAAGTTAAAAAACAAAGTCCAACACCACAAAACTAGTAAAACTGTAAGTCTATTTACAAATAAATGAGAGAAAAGTTAAAAGAAAACAAAAAATATTCGTCCCTGAAAAAAGGGAACATATTTACACACAATGTCTAGGTGTAGGTGCAAGATTATTGATGTCTTTCTAGTTTGGCCTACGGGGAGGCAATGTGGCCCTATGTCGCTTTGGTCCGGTCTGAGAAGTTGGTCTTTGCCAGATCTTCCCGATTATATTATGTGAGACCAGACGGGGAGCGATCTTGATCCCTAAAATGATGTCATTGTAGTGGGAGATAGGACTTTAGGTACATGTAGTATGTAGTGCATGTCTTAGGCGCTAAAAAGATTGCAGAGCGTTTTATGCAGTTGGTCTGCAAAATTTCTAGGTGAGCCTACCCAAACGCCGGCTTGTTACGTTTGGGGAACATCATTTGAAATATTAATTTAATAGATCTTTTCTCCATGTAACATTACGTTACATATAGGGAAATGAGAGGCGACAAATTTGACAAAAAAAATTAAAACCCTTTTGATTCCTAACAAGGGAGCCGGTAATGTAGTGTATGTTCGTATTAAATTGTACCCAAAAGCCCTACAATTGAATGTTTGACAGGCAAGAGTGTTGAAGTAGGAAGGAATATCTCTGCTAATGATGGATGCTAATGATGGATACAAAGGTCATTCCACCCCTTCAGAAGTAGGGAAGGAAAGACGAAGTAGAAAAAAAATTAGGGGGGAATTCAGCGCGTCCTTGAGCTGTCGTTGGGATGAAGATTGGATTTAATTGTCCTTTTAGGAGGCCAAGATGGCGTCTCCTTTGGTCTCATGTACAGGATCGATTTTAGAGATGCTGGGGACCTCTTCATTATAATATTGTAATTTATAGTTGTATTTGTAATTGTGGGAAAAATGGGAGGCACATTATGAGATGAGATAATTTAAAATTGATATTTATAAAAATACAAATCTAGGACTAATTTTTAAAACTTTTAAATATTGAGAAATATCAATTTGAATAGTAATAGGTCAAGTAAAATGAAGAGCGTAATAAATTTAATTATTAATATATGGCTATAAATAAGGTATTTTAAAAAACACACAAATAAGTTTAGAAAATATGATTCGAGTAATTAAAATATAATATGATTTTTTATGTAAAATTGAAATTAATGAATTAAAATTTAAAATTTGCTTAAAATAAAGTAAAAATTGATAAATGAGGGTGTATAAGATTTACAATTTGAATTGAAATGCTATTAAAATGGTAAAATAATGAACTTGATGGATTTATAATAATAATGTTATGTTATTGCTATTAAAATGGTATCGAATAATTAATTCAGAGCAAACGGAGATAGTGTTACATTAAATAGTTCTGTGGAGAAAATTCTCCTACCAGATGGATGTCTTGAATGGGTCTTGTGGAGTGGGCTGCGATGAGGCTTGGTGATCTTTTTTGCGGTGGTTGCCATGGGACATCGTCGATGCTGGTTGGCGGGACAATGCCAGGACTTCTCGATGAATCTTGTCTGCCTGTTCGAGCCGATGGAGTAAGATGTTCGTGGCGCAGGAGATGTCGATGGGGGCGATGATGACCTCCTCGGCACGAGACACGGCTAGTCCCCGAATGGCGTCTGTTAGGTGGCTTACTAGGTCTTCGCAGTGGGGCTGCATGTTGGTGAGGGCATCCGCTACGTATTCGTCTCCGACCTCCGTCATCCTCTGCATGCTGCTGTCCTCAGTTATCCTGTCGACTTTAACGGGTTCTGTAGTAATCCCGACGTGGAATGTATTGGGCAGTCGTGGTCGTGGGTGTGTGATGGGATTCCCGCACTGGGACAGCAAGAGACAGAGGCAGGTCTAGATGGTGACTCCAAGAAGGTAGAGGTAGACCACAGACGAAGGCAGTCGAACCATGGGCGTCACGGATGCCTACATCGCGGATAGGGGTGAGTGACCCGACCGTATGACGGCGTCGCTCTGAAAACAACTAACTGAACAACTAACTTTTGTCCTATCTTGGTGGGCTTTTATATGAGACGCCCGCATATGTTGGCGAGTTCTGATTGGCTCCTGTAAATCACGCCACCTGTCAGGCGCCGGGTTGTTTATCACGTCTGGCCACCTGTTGACGGGGTGATTGAACTCATTATCATATACACCTGTTCGTCTGGGTTATTGCGTCGTCTGGTCTACCTCGTCCTCTTTGTTTTATTTGTCACTTCCATTGTTCGATACATATTTTATATAGATATGGGTTTATAATAAATATTAGAAGAAGGTTGTGATCTAACTAACTCAAAATATACTACATATATATGTAAATAAAATGAGTGAAAGATGCAATAAAGTGTGTGTCAGCTAAACGCCGTGAGGCTGTGTGGCCATTCTCTTGTTGTTACATCGCATTTGGATAGGGAGAATCTCTCAGTAGTCAATCCGCAGGTCGAGGTGAAAACATACAGTCCAAATTAAGCTCTGCCGAAAGATAGTCAACATCTAAAACAAAGGTTAAGAAGCTACACGGATTTCCAAACTATTACTGTGAGGATCCAAGCTGCAACATATGGTCCATATCGAGCCAGATTTCAAGAGAAAGAGCGTGATTCTACTGAGAAAGAACCTTCAAAACTGAAAATATGCCTAAGGCAATCAAAGGCCTAAAGGTCATGATCCGTTTCCAGATAAGACGAATGGATAAATACCTGGCATCCATAGATGAAGAAATAGCGGCAGGAGATCTCCAAAATTTAAAGCTGATATATGAAGATATATCCGAAATAAAAACGGAAACAAAGATCTTATTTGACGAGTTATTAGAACAGGAGGAAGTAGATGAAGAGAAGGAATTCGAAGGTTATGAAACAATTCAAGATAAAATGAAGAAACTGGAAATAAAGCTTAGGCGTGCCTTAGAAGGAAATCAAAGTACAGCTGATACAAGGCAAGCAAAAGGCCTCGAAACAGTAATATTGCCCAAGTTCGAGTTGCCTCACTTCTATGGAGATGCGAACTCTTGGTTCAATTTCAAGGAGGTATTCGGAATGGTCATAGATCAAAATCCAGGATTAAATGATCTACAAAAACTGCAATATTTGGGCTCCGCAGTAAAGGGAGAAGCAGCCAGACTGATACGTGGGTTCCCAGTGTTATCAGAAAGCTACAAGCAGGCATGGGATACTCTAGTGTCCAGATACGACAACCAAAGAGAGTTGGCTTATGCGCAACTGAACAAAATCTTCAAGATTAAGCAAATGAAGAATCCATCAGCAAAGGCCCTAAGGGAACTTCTGGATACATGTAACGAGTCTGTACGCAATCTAGGATCCCTCGGATTGCAAAGAAATGAGTTGGTGGACATAATATTGGTACAGTTCTTGAGGAACAGAATCGATGAGGATATGAAACGACAGTGGGAGTTAACCCAGGATGAGAGATCATTTCCTTCATATGAGAACTTCATTCTGTTTCTTGAAAGACAAGCTAGAAGTCTGCCACAGGGATCAGGGGAATATCAAAGAAAGGAAAATGAAATTCAAAAGGACTATGCAAATGTACACATTGCGATTAATACCAATGCTCAAATATGCATGGCATGCAAGGCAGGTCACAGAATCTACAACTGTACTACGTTTAGTGCAATGCCTATCGAGCAAAAATGGGAATTTGCCAAACAAAACAAGATGTGCTACAATTGTCTAAAAAAAGGTCATGCAAGGAAAAATTGTTACCAAGGACCTTGCAAGAAGTGCAACAAAAGGCACCATACCTTGCTCCATGGGCTTGACACAGAGGTGACTAATACTCAGAAGGGTGCGAAGCCACAGATCTTTAGACCTGAAAGTGAAATCAACAACACGAGTATTGAACAAGGAGGTGAGACCATCAATCAAGTGCTCCTTGCGACTGCTCAAATAATTGTGGAAGGTGAGGGCGGTACACAGCAGATCTGCCGAGCACTTTTAGATAGTGGATCACAGGTTAGTTTGATCACAAAAGAAATTTGTGAGAAACTTGGGCTCAAAGGAGAAACATCAGGACGCTCACTTAAGGGTATTGGAAATAATCCAGTCCAGGGATCATCTACATCTGTTAACTTGACATTCAGGTCAATTTATAGATCCGAAAAATATGAAACAAATGCTCTAGTAATGGAAGTCTTAACAACTGAAATTCCAAACTTCAAATTGGCAGAACCGACCTGGATCATGCAGAGAGGGTTTGAGTTAGCAGACCCTCTGTTTCATATTTCGGCACCAATCGACATTATTCTAGGTGCAGATATGTATGCATATCTGATGCAAGGAGAGAAAAAAATGCTGGGAAGGAACCAGCCTATAGGAATGAATTCAAGGCTCGGTTGGATTCTGATGGGCAAAGTGGACAGCTCTCTCTCGTCGAACTATAAAGGTGGACCTTGTAGCCTTGCGGTTCAAACAACATCAGAATTAGATGGTCTGGTGGGAAATTTCAGGAAATTGGAGTCAGTACCGTCATTGCAGGACCAGAATCCAAGGGAAGAAAAGTACGAGACTTATTACCAGAAAACCTATTCCAGAGGCTGCCAAGGAAGATACAGTGAGAAACTGCTGTTCGGGAAAGCTCATCGGAACAGCTCCATTCCTACCTCTAGATCTCCAATAGTTCCACTGGGAGGAAGGTCTGGTGAGGGTGTATTGCACAGGGCTAACTTGGACAGCCGGAGGAGTTTTCGGGAGACCAATCGCCAAGCTGGCCCCTCTTCCCTTTACGCCTTAAGATCTGAACTGAAGTTCAGCGGTGGGGGGAGTATGTTTGCGCCTAGTTATGTAAATCTCTTGCTAGGCTGCATTGATTTATAATTATGCAGATTTTTCTTTCTTTCTTTTAATTATGTAAATATATATGTATATAAAATGAGTGAAAGATGCAATAAAGTGTGTGTCAGCTAAACGCCGTGAGGCTGTGTGGCCATTCTCTTGTTGTTACATCGCATTTGGATAGGGAGAATCTCTCAGTAGTCAATCCGCAGGTCGAGGTGAAAACATACAGTCCAAATTAAGCTCTGCCGAAAGAGAGTCAACATCTAAAACAAAGGTTAAGAAGCTACACGGATTTCCAAACTATTACTGTGAGGATCCAAGCTGCAACACAAGGTGTTATAATTAAAAATTCATTTATGGATTGCTCTATTTTCAATATGTAAATATGTAACTGTTAATTCTATCACCAACCTTCACTGTATATTGGAACTAAACTATGAAGATTTCCCCAAGAAATCCCTAAATACTTTCGTTCAAATTTTTATAATACTAAATTTGTTACAAACCACGGAAATTTCAAATGTTTTTTTTTAAATAGAATAAAGGCAGTGGAGGATTCAAGTTGCTTTTGTGGTATTGAGGAACAAACCTCAAGACATCTACTGATCGAATGCCCAGAATTTCAAGATTATAGAATGAAGAATGAACTAGTTGTTTGTGAACTTAACGATTTGATTTCCGATAAAAATCATATTTAAAGTTCAATTAATTTTGTAAATACATTCTAAACTTTCTACAAAATCTGGATCTCTAATGTTTTCATGCGTTGAATAATGTAAATTACTTATGTAAATAAATTTTTCTCCTTGTTTGGCGCAAGTATCCCTTGCGGGATATAGCGCTTTGGAAATAAAATAATTGAAGCATAATTGAATTGAAGTGTTACCTCAATCCCAATAACTGTAAAGCAATGCGTTGCCTATGTAATAATTCTCGTTCCACTATTTAAACATAATCACGTTTTATTATAGAAATCTGGGAACTTATAAAGTGCGCTCTGTGTAATAGTAAATTCAGCCAGGAATTTCCACACTACATGTTTTACTGTCCGGTACTGTAGGATGAGAAAGTAATTCTCCGCCAAAAGATTGCCTATAAAAACAATTCGCCATATGTTTTATTGACAAAGGTAGTGAAAAATCAATTCCAATGCATTAGCATTTCATAAATTCTGGATAACAGCATAGTCAAAAAGGCGTAACACAGAAGAGATACACAAATTAAGGAAAGTTTGATGTTATTCTCCACTTTTTACTTGTGTTTGCCCATCTTAGGAGAATCCTTTATGGAACGAGTCTCTATAATAAAGGCTTTGTTGTTGTTGTTTTTATATTGGAACTAAATATTTGCTTTTGTAAGGTTATTCTCATGCAGCTAAACATTAAAAATGACCTCCAATTAAGTTACTGCTTACAAAATAAACCATTAGTATCAATACACATGCACTTTCTACCTCAGGTAAAATATCTACGAACATTGAACAAAAACGGCATTTGAAATACCATCCCCGCATGTGCCTCTTCTCAACGAAAATTCAAAATGTATTTCAATGAGAAATAACGATTATTTCCAACCTTTTGGATGAGGTATGAAAGGGTGAATTGTGAAGAGTAATGATAAACGGATAAATAAAAGTGTCCAGGGATGGGAATCGAACATACAGTGTTCCGCTTACCGGGCAGATGCCATGTCTACTAGGCTCTTCACAATTCACCCTTTCATACCTCATCCAAAAGGTTGGAAATAATCGTTGTTTCTCCTTGAAATAAATTTTGAGTTTTCGTTAAAAAGAAACACATGCGGGATAGTATTTCAAATGTCGTTTTGCAATCACGGGCCGCATTATATTATATTGTATTCAACAAAAACGTTTGATAGTGGATATTGCTGCTGCTGTGATGGAGATGCATGGAGACATCTGAGACTCTTCTTTGGACACGACAACAACAACAAAAACGTTTACATTTAAGGAAACCCTTGAATCGATTAATAAAAGTATAAATTCATTTTCTAAAACTTTAATATTAAAATTCCTTAATTGTAATCACCCCAATGCTATTTTTTAAAAATGCTTGATAAATATATTTAGGTAACACAGATTCCTGGAATATACAGAAATCGCCAACTAGCCAAATATTTATATATTTTAAATACAGCTACATAAAGGGAAAGAGTCATTGGTCAAATATCTTTAAATATTTTCTTTACATCATTGATCAGTAATAAAAGGATTTCTTTAATAATATCGTATTTTATTGAAAATATTTTTAATATTTTGGAAAGTTTTGTTTGCAATTAATTTTATCTTTTTCTCTTCCTCCACCTTAATTAATAACATTGCCTAAAAGCTTCTTTAATTTTTCGGTAAAATAAGTTTTATATATTTTTTTGAAAATCCTTATTTAATAATATTGGAAAAACTCGCAAATATATTTATTTTTAAAAAATAGAAATAGTTTATTGATTGTGTTTCAGAATATAGTTAGAGAAAAATAATAGTTTATCTTTTTAATATATAGAGAGAAATTAGTTTAGAATGTATTTTCATAAAGAGAAGATGAAATGGTCAAAAAGTTTTAAAACATTTTAATATATCAGTGAATTTGAAATTTTGGCAATGTACCATGTTAACACAAAATTAAATAAATGACACAAGTTTTCTGCTGGGAAAGCATTTGGGAATATTACCCGAGAATTTAAGTAAAATAAATGGAATATACATTGGAGAATTTTTTCTTCTATTAATTTTACCTATATTGAGAAAGGTAAAAATCCGAAAGCTCCTAATAAATATATTTTCAAAAAAAAAACTTGCGGTAAGTCATTCATTTGACTTTGTGTCAATATATCAGTGAATATTTCTCTATAAGTTAAAAAATAACATTATCAGAAATTTGTATTTAACGATATAAATATTCTGTATTTACATACTTTCAAAATATGATTGGCATACATTTCCACAATTTACAAACAAAGCAAAAGTGCACCATATATATTCCGGAAATGAAATTATTTTCACACGATTATTTTTTCTTTTACAAATAAAAACGTTTACTTCTGTCCTTAGTGCATTGGAAAAATATTGAGGGCCTGGCTCATCAGTAGTGAACTCTCCCAGTGTTTTCACCAGTTTAAACAACTAAACCGCTTTTTAGAGCTCTATAATTCTGCTTATATATCAGATTGAAGGATTTAATCTTGGTTATGGTGTATAAACAAAATATGTACATAAGATTTGAGGACAGTAGAGTTATATGCAATTTTTTTGCATCGAGCAATGCTCTTCCACAAACGAACAATACAAGGCCATTTAGGCATAAATCAAACATAGGACAACATACCACGCCATCTATCTGTATGAAATCAAATTATTTTGGGCACGAGCTTCTCATAAGGACAGTAATATTACATGTAAACACAATGTCGGAACTATAAGCACAAACGTCCGATAGTAGAGCCCTAAAAACCGGTTTAGTAGATCAAACTGGCGAAACTACTGTAAGGGTTTAACATTGATGAGCCAGGCCTTCCCAATATTATTTCAAATCACAATAAGGATAGTATGAATATTGTTTTATTTGAAATTAAATTAGTTCCAAATATTCTCCTTTTATATTTATATACAGGGTGATCCAAAAGTCCCGCACAAATTTAAAAATTAATAACTCCGCGAATATTTGCGCTAGAGCAATGCGGTAAACACCATTGTGTTCAGGATGCAATGGGATTTTTTATGGCAAATAATGAAAAATTCGAAATTGATTTTAGTTACAACTTTATTCGCTAGATGGCGCTCTACCAAAATCAGAGATTCAGCGGCCAAATTGTTTGATAAATTGAAAATATAACTGAACGACACGTATTTTTCCTTTTTGAATACCAGGAAAGAACCCTAATAATATCAAATGATAAATTAATAAAACACCATTTCGCCAAAAGTTAGAAGAAATGGTTAACGATTTTTAAATACAATCTGAGATATGTAAAATAGGTATATGCAAATTAAAACATGTAGCAAAAAATATTTATATTTTAGATGGAGTTTTGTGAAATAGATTGAATGTTTGAAAATAACTACTGATATCAATACACGATTTTTGAAATGTTAATATAGTACCAAAATTTATGATGGCACTACTAATAGGATTTCGTGCTATAAGGAATGTATAGTTTCTTGACTAATTGGCGACACTTGACTATTTAACTGGATATTTGTCATTATTAAAAAATGAAATATAGAGGGGAGTGACAAAATATATTTGTCGTACTTTATTCTGAATATCCTATGGGTTTGTCAAATGTTATCATTGTTCTTTATACTGTACATAATTTTGAAAATGTATCCCCTCAAAAAAAACATTTTTAAATTGACCTTTTGCATTGAAAAACGTGGTAGGAAAATCATTTTGTATTATTTTTTGCGCAAAATTTCTAAAGTTGGTGGGGGGAAACAGAAAATATTCCTTATGCTACTTCTTCTAATGAGCGAAAAGCGATAAATTAAACATAAGGGGTAAAATTTTGTATACCAGTGTTATTCGAGAAGTTATAACCCTTTGGCCTGCACGACATAATATAAGATGTGGGAAAATGACAAACAAAAAAATTACTGTTCACAGAAAAAAAAGATCAAGATGTGAGGACAGCATTTATTATTCCCATAACCCAAAACAAAGAGCTGCAAAATATAACACATGAGGTAACTGCCTTTTCTCTTGTATTAGGTCACAATCCTTGCTCAATGTGGCGCCCTTCATTCTCAAACACCGTCTGCAGACGATAGATGACAGAATGGTCACAATTAAATAGTTGAAATTTATAAAACGTGCCATCTGATAGAAGCCTTCAACATGTGGTAGGCCGGCATCGATAAACACGCGACTTAATGTACCCCCATAACCGAAATTGTAAGGCGTCAAGTCTGGTGATATTGGAAGCCACTGGTATATAAAGTGGCGACTTATCACACGAATTTCACCGAACGTATCCTTCAGCAATTGTTTGGCACCGCGGGAGATATGAGGAGGTCCTCCATCTTGCATGAATGTTATTTAGCTTAGTGCTTGTCTGTCCTGCAATATGGGAATACCCTTTTCTCTCAAAAGTTGAACATAACGTTCAACAGTTACAAAACGGTTTTATAAGTTCTTCCATTGATTTTTTCAAAGAAAAATGGCCCAATAATAAAAAAAAGTAAACCTACACAAAACTGTAACTCTGGGCTGGTAAGGTGGTATTTCTGTAAAATTCCTAGGGTTTTCTGTTGCCTAAATGTGGCTGTTTTGAATGTTAAATTCTTCCTTTAGAGAAAAGTGAGCATCATCTGTCCACAGAACATTCAACAGCCAGTTTTCATTAATATCAATTTGCCGGAAAACCCATGCAGCGAATTCTTGACGCTTCTCAAAATCGCTGACTTTCAACTCGTGAAAACTTTGAATTTTGTTGGGTATTTTTTAAGAAAAATTCTAAATGTGTGTTCTCTCCAAACTGTTCCATACGAAATCCCCGTTTGTCGAGAAACTTGTCGAGCACTTACTTCTCAATACGTGGATAACGTTTCAATAGCTTCAACATTCTGTAAAACCGTAACAGCCACTGACTCGCATGTCGATGGTCTTCCACTCAGAGGTTTTGCTTCCAGAGATTCAGTTTCCTCAACATTTTTAATCATTCGCCTTGGAGAGTAGCAACTCATGGGGGGGGGGGAGAAGTCGACCACACCTCCCTGCGGTCCCCCCTGAACTCTTGGAATATTTGACACATTCTGGTTCGTTTCCAAGGTGACTAACATGGCAACGGCACCCATTTTCCAATGAAGAGCAAAACCGATATCTCCAGTAATACTACCGCGTCCGGGGTAACCGCCGCGTCAGGAGCTGCAGCTCGAGCTCATGATGAGAAATCTACTACGAGGACCCAATTCAATCTACTACAACTCAATATAAATGGTACTCAGAGGAAAATAAAGAGCTGAATTGTCTTCTCTGTGATAACAATGTACATATTTCTTGTCCTCAGGAGACAAAATTGAATCAGAATCTGAGATTCAATATCAAAGATTATACAACACTACGAAAGGACAGCCCGGGGAAATTCGGAGGAGGACTTGCCGTTTTGATTGAAACTCTAGAAATCAAATTCAAGTATATCGCCTATAATCAGAGTAAGCCTAGAGAAAGCACGACAGAAGCTCAGGCAATATAAATCTATCTTACTGATAAAACAATTCCAATCATGAATGTTTATCACCACGATAATACTAGCATCAATACAGGCCTGATAGAGACATTAAGTGAAGCGTCTTCGGATATCGCAATCATACTTGGTGATTTTAACGCCGAAAGACCACCTTGGGGATCACCTGTCCAGGATAATAAAGGTCAGCAGGTTGAGCACATGCTAACCGACCTCGACCTTACACCGTTAAATAAGGGAGAGAACACCTATCTATCCAAGTCCACAGGCACAGAATCCGCAATAGACATCACAGCGATAAATTACAACATCGCATCCACAACACAATGGAAAATTCTGAAAAGTGCAATCAGTGACCACTGACCAATTTTAACAACTCTAAAATTCAAAATTGAGAATTTCCAACAGAATGAAAGAACACTGGTAAAAAATTCACAGAAAAGCTTGAAGAACTGTGCAACGAATAATTAAATCACAGAACGATTGACAAAAAATTGCAAAAATTCTCTTCGAACATATCAAAAGCTGCAAAAGTATCGATACCTAGAGGTAGACGTAAAGACCTGTGAATACTTTACTGGAACGACCACAATATCGTGGCAATGATTGCAGACAGAGACAATATCAATGAACTTCTTAAAACAAAAAAAAACAGAAGAAATTATAAAGGAACTCATTGAAATTAGTCACAAAATAAGAACAAGAAATTTGGATATTCAAACAAGAAAAATGGGTAGAATTCTGAGAAAAAAATGGATCCAAATACGGAAAGCCATCACTGGAATATAATTAGTGTTATAAAACAATCAAAACCAAAACCAATTCTCCAATACTCTAACCGATATGAATAGACCAGCGAGAACGAGAACAAACAGATGACTGACATAATTGCTGAATATCTTTCAAGCACTTCCATACTCAACTATACGAATGAAGGCAGGACTCTAAAAAATAATGTAAACAGGTTAGTTAAACAAGCAAGAAATTACCATCAACAAGATATTTACTCGAGAGACTCACACTGAATGAGCTAAACTCATCAATAGAAAAGTTAAATCCAAGATGTCACCTGGAGATGCTCTAATCTTTGGTCAAATGATTAAACACTTTGGAGACAAAGCTAAAAATCAACTCCTACGAATACTGAAGATTTCATGGCAAACTGATAAACTACCAAAGAAATGGAAGATATCAATTATAGTGCCAATACTGAAACCAAACAAAGATGCCAAGGAATGCAAGAACTATCGGCCAATTGCTCACAGCATACTTTGTAAAATAACAGAATGAATTATCCACTCTAGGCTCATAGTCTGGCTCACTAACAATAATAAAATAAACTTCTACCAAACTGCCTAAAGATCCTGACACTGTACAACTGATAAAATGTTCTACTTCTGTCAATCAACAATAGATTTCTAGGAAAAACCGCCAAAGAAGACAACGACCGTATTCCTGGATATGACCTTAGCTTTTGATCGAGTGTAGAAATTATTTGAAAGGCTGCACAACATCGGAGTAAGAGGAAAAACCTTAATCTGGATTGCAGACTTCTTAAGGAGAAGAAGGATAAAGGTTCGGGTCAATGGAACATTTTCCAAGGACCGAAGAACATGGGCTGATGTACCTCAGGGATCTGTGCTCAGTCCTCTACTCTTCTCGCTATATATTAACTGTTGTGTATGTAAATAGATGAAGATTATTTGTATTATTTAAAGTCTCATTATGTAAGAATATATGTGTATATAAATTGGACATTTTTTGTTGGCCAAACGAAAAGAATAAGAGCTAAAAAAAAAGAGTCATGGTCAAGTTTGAGTTGTTGTACATCTAATTACGACACAACCTTAACAACATCCATCCTCACTGAAGACACAAAAGTTGCCTGTAATGCATATTATATAGCCATATGGAACACAAGTAGCAGTATAGAAATATCAGAAAATTACTGAACACATCAATGAGAGGACTGGAGAAGTGGGCAATGAAACTCAAAAAGACCCCAAAAGACCCCAAAAGAACCCAATAAACACAAACCTATAGGTCTCCTTCACTCACAGGAAAAAAGGAATGAATTTAACTCCAAAATAATCATAAACAACCATATAATTGATAAAAATTAGATCTCCAAAATACCTAGGTGTGATACTTGATGAGGAATTGCGATTTACAGAACACATAATTAGCACCTCAAATAGAGCTACCAGAAACCTAAACTTTCTGAGAAGGCTATGTGGATCAAATTGGGGAGCAAAACACAAAATTCTCAGAACAACATATATCACCTTAATAAGGCCAATAATAGAATATGCAACACCTGTTTGGGCTCCCTCAAGTTCATCACTAAAAAGAAGACTAGACAGTGTTCAAGCAAAAGCGGCCAAATTAATCACTGGTTCTGTTACAAATACCAACAATTAGAAAATTCAGAGAGAATGTGGTATAGACCTACTTGAAAGCAGAAGACAATTAAAAACAATAAAATTCACCAATAGCTTAAAAACTAAAGAAACCGAAAACATATCTCATAGAACCTATTTAAACTGGACACAAAAAGAAAGGCTCAAAAGATCTTCAACACTTCAGTACGACAACAATATTAGAAAGAGCATAAATATGAAACATAATGAATTTCGAATACGAGAATAACCAATATTTCCTACCCCATTGCCATCAAATGTAATCATCAATCTTAACCTGAATGAACCCTGCAATAAAAAAAAAAAAGAGAACAAAAACATACTTAAAAAGAAAGGACTTGACACAATTGGTTTATGCGATCAGATAAATTATTTAACAGCATATACAGATGGATCATCAGACCTTACCATAAGTAATGGAGGGGCTATAATTAACATAATACTGCAAGATGGAACATACATCAAAATCAAAGAAGGAGCAAGAAGGATATCTTCAATCTTCACTTGTGAACTGACAGCTATCTGGAAAGCTCTTGATGTATGCCTTAACCAACCATCCCTGCATCAAGCAGAAGGAATTATAATATACCGTACAACGACTTCATATCCGATCTAGAAGCAATTCAGAAGGGCAATACTATAATCACACAGAAAATACATTCGTTACTTACTCAACTTATATCATTGGAGAATAACTGCATTCTACAATGGATTCCTGCCAGTGTTTGGATCGGGGGTAATGAAATGGCAGTTGAATTTGCAAAGGAAGCCAGAAAGTTGAGCCAAAGGAAAGAACAAATGTCATTATTTGACGCTAATGCTTTTGCAAAATACAAGATAATTAAACAAAAAATAAGAAAAGATCAAAATGTGAAATAAACTCCGAGAGAAAAATGACAAAACTATAACAAGATTTAGAACAAAACATTTTAAAGGATGACAATACATCCAGATGGCACAAGAACCTATAGAACATGCAACAACTGTCCTGGTGTGGAACTAACACCTACCACATATTCTCATACCCAGCAATGGCCGCAGCCTTGCAGAAAATTGACCTAGACCCAGAGCAGCAGCTTTACACATCCAAGATAGTGGACAATGCTGCTGCTGCTGTGATAGAGATGCATTGAGACGTCTGAGGCTCTTTATTGGACACGACAAAAACAACAACGGCATTCCAGAGTAAAATAAATTATCAGAGATAGATAAATATTTTTCAAATGAATTGAAATAAATATAATCGATACTGAGAGAGAGTTGAATTAAAAAAAAAATAGAAAATTATTATTTTCTAAATTTAAATAGCTGAGAGGATTCCAGCAAACCGCATCTAAAATATCAGTTTTTTTTTTTGCTATATGTTTTAATTTGCATATACCTATTTTGCATATCTCAGATTGTATTTTAAAATCGTTAACCATTTCTTCTAACTTTTGGCGATATGGTGTTTTATTAATTTATCATTTGATATTATTAGGGTTATTTCCTGGTATTCAAAAAGGAAAAATACGCGTCGTTCAGTTATATTTTTCAATTTATCAAACAATTTGGCCGCTGAATCGCGGATTCTGGTAGAGCGCCATCTAGCGAATAAAGTTGTGACTAAAATCAATTTCGAATTTTTCATTATTTGCCATAAAAAATCCCATTGAATCCTGAACACAATGGTGTTTACCGCATTGCTCTAGCGCAAATATTCGCGGAGTTATTAATTTTTAAAGTTGTGCGGGACTTTTGGATCACCCTGTATATAGATGATGCGTTATTGCCTTGAGTTTGAAATAAAGGTCATTGGTCAAAATATTTTAATGCCATTTTCGACCAATCATTGATTAGATCCAGTTAAATAATGACGGAGAATACATTACAAATTGGGGTAATTCTATCATAAACGCCCGGGGTAGCTGTTCCTTAACGAAGAATTATGTTACTCTCTAGTGTTTTCTTCCAACTTCACTAATTGCGTTCATAATTGAATTTCTCCACATTTTAAAAGGAATTAATATTTTAATGAGAAAATTTACTCTCGAACGTGACATGAAGTTGGTACTCTATAGCTAATAGGGATAAAGATGTACGTGGGTATTGGGAGATACATTGGATGAATGGATTTTGTGATTAAAATACTTATCTGTTATTTATATTCAGTATATTTTATTTATATATTGGACGCTATACTTGCGCCAAAATACATTTTAGCAGCTTATATACAAATCATTTTATTATGAAAAAGGCATCTCCTTATCGTGCAACTGAAAGTTACTGGTGACTTGCGCCATCTATCGGAATAAATATCAACTAATCTCGTTGATTTTTAATTATTCCAGAATTGGCCAAATATCCATTTTCGATTAATCAAGAGAAGCTAACCACGGACGCGTTTCGGACTGTTGGCCCTCATCAGCGTGGTGCAAGCTGTACCTCAACGACCAAAAAACTGGTCATTCGGGCATCCTGAAAAATCATTAAACGGGTAGTTAAAGCCAGAATTGCGTGAGACCGCGACACAATGTGAAGAAAATTGATATTTATTCCGATAGATGGCGCAAGTCATCAGCAACTTTCAGTTGCACGATAAGGAGATGCCTTTTTCATAATTTATGCACTTTATCCAAGTACAATATCACATTTGTACTATTTTTCAAATCACTTTATATAAAATTCAATAAAAAAAAGACTAAACAACAAAATTTAAACTGAATGGTTGGATTTATCTCTAACAGAAAATAAAATCTAAAATGAATCTACAAAAATTATTGAATTTTACATTCATGTCTTTTTTTAAAAAGGCATATATTGGATCAACTTTAAAATGTTATAATACCTTGACCTTTCAGCCAACTGAAATATTGGTAAAATAAATTATATTTTGATCCAATATATGTCTTTTTAATTAAATATTAATTATGGATTGCTCTATTTTCAAGATTCATGTCTTTGTTATATACAAATTCGCATATTTATTCGATGGGATGAAAAATGATTATTTCTGTAGCTGTGAAAGAATAGACATTCTATCAATAAATGTATTGAGTTTTGGTTTTCTTTTCCACAGAAGCAGCTAGGACAGAGGTCAGCAAACTGCGACTTCGCGAGCCACATGCGGCTCTTTGGATGTGAAACTGTGGCTCTTTTAATAGTTCCATACGTAAATATTATTTATGCGAGTACTATATTTATTGTTGGCAAGAAAAACTTGTATGGCTTTTTAAAAACTTTGAAATTTTGTAAATTATAAATTTTAACTCTTCCGACTCAAAAGATTGCTGACTCCTGAGCTAGGATCATCCGTTGCCCCGAATTTTGCCAGAAATTCTCCAAATTACTATTATTTGTAATAACTCTACGTGGTTTCATTAGCGTTATCTATTGTCAAAATTTGAAACTATTATAGACGCGTATGATAATTTTTAAAAATAAACAATTTCTACTGTTCTTACTGCAATGGGAAAATTAGAAGGGCCTGGCTCATCAGTGGTGATTCATCCATTGCAGTAAGAACAGTAGAAATTGTTTATTTTTGAAAAAGAATCATACGCGTCTATAATAGTTTCGAATTTTGATAACAGATGTGCTAGACCGTGACGGCGGGCGGCTGGCTTCGGCAACACTGGAGCTGACGTCACTTCCTGTTGATGTAACCTGCAAGCGGCGTCGCCACGCTGACTTATTCTCTTTCTCCATGTTTACCATTTAATCTATATATAATCCTTTTACCTTGTAGTTAATTAAATAATAATTAACGTTGTGTGTAATCAAATTGGAATACAACAAGATGGGTGCTAATGCATTCTAAGTTAGCTATTGTATCCGCCAATCATAGTATACATGGTATTGAGGGTTGGTAGAGGAATGGTTTAAGCCGTTGATTTTAGACAAACAGGCCTGGGATCGAATCCCACGTTCGGCACCTTTTTTATGAAAAAAATAATTATATCAGTGGACCCCGATCCTTACAAAATTCCAACCTCACCAATGAGTTTAAGTATCTAACGGACTCTGAAATATTTGAAAAATCCGAACTATTTCTATACTCATGGGCAGAACTTAAGGTAGTTGTACCTTTCAGCATGTATATCGGGATTCAGACAGAAACTCTGATAGATACACTCATGGACAAAACTTAAGGAAGTTGTACCTTTCAGCATGTATATCGGGATTGAGACAATAACTCTGAAAGATATTACAGTGACCTTTATTGAAGACATATGAGATAACCAAGTGTGAACAAAATTGCCTCCGACTCCTTCATAAAAAAAAATAAAACAGACGACCGGCATCATCAAAGACTTACCATTTCCATAAATTTTGTCCATGAATGGAAATGTGAATGTATGCTCTTTCGTATTCTATTAACCCCTGCAAACAATGCTCGGGTAGCTCTTAGTGAATGTTGTGTATTTGGACCATTGAAACAAATACTAAGAAAAATAAGAGATCGACCATATTAAACGCTTTCTTTGAAAAATTCTCGAAAGCTTAGATAAAATCAATCTATATCTTGATTCTTTTTTAAAAGTCTTAAATTCATGGAAACATCGATGCCGTTTAATTGTTCAGAAAAACATATTGAACGCATAAATTTAAATTTAAAATAATTCATAATTGACATTTCAAATTTTGTTTTGAAAAATGTACATTGTCTTCTGTATTGAATTATAGTTTAAAAAAAAATAAAATTGAATATATTAGTTGATTACATGGTTTTGTGCTTGTTGGTATTGTAGAGAAATTGTATTGGAGCTATGTAATAAATGATTATTTCCAGATAACAATTAAATTGATCTTTTTTTATTTTATAGATGTTTTGATGCTATTTTTATCTGGAATTTTCATGTTGGTTGTGTTTTGTTGTTAATTATTTCAGGTGAATTAGTCAAAAAACAAGCTTTATTTCACAAAAGATTTTACAGTAAGCGGATAAAGTAGATGTTCATTCAGAATATGTTAGAAAGTACATTCATAGACAAAACTTAAAGAAGTGGAAGTTCTTTAATGTCGCCAGTCGTCAATTTTTTTTTTTTTTTTTTTTTGAAAGAGACAGAAGCAATTTTGTTTACACATGGTTATCTCGTGTCTTCAATAAAGTTCACTGTAATATATTTCAGAGTTATTGTCTGAATCCTGTTATACATGCTAAAATGTAAAACTTCTTTATGTCCATGAGTGTATAGACACTTGGTTATCTCGTGTATCTTCAATAAAGGTCACTGTAATATCTTTCAGAGTTATTTATCTGGAAAAAAATCCTATTATACATGCTAAAATGTAAAACTTCCTTAAGTTTTATCTATGAGTGTATACACACTTGGTTATCTCGTGTGTCTTCAATAAAGGTCATTGTAATATCTTTCAGAGTTATTGTCTGAATCCCGATATACATGCTAAAAGGTACAACTTCCTTAAGTGCATATGAGTGTATATGACACAATATATGTTAACGATATAATCTATCATCTAATTTGATATTCTAATAGCTTAAAAAATATATCAAAATTCTTACTTTTTAACATATATTTAAAAAACGTGGAAGATGGAAGGTTTGCTGGATTTAAAATCCAAACAAAATGTGATGGATTGTTGCCAACGTCACTCGCAGGTCTGATCTATTAAACAACCACTCCATCAAAGTTTTGTCAATTTGAAATACATTAGAAGAATTTTTGCGCCTGACCAACCCCTGCAAAGAGAAAATATATAATTTCAACAAAAATATATTCTCAAAGTTTTTTTCAGGGAATATATAAATAATTACGAGAGAGGTCTCACACTTTTTTCCATTTTTTGGAATGAAACGCTTAGATTAAAGAAAAAGGTATCTCCTTATTGTGTAACTGAAATTTTCTGATGGCTTGCGCCATCTATCGGAATAAATATCAACTATTCTCGTTGATTCCTAATTATTCCAGAATTTAATTATAAAGTTGTCCCAAATGTTCGTAAACATATTATGATCATGATTTATAGCTTGCAAGTGTTTACCAACTTTTGAGACAACCTTGTAATTCTGAAACTTGGCCTACCTGCTGATTGACCATCCTTTGATATAGAATATCAGAGATTAAATCATCTTTCTATAAGAAATCTATTATAATTTTACTAAGTTAACAATATTACCAAGGTTATTTACGCAAGTTTGGCCTTAAATACCCATTTCTTGGTTTTTCGGGAAGCCACTGGGACCAAAAATCTTTTTGGTCGCAGTGGTACAGCCTACTCCACGCTGACGAGCGCCAACAGCGTGAAACGCGTTCGTGGATGGCTTTTCTTGATTTATCAAGAAATTGGGTTGGCCAAATATCAGGGAACAGGTTAAATCAATGAATAGTTGATTTCTGTTCCACCAAATGGCGCTCTGCCTTCTGAAAAGCACATGTGCTCTTGGTCAGGATATGCCTTTTTTATTTTTAATATCAACATTTTTTTTATTTTTTTCTACTGTTCTTTCATTACCAACGTTGTCCCAAAAGTTCGTAAACACCAGCACACAAAATATAAATCAAAAATCATAATATGTTTACAAACTTTTAGGATAACCTTATAAAATAAATAAATAATAAATAAGTTATTTACGTTTTATTTTTGTTTTGGATTTGATTACATCTATATATCGAGTTTTCTAAGAAACGACTCCATGGGAAATCTTCAAGTTTGTCAAGATGGAGAGAAAGTTTGCTTTAGTGTAAGTAAAGAGGCACGCTCCTCCTTCCTTCCTTGTGTTTGAGAGATCCCTTGAAAAATCCGTTTTCTGAAAGTTGAAATATACAATGTGTGTGTCTGTGTGGTTCACAATTACTTAGAGCCCGCGCCGTCGGTGGAACTTGTGGATATTTTGGATAATGTTTCATTGTTGTGGATAAAGGTTCATTGTTGTGGATAAAGGTTCATTGTTGTGGATAATGTTTCATTGTTGTGGATAATGTTTCATTGTTTTGAATAAATTCCATTGTTGTGAATAAATTCCATTTTTTTATAAAAAGTTCCATTGTTGTATTAAATTTTCATTGTTGTGTGGGGGAAATTTCATTGTTGAGGATAAAGTTCCATTGTTGTTGATAAAGGTTCATTGTTGTGGATATTGTTTTATTGTTGAGGATGAAATTTCATTGTTTTGAATAAATTTCATTGTTTTGAATAAATTCCATTATTGTGAATAAATTCCATTTTTTTTGAAAAAGTTCAATTGTTGTATTCAATTTTCATTGTTGTGTGGGTGAAATTTTATTGCTGAGGATAAAGTTCCATTGTTGTGGATAAAGGTTCATTGTTGTGAATAAGTGGGGGTTAATGGAAAAGGGACATTAACCGTTGATTTTAGACACCCCAGGATCGAATCCCACATTGGTCACCTTTTTTTTTTTTCTGAAAAAAAAAAATACAGTTAAACCTGTCTATAGCGCCCCCTCTTGGGACTCGCCAAAATAGGGTGGTATAGATAGGTCAAAATTCGAAACTATTTTAAAAGCGTAAGATTCTTTTTGAAATTAAACAATTTCTACTGACCTTACTGCAATGGAAAAATTAAAGGGAGGGCCTGGCTCATCAGTGGTGAACCCTCCCAGCGGTTTCGCCAGTTTAATCTACCATACCGCTGTTAAGGGTAAGGGCAGTAGAAATTGTTTAATTTCAAAAAGAATCTTACGCTTTTAAAATAGTTTCGAATTTTGATAACAGATGGCGCGCAAGTGCATCGTAATAGGTTACTTTTAATGTAAATATCGCATTGTACTACGTATTTAAAATCGGGCGCTATAGAGAGGAAGGCGCTATTTAGAGGGGGCGCTATAGACAGGTTTACCTGTATATCAATCGCCCCAGATTCTTGCAGAAGTCCAACCCCACCAGTGAGTGCAAGTAACCAAACAGGGTTCTGGTACATTGGTAAGTACAAAGGTCGAACTACTTTCTATATGTGTAGGCATTTTACACTTACAGTAAAAGCAGTCGCTAACTTCCCACCATGATTATCATGGCCTGTACCACATGTTGTGATGCACTTGCAGTAAAAGCAGTCGCTAACTACCTACCATGATTATCATGGCCTGTACCACATGTTGTAATTCACTTGCAATATAAGCAGTCGCTAACTACCCACCAAGGATATGTACCATCATGAAATAAGTAAAATTCAATAAAAATAAGTCAATATTTTTTTTTATATTTGAGTTTTTGGTTGTGATTCATTCATACATTAGTAAAATAATCTTTGAGCTTTCAACACACCCCCAGCGTATTATTCCAACAATGCACTAAGTCCAGAAAAAATTCCACAGTAACTAATGGAAAAGTGGACTGCCATTCGACCAATCACCGAACTTCCATGACCGTTATTATCTGCTCGGATTGGTCCGTCAGGATTTTGCTGACATCTGCTCACGTATCGTCTGCCTCTTTTTTTTTTTATATTATCGTCTGATATTTTTTTACATTATCGTCTGCTATTTTTTTTAAATATTCGTTGATTATTTTAATATTGTCGTTTGGTATTTAAATATTATCGTTTGCCTATTTTCAAATTATCGTTTGATATCTTAATATTATCGTTTGGTAATATTTAAATAAACAATTAATATATTTTTCATATTATCGTTTGAAAAACTTCATAAATTTTGTTTGACATTTCATCAATTTTGTTTGCAATTTTTTTTATTATCACGTGCGCTTATATATCATTGTTTAGTCATTTTGGCATAATTAATTAATTATAATTAATTTTTCTGTGATGTGTGTTAAAATACGTTTGTATTTTCAGAACTTGATAATGAGAGAGAATGATATATATGTTGAATATATCTGTGATTTATTTTTAAATTTATTTTGACCAAGGACTATGCCTTTTTTTTTATCTAGCAGTCATCATAAAACCTTTTTTTTTTTTCTTGAGAATGAAATGTTTTACCTAAAGTAAGGTAATTTATTAATAAACTATGTTTTAAAAGAAGTCAATTCGTGTTAGGCTAACAATTTTGATGGAATAAATCTTGCAAAAAAGGAAAAAAGATGCAATGAGAGAACAGATGGATAACAGTCTGCCTAGACCGAAAGTCTGTACGGGGAAGCCAGCGAAGCAAGACTCCCCAGGGCAAATTTAGCGACGCGGCTGTGAAGCATCAAAAAGAAAGATCCAGCCGCCATTATATAGGGATGAGTCACGTGGCAGAACGTGTCACGGTTGAAGAGACACTCCGCTATGGATCAAGACCATGATATCATCCCTTGGGATCCCGTATAATCCCGTGAACGTTCTTCTCTCCTAGCTTACAACTGAGATGTTGGACCTTTAGACGTTGATCTCTTAGGGGATTACAACATATTCTGTGGAAGGAGGATAATCTTTTATTGGAAGCTTTCGAGTCTTTCTCTTTATCAACTTGAAAATATAATTATAGCAGGGGATAGAGAAAATCAGGTTTTCTGAAACTACAATTAAAGGTATTGTACAATATAATATAATGCGGCTTGTGATTGTAAAACGACATTTGAAAACTATCCCGCATGTGTTTCTTTTCATCGAAAATCTAAATTTATTTCAAGGAGAAATAACGATCATTTCCAACCTTTGGGATGAGGTATGAAAGGGTGAATTGTGAAGAGTAATGATAAACGGAAAGGTATTGTAAATGAAAATAATTTTTAAATATATATATAATAATTTAAAAATAATCATTAAATAACAAGGAAAATATTGGAATGAAATGGTGGATTGGTTCATGTACCTAAAGAAACACTTCTCACTTTAAATAGGCATTGGAACAATGCATTACTGGGGTGATAAACATACGATGCATTGTTCTAATTCATATTTGATGGAAAAGGTTCATTTTTGGACGCACATATATGTTATATTAAAATATTATTTCATTTAAAAATATTAAAAACAAAGTAGGCATATCCTGACCAGGAGCACATGTGCTTTACAGAAGGCAGAGCGCCATCTGGTGGAACAGAAATCAACTATTCATTGATTTAACCTGTTTCCTGATATTTGGCCACCCCGAATTCTTGATAAATCAAGAAAAGCTATCCACGAATATCAGGGAACAGGTTAAATCAATGAATAGTTGATTTCTGTTCCACCAGATGGCGTTCTGCCTTCTGTAAAGCACATGTGCTCCTGGTCAGGATATGCCTACTTTGTTTTTAATATCAACACCTGACCCACTTATTTTTTAATTTTTTTCTATTGTTTTTTCATATTTAAAAATATATAAATCGACCGCCAGAGGTCACGCTTCCCCTATAAAAACTCATTGTTGTTGTTTCTCGATGGCCGGCTCAAATCTTTTGTACATTATGTAAATAAGTTCTCATTTTTTTTAGATTCTTACGCCTTAAGCCAGGCATTACTTTTATCAAATTATGTTTTATATATATATATATTCCTTAGCTCGATTTAAAAAAATCTCTCATCAAGACTATTATTATTATTGTCACGACTGCATTACCAATACCATTTGGTTCTAAAAAGAGCCAGCAAATAATTAACCATAGCATAATCCTCAAACAAGTATAAAATCTCATCATTTTTCTTAATATATATGTCGTAAACCCGGGTAAGACAACAAGTGAGTTGGAAGCAGTCGGGGTTGAGTGGCAAGGCGTGCAGAGTGGGAAGTCCGCACGGGACAGTAAGGACAAGACGCTCTTCTTGTACGTCTCACGTGGCACCAGGACCAGGGGAAAGTTGAGGATTAACTGAGGAAAACTCGGCGTCCTGCATGAAGCCGCGGGGGCAGAGAGGAACCAAAACAGCGGCCATGAGGGCCGCCGTGAGATGACAACGGACCTAGACTATATAGCGGGCCTGTCCGAAAATATCCACTGTAACCTAACTAACTATCAACATCCGGACCAACGCCCCTTCTTTGTCCCTCTCTGGATCCCCCGGATGTCCGGTGGCAAGCTGGTGTCACTTTGAGACGACTAAAAAAGACGTCATACTTTATTACTTACATATCACATTGTTTAAATTACGATATATATATATACCAGATCTTATATTTTAACAGTTCTAATTCCCAAAATAATTATATATTATAGGTTAATAAGACACGTCATCTATATATAAGAGAGGAAAACATTTAAACATGCAAATTTATTTTAAGCATAAAACAAACTTCTACTGTATTTACTGCGATGGGAGGGTTTACCACTGATGAGCCAAGCCCTCCCAATATATTTTTATCACAATGAAGATAGTAGAAAAGTGTGTTTATGCTTAAAAGAAACTTGCGTACTTAAATATTTTCCTTTCTTAGAATTATATACAGTTAAACCTATCTATAGCGCCCCCTCTAAATAGCGCCTTCCTTTCTATAGCACCCGATTTTAAGTATTAAAATGTAAACATTTTACATTAAAAATAGCACCCTATTTTTTTGAGTCCCAAGAGGGGCCGCTATAGACAGGTTTAACTGTATATTAAATTTTATTTTAAATTGGTATGTTATTTCAGAGAGGTTGAATTAACTTAAAGAAAATAATAGTTATATTTAAAAGTAAAAAAAAAGTAAGTATGTACATATGCAACTATGTACAGGCACGAGATGAGCGAGACGGCCACAGCTACCGGGGTCAAGGCAGAACTGATGATCCGTCAAAGCCACAGACGGGACTCGGCCCTCTATACCTGCGTGGCCTCCAACAGTTACGGCCAGGATGACACCAATATCCAGCTCATCATACAAGGTATTGATTTGCATAGTCTCGTGGTATCTCTCCTTTGTTCCAGCTCATCAAACAAGGTACTGATTTGCATAGTCTCATAGTAAATCTCCTTTTTTTCTTAAAGTTATTCATTTTTTTCCTATTTCTCATTGTGTTGGTCAATATGCAGCTCATCATACAAGGTATTGATTTGCATAGTATATCACCTTTGTTCCTTAATGTTATTCATTTTTGCATATTGTCTATTGTTGGCCAACATTCAGTTCATAATAGAAGGTTTTAATTTTCATAAGGATATTGTAGATATTCATATTATTGTCGCCTCTTTCGTCCATTGTGTCAAAATATTATCAATTATCAACTCTCATCAAAGTTTGTGATGAGTTAGCTTTCATTTTAACTTTCATATTAGTTTTAAAAAATATATATTTATTCTATATTGTTCACCTTTATATATCGTCCTAAACTCCGTCCGAATTCAAGCTGTTAAAAAATTATTTATACTATTTATATTTAAAGGGTTGTTTTTATCAGTACTGAAATAAAGCATATGTACCCCGAATTTATATTGTATAATCAGATAATCGCAAGAGGGAGAGAGATTTTTTTAGATTGAAACCGATTTATTACACCTTTCATATCTATATATATAAAAATCAATGTTTGTATGTTTGTTTGTTTGTATATTTGTTTGTTTGTATGTCCGGTATACAAATTCGCAGTAGTTCACTAATTCAAACCAAAATTTCCATACATAGGTGAAAAAATACGGGGAAGACGATAGGCTATTTTAAAAAATATATAAATCAATTATTAAAACTATATATTCAAATTATTCTACTTAGCTCACGAACAGCGCCCTCTATCAAAGATTAGATTAAATTATGCTGATGCAAACAAATAGATAATGCTAATAACAAACAATTATTTTTTAAAAATCTTATCTAAATATATATCACTCGGGTAGATATGCACACGGGTCAATCCCGGGGCGAAGCCCGGGTCACCCGTCTAGTAAGACTAAATATGGTTAACTAAGGGAGAGAGATATATATATTTATACCTACATACAAACATAATACAAGACGAAATCACACATTACATTTATTTACTTCCTCTCTTGGTGAAGCACAGACAAGAACTCTTGGGTGATTTGCATACATCACAACTCAACTATCAACAGTTCTTCTTCTTTCTTATCTCCACTCAATCATATTAGGGTATCAAGTTGTGACCCTTGATGGTGTCTGTTTGACAACCATCATGACTGGGTGAAGTAAAATGTTTCTGCCTTTGTCATTAATACTGGGAGCACTACTTAGTGGCAGACCACTGACTTAGTTACTATCAACAGTTGTATAAATACATTGTTGGACGATCTTTATCTCAGATATTTCACATTCTACAAAGCTGCCATCAATGTTTGGAGTCGTTCATGGGATCGACGACTAACTATTTGGGCCCCGTGCAGCCTGGCTTCTGTGACTCTACACTCGCTACTTCCTTGCTCTAATATGTACATACTTTTTAAACTACTTTGTGGGCATCTTTCTCCTTTCGGGGAATCTGTATAAGACCAGGTGTCTTTGTTCTTGTTCCAAAAGCACGCTATTAGGTACCGCTCAAAAAGAGCAACCTAGCTTATGATATGTGCAACAATGAATAATACGTGAAGGTTATTCACTTATTAAACAAAATGTTAACGAGGGATTCAATCCCAGTTCATGACTGTCGGTAAT
This sequence comes from Cordylochernes scorpioides, assembly GCA_030710605.1. Lineage (NCBI taxonomy): Eukaryota > Metazoa > Arthropoda > Arachnida > Pseudoscorpiones > Chernetidae > Cordylochernes > Cordylochernes scorpioides. The sequence continues at coordinate 146,199,051 of CP092863.1, read as the reverse complement.
CGAGGGTGTTACCTACTCGTTCACCGACTCTTATTGACCAGGTGTCTTAATAAATTTTGTGTGTGATATATTAGAAAAGGGTGAAGGGTATCAATGAAAAAAACGGTTTGAAGGACAAATCAGTAATAATGCATACACTCTCCATTATCTTATCTCTTGTGGTATGACACGGGTTGAATGTTTCCTAAAATATTCTGTAAAAAAATTAACTTGGAGAAAAATTTACTAAATGAAGACCTTTAAATGACCTTGTGTGACCTTCACAGAGCCCCCGGACAGCCCTGCCGATCTGAAGGTCACAGAGGTCACCAGCCGACAAGTCAAGTTGATCTGGACAGCGCCTTTCACTGGCAACAGTCCTATAACCTCCTACGTCATCCAGTACAAGGAAGAAACCGGTATGTACTCGTATATACTACAGTACATATAACATACATCCAGTACAGGGAAAAAACAGGTGTTATAAAATAAATAAAGCTTCCAGGGCTAAGTTTCTTGTTCAACTTTTTATTTTCAAGCTTTCGGACTTGTCAGTCCTTCAACAAGAGTGTCACGATAATAAATTGATGATATATGCTATTTTCATATGCAAATTATTATTTACATATTTTAATTATTTATGATATTGAGAGGGGGAGAAAAAATATTACATTCTTTGTGTATACAGGTATGTATATGTGATGATTTAAGACCATGGAATTGTTGTAAATAGTCCAGATATCTACTACCACATGTTTCACCACGTGACTGTATATAACTTGTTATTTACTGCAAATAGAAAGCCTCAACTAACATCAATCTGTACCGCGTAAGAATCTAATAAAGTATAGCAACTGCACAGATAGAAGGAATGGAGCATAACAGGAGAAAATTAAGGTTAAAACTAATCAGGCTTAGGTTTGAATAGGAAAGCAGGCCTAGCAAACCCAGGCCATCTTTTACGAGGTCGTGGCCCTCCTGGATAATATAAATTTCCCCCCCTATTTACGTAAGAAAAGGGCAGTGACCTGCATGGACCCAGCTCAGCTATAAAAGGAGGCCCCGAGCCTTAGTTAGTCAGTCCTTAGCCAACCTTTGTTTCAGCCTCAGTCCGCCGGACGCTCCGATAAAAGGTAAACCCTTTCCTTCCAGAAATCTCCTCGTCCCATTCCTTCTTGACGTTCAGACGCTTCTTAGTGGAATCTCTGTTTGCTTATTTCACCTTTGGCCCAGCTGTGTCGCCTTCCAGCACGACTGCACGGTAGAGTTGACATCGAGGTTCGTCTAGCATCAGGTAACACTGGTCCCAGAGGTCCCAAGATATCACATATATATGTGTACTACAGTACATACTATAGTTCTGTATTAATCGGTACATGGAAAATGTGTGCTTGGAATTGAATATTGGTGCCTTGTCCTGGTTCATAGTCGATATATACACTCATAGACAAAACTTAAGGAAGTGGAAAGTCTTTAATGTACCCGGTCGTCTGTCTTTGTAAGGAGACCGAGACAATTTTGGCCATACTTGGTTATCTCGTATGTCTTCAATTAAGGTCACTTTAATATCTTTCAGAGTTAATGTCTGAATCCCGATATACATGCTGAAAGGTACAACTTCCTTAAGTTTTGTCTGTGAGTGTATTTAGTATTTTTAGTAATTTCGCTTCTCTACGGTATTATCAAAGCTATGAGAGGAAATGTGAACGATATTTATCAAAATCAAATTTAGAAAAATAAGATCTGCAAGAAGAGTGACATTTCTCGAAAGCTCGTTGAATTTCCCAATAAAAATATCCCATTTGTTATAATTTTGTGTTGAAAGTTGTTATAATTCCCCTAAGTAAACAAGGTATTGGTTACTTTAAGTACACATAGTAGCACGGGTAGAAATAAGTTCGACTTTGACATTTACAAACTACCATAGCTCATACCAAATTACTTGTAATGAATTATATAAGAATTCCGTAAAGGCACCAATTATTGTAAAACGAAACAAAAATCAAACTGAGCTTTCAGAGGCGTCTCTTCATTTTTTAAACTAAGAAAGATCATATATGACCTTGTACTCGATGGTTAAGGTTTGGACTTGTACAAGAATTGAGATTCATTGCAGAATTTTTTTTGTATGAAAATATAATTCATTCATTACGGGTTTTGAACCTGGAATTTGAGTAACAAACTACAGTAATCCCTCGTTAAGACGAACTCAACGGGAGAACGAAATACCCTTTTCGTCTTAAAAGAATATATACCGAATTCGTATAAACCGAATTCGTATTAGACGAATTGAATTCGTGGTATCCGGGGGTTGTACTTATGTACTACTGATGAGTAAGAAAACTACATTTCTGAAGAATAACGAATAAATTTATTTGAAAACAATATTAATGAAAATATTTTATAATTTTAAGGAACAACAATTATGTATATGTATGTACATAAAGTATTTTATTTTAAAAGACAATATGGATAATATAATCACAATGTAAGGCAATAACATGAGAATATAAGTTTATTTTAAAACACAAATAAAAAAGAACAACAAAAGAAACAACTTACATAATAAACTTGGTACATACAATGTTTATGTGTATGCAGCATATGCAGTATGCATAGAGTATCCTATATCTGGGTTTTCTCTGCAGGGTTCAGAAAGTCTGTTATAGTTTTTTGGTGGTATTTGATTGGGCACTGTTTCAGACATTCCCTTCTTATTTATCCAGGTCATCTTCAAAATGAACATCAATATCCGCAGAGGTTTTGGACAGCTTCTGGAGGGTTTCGAGGGCCGCGATTACTTCCCCTCTAGTAGGCATCATTATCTCTTCTTTCACCTCATCGTCTTCTGTTTCTTCTTCTTCTTTCTTCTTTTCTTCTAATTCGGGTGAACCGCAAATTTCCAACCCTTCATCCAGGGCAACATACTCCAGGAAAGTCAAAGTCTCAGCTGGGTTTGTAGCTGAAAGGAGTTTGGTCCATTCTTCAGGCTCATCAAGCATTGTTTCTGGAAGTGAAAACGAATCAGCTGTTTTTTTCCACACCCAATGAGACACTTATTTATCAGTCGAGAAAAACAGCAATACTGGCACAATAGAGTCGAAATTTTCCACTGATTGAGTACATGGAACGACCCCAAGGGGATGGTTTCATAGAAAATGAGTCATCATAACAAACAAAGGACGAATGTTTACACAAAAGACAAAGAGAGCCAATACTTGATATCAACGGCGTTTTTGTTGTTCTAATAGTTTATTGTTTTACTTATAACTCGCCTTTAAAAACATATTAGAATTCGTTTTAACCGATTGATTAGTTCTGCTGGGGGCTAAATTTAATTCGTATTTCGTCATAACCGAATATTTCGTCTTAACCGGCAAAATCTCTTTGGAAAGCATTGAAATTTAACGGGGGAAAAGAAACGGTTCGCGCAAACCGAGAGTTCGTATAATCCGAGTTCGTGATAACGAGGGATTACTGTATAAGGTTTATTACTGACGTGAAATTGATTTTATATCCAACTTGAACATCTAATGTATATACAAGGGTCACTCCAGAAGTTTTTGCAATCAATATTAAATAATTAAAATATTTAAAATTAAATCATATACCATTAAAATCTACATGCATTTTTTACCTAACATAAACATTTTCATA
>CP092863.1:146152347-146195315 GCA_030710605.1 Cordylochernes scorpioides | reverse complement strand
GCTTTCGGACTCATCAACCCTTCAACAGACGTATCACATTAACGAAATGAGGATATGTATATATATATTTTTATACGAATTATTATTTACATATTTTTAAAACTATACTTATATTCTCTAAGTTACTTCAAGACCTCTCTAAAATAGTATACCAATTTAATTAAAAAATTAATATATAATTCTGTGAGGAAATGGAACTGTTGAAATGTTAGATCTGGTATATAATATGTACTAAAAGAAGCACCTTTCCCTTTAAATATGCATTAGAACAATGCATTGTGTTTATCGCTCCAGTAAAGCATTGTTCTAATGAATATTTAAAGGGAGAGGTGCCTCTTTTGGTACATGAATACCATCATCCTCCCGAACCTTTATGTTATATATACCTACATATAACTTCTAGCCAAAAAAAAATGGCATAGTCAAATCACAGATATATTCTAACATATATATCATCATTATCAGAAGAGGACATCCAAACGAACAAGGCACCTCAGTTGGCCGGTATTGTGATCAGGGTGTACGGACCGATCTGATCTGCTCCATGGACAAGACACCACCACCACCTCAGTTGGCCGGTATTGTGATCAGGGTATACGGACCGATCTGATCTGCTCCATGGACAAGACACCACCACCACCTCAGTTGGCCGGTATTGTGATCAGGGTATACGGACCGATCTGATCTGCTCCATGGACAAGACACCACCACCACACTTATTAAGTTCTATAAATAAATAAAAACATTTTATGTCACGAGAAAAAATAATTAGAACATAAGATACTAATATAACTAAACAGTGATATATATAAAATAAATCAAACGATAGTATACCTACATATATATAAATAACAAAAAGGTCAGGTGTTTGTTATTAAAATCAAAAAAGGTATATCCTGACTACGTTCACATGAACCTTTAGATTGCAGAGCGCTATTTAGTTGATTTCTGTTCCACTAGATGGCGCTCTTTCATCTAAAATTTCATATGAACATGGTCAGGATATGCCTTTTTTGATTTTAATATATTTCTGAAAATAGAGAAATCCATATTTAAATATTAAAATATATGCTTTTAAAAATTATTTAAACATATATAAATATCAGGGAACAGGCTAAATCAATGTTTAGTTGATTTCTGTTCCACCAGATGGCGCTCTGCCTTCTGTAAAGCACATGTGCTCCTGGTCAGGATATGCCTTTTTTAATATTGATTTCAACACCTGATCTTTTTATCTTTTATTTTTTATTTCGTTTTTTAATATATAAATATATATAATTTTACAATTCATTTCAATATTTTTCTTGTAGATATATTATTTATATTATTTTATTATATTATATCGCCAAATGTTTTCTCCATCTATAATATCTTTCATTATAACTTCACGCTCCAGGAAACCGGATTTTTTTCTCTATCTCCTGCTATAATTATATTTTCAAGTTGATAAAGAGAAAGACTCGAAAGCTTCCAATAAAAGATTATCCTCCTTCCCCAGAAGATGTTGTAATCCCGAAGAGATCAACGTCTAAAGGTCCAACATCTCAGTTGTAAGCTAGGAGAGAAGAACTTTCACGGGATTATACGGGATCCCAAGGGATGATATCATGGTCTTGATCCATAGCGGAGTGTCTCTTCAACCATGACACGTTCTGCCACGTGACTCATCCCTATATAATGGCGGCTGGATCTTTCTTTTTGATGCTTCACAGCCGCGTCGCTAAATTTGCCCTGGGGAGTCTTGCTTCGCTGGCTTCCTCGTACAGACTTTCGGTCTGGGCAGACTGTTATCCATCTGTTTCCTCATTGCATCTTCTTTCCTTTTTTGCAAGATTTATTCAGTCAAAATTGTTAGCCTAACACGAATTGACTTCTTTTAAAACATAGTTTATTAATAAATTACCTTGCTTCAGGTAAAACATTTCATTCTCATGAAAAAAAAGAAGAAGTTATATCATGACTGCTAGACAAAAAAAAAAAAAAAGGCATAGTCAATGGTCAAAATAAATTTTAAAAATCACAGATATATTCTAACATATATCATCCTTTTTCATTATCAAGTTCTGAAAATAAAAACGTATTTTTACACACATAACAGAAAAATTAATTATAATTAATTAATTATGCCAAAATAACTAAACAATGATATATAAGCGCACGCGATAATAATAAAAAAAAAAATTCCAAACGAAATTAATAAAATGCCAAACAAAATTTATGAAGTTTTTTCAAACGATAATATGAAAAATATATTAAATGTTTATTTAAATATTACCAAACGATAATATTAAAATATCAAACGATAATTTTAAAAATAGGCAAACGATAATATTTAAATATCAAACGACAATATTAAAATAATAAAACGAATATTTAAAAAAATAGCAGACGATAATGTAAAAAAATATCAGACGATAATATAAAAAAAAAAGAGGCAGACGATACGTGAGCAGATGTCAGCAAAATCCTGACGGACCAATCCGAGCAGATAATAACGGTCATGGAAGTTCGGTGATTGGTCGAATGGCAGTCCACTTTTCCATTAGTTACTGTGGAATTTTTTCTGGACTTAGTGCATTGTTGGAATAATACGCTGGGTGTGTTGAAAGCTCAAAGATTATTTTACTAATGTATGAATGAATCACAACCAAAAACTCAAATATAAAAAAAATATTAACTTATTTTTATTGATTTTTACTTATTTCGTAATGGTACACATCCTTGGTGGGTAGTTAGCGACTGCTTATACTGAAAGTGCATCACAACACGTGGTAAAGGCCATGATAATCATGGTAGGTAGTTAGCGACTGCTTTTACTGTAAGTATAACATGTCTACACAACAAGCAGTTCGACTTTTGTACTTACAAATGTGCCAGAACCCTGTTTGGTTACTTGCACTATAACTGGTGGGGTTGGACTTTTGTAAGAATCTGGAGCGATTGAAGCATTTTATTTTTTCAGAAAAAAAGTGCCCAATGCGGGATTCGAACCCGGGGTGTCTAAAATCCACGGTTAATGCTCCTTTTCCTTTAACCCCACATATTCCATCAAAGACAATGAAACATTATTCTCAACAATGATACTTCACCCACACAACAATTAAATTTCATTCATAACAACGGAACTTTATCTCAACAATGAAACTTTGTCCACAACAATGGACTATCCTCAACAATGATACTTTAACCACAACAATGTAACTTATCCTCAGCAATAGAATTTCACCCACAACAATGAAACTTCTTTCACAACATTGGAACTTTATTACAACAACGGAACTTTATCTCAACAATAAAACTATGTCCACAACACTAGTCTGTTCTCAACAATGATACTTTATCCACAACAATGGAATTTTACCACAACAACGGAACTTTAACCTCAACAATATAATTTCATCCATAACAATGTAACTTCTTTCACAACAATGGGATTTCTTCGACAACATCCACAAGATCCACCAATGAATCTAAGGGATATAAGTAATTTCAAACCATTTTAGGTTCCTAATCAATTTTCAGAAAACGGATCTTCCACGGTATCTTTCAAAAAAAAGGAAGGAGGTATAAAGCCTGCCTCTTTACATATCCCATTAACACTTTGAGGACGGGTGATTCCACAGTTGCATAGACAGGCAATAGGAGCTGCTGTGGTCTCACGTGATGTTTTACATTAGGTCAGCTGACAACCCACTGATAGATAGACAAGAAGGGACAAGATCCTGGTAGACGTGAATTCGTGTCGGCCGCCAGCAATTTTATATTTAATTTTGAAAATCGAGGACGCGAATTCGCGTTTTTTCGGGCTTGAGGCAAAATTGGCAAGGACGCGCGTCCTTCGGATCGAAAGTGTTAAAAAAGCTAAGTCCTTTCTTCATCTTGACAAACCTAAATATTTTCTAAGGAGTCGTTTCATATAAAACTCGAAATATAGGTGTAATTAAATCCAAAACAAAAATAAAACATAAATAGATGGGATTTATTATTTATTTATTTATTTCAATTAAGGTCAATTAGAGAAGATTTAAAAGATTTGTGTTCCACCGAAATACTACACCAATCTCATCTAGATGTAAAAAATAGCTAATGAAAACACGATATCTGAACTTATACATATTTCTTTTCAGTATTTCGAATAAAACTAGGTGAGCTTTCAAGCCAAAAAAAGGATCTTCTTCATAACCCTAATAGATTCTCCATTGGTCATCCATATCGCCATATTAAACAACTGACCAATAGCAGAACAGAATTATATATCAAGAAAAAGGCATCTCCTTATCGTGCAACTGAAAGTTGCTGATGGCTTTCGCCATCTATTGGAATAAATATCAACTATTCTCGTTGATTTTTAATTATTACAGAATTGGAGAAATACCCATTCTTGATTAATCAAGAAAAGCTAACCACGGGCGCGTTTCGGGCTGTTGGCCCTCATGAAGATTCATATCAGTCAGTTTCTATTGGACAATCTTCAATAGAATATAACACAATAATAAGAATGGAGAAGATGACATGTCTACCATTCTATCTTCTAAAATTATATTGAAAAGAACTTAAATCTATAAGCGTGATAAAACAGTACAAATGTGAAATTGTAATGTGATAGAAGGTGGAGAAATTAAGAAAAAGGTATCTCCTTATCATGCAACTGAAAGTTGCTGATGGCTTACGCCATCTATCGGAATAAATATCAACTATGTATGTGACGCTGAGTTTGTTGTTGACACACATTAAAATGTTATAATACCTTGATAAAGGTTGGCGTTTAGCCAAGTGAAATATTGGTAAAAATAAATGATATTTTGTTCCAATATATGTCTTTTTATTTAAAAAAAATATCAACTATTCGTTCGGGAATTATTAAAAAAATCAACGAATAATTGATATTTTTCCGATAGATGGCGTAAGCCATCAGCAAATATCAGTTTCACGATAAGGAGATGCCTTTTTATTTAATCTATGCGTTTCATTCCCAAATAAATGAAATAAAAGTGTGAGACCTCTCTCGCAATTATTTATATATTCCCGGAAAAAAACTTTGAGAATATATTTTTGTTGAAATTATATATTTTCTCTATGCAGGGGTTGGTCAAGCGCAAAAATTTCTTCTAATGTATTTCAAATTGACAAAACTTTGATGGAGTGGTTGTTTAATAGATCAGACCTGCGAGTGACGTTGGCAACAATCCATCACATTTTGTTTGGATTTTAAATCCAGCAAACCTTCCTTCTTCCACGTTTTTTTACTTAAAAAGTAAGAATTTTGATATATTTTTTGAGCTATTAGAATATCAAATTAGATGATAGATTATATCGTTAACATATATTGTGTCATATACACCAATATGCACTTAAGGAAGTTGTACCTTTTAGCATGTATATCGGGATTGAGACAATAACTCTGAAATATATTACAGTGACCTTTATTGAAGACATACGAGATAACCAAGTGTGTATACACTCATAGACAAAACTTAAGGAAGTTGTACCTTTCAGCATCTATATCGGGATTGAGACAATAGCTCTGAAATATATTACACTGACCTTTATTGAAGACATACGAGATAACCAAGTGTGTATACACTCATAGACAAAACTTAAGGAAGTTGCACCTTTCAGCATCTATATCGGATTGAGACAATAACTCTGAAAGATATTACAGTGACCTTTATTGAAGACATACGAGATAACCAAGTGTGTATACACTCATAGACAAAACTTAAGGAAGTTGTACCTTTCAGCATCTATATCGGGATTGAGACAATAACTCTGAAAGATATTACAGTGACCTTTATTGAAGACATACGACATAACCAAGTGTGTATACACTCATGGACAAAACTTAAGGAAGTTGTACCTTTTAGCACGTATAACGGGATTCAGACAATAACTCTGAAATATATTACAGTGACCTTTATTGAAGACACAAGAGATAACCAAGTGTAAATAAAATTGCTTCTGTCTCTTTCAAAAAAAAAAAAAAATTGACGACTGGCGACATCAAAGAACTTCCACTTCTTTAAGTTTTGTCTATGAATGTACATTTTTACATATTCTGAATGAACATCTACTTTATCCGCTTACTGTAAAAATTGATTGAGAAATAAAGCTTGTTTTTTTTGACTAATTCACCTGAAATAATTAACAACAAAACATAACCAACATAAAAATTCCAGATTAAAAATAGCACCAAAACATCTATAAAATAATAATAATAATAAAAAAGATCAATTTAATTGTTATCTGGAAATAGTCATTTATTACATAGCTCCAATACAATTTCTCTACAATCTCAACAAGCACAAAACCATGTAATCAACTAATATATTCAATTTAATTTTTTAAACTAGAATTCAATAGAGAAGACAATGTACATTTTTCAAAACCAAATTTAAAGTGTCATCATGAATTATTTTAAATTTAAATTTATGCGTTCAATATGTTTTTCTGAACAATTAAACGGCATCGATGTTTCCATGAAATTAAGACTTAAAAAAAAGAATCAAGATATAGATTGATTTTATCTAAGCTTTCGATAATTTTTCAAAGAAAGCGTTTAATATGGTCGATCTCTTATTTTTCTTAGTATTTGTTTCAATGGTCCAATTACACAAGATTCACTAAGAGCTACCCGAGCATTGTTTGCAGGGGTTAATAGAATACGAAAGAGCATAAATTCACATTTCCATTCATGGACAAAAATTTATGGAAATGGCAAGTCTTTGATGTTGTCGGTCGTTTGTTTATTTTTTTTATGAAGGAGTCGGAGGCAATTTTGTTCACACTCGGTTATCTCATGTGTCTTCAATAAAAGCCACTGTAATATCTTTCAGAGTTATTGTCTCAATCCCGATATACCATGCTGAAAGGTACAACTTCCTTAAATTTTGTCCATGAGTTATTGTCTCAATCCCGATATACATGCTGAATGGTACAACTTCCTTAAGTTTTGCCCATGAGTATAGAAATAGTTCGGATTTTTCAAATATTTCAGAGTCCGTTAGATACTTAAACTCATTGGTGAGGTTGAAATTTTGTAAAGATCGTGGTTCACTGATGCAATTTTCTTCTCATAAAAAAAGAGCCCAACGTGAGATTCGATCCCAGGTCGTGTCTGTCTAAAAACAATGGTTTAAACCATTCCTCTACTAACCCTCACTACCATGTATGCCATGATTAGCGGATACAATAGCTAACTTATAATGCATTAGCACCCATCTTGTTGTATTCCAATTTGATTACACACAGCGCTCAACGTTAATTATTATTTAATTAACTACAAGGTAAAAGGATTATATATAGATTAAATGGTAAACACATGGAGAAAGAGAATAAGTCAGCGTGGCGACGCCGCTTGCAGGTTACATCAACAGGAAGTGACGTCAGCTCCAGTGTTGCCGAAGCCAGCCGCCCGCCGTCACGGTCTAGCACATCTGTTATCAAAATTCGAAACTATTATAGACGCGTATGATTCTTTTTCAAAAATAAACAATTTCTACTACCCTTACTGCAATGGATGAATCACCACTGATGAGTTAGGCCCTTCCATTAATTTTTCCATTGCAGTAAGGACAGTAGAAATTGTTTATTTTTAAAAATTATCATACGCGTCTATAATAGTTTCGAATTTTGACAATAGATAACGCTAATGAAACCACGTAGAGTTATTACAAATAATGGCAATTTTGGAGAATTTCTGGCGAAAATTGGGGCAACGGATGATCCTAGCTCAGGAGTCAGCAATATTTTGAGTCGAAGAGTTAAAAATTATAATTTACAAAATTTCAAAGTTTTTAAAAAGCCATACCAGTTTTTCTTGCCAACAATAAATAGTACTCGCATAAATAATATTTACATATGGAACTATATAAAGTGCTTCACATCCATAAAGCCGCATGTGGCTCCCGAGTCACAGTTTACCGAACTCTGTCTTCTGTGGAAAATAAAACCAAAACTCAATACATTTATTGATAGAATGCTCAATCTTTCACAACTACAGAAGTAATCATTTTTATCCCATCGAAATAAATGTGCGAATTTGTATATAACAGATAAACAGATAAAGGTTGGCGTTCAGCCAACTGAAATATTGGTAAAATAAATGATATTTTGATATCCAATATAAGTCTTTTTAATTAAATATATGAGTTTGAAAAAATTGAATAATCTTGTTGTTGTTGCTTATTTTTCTTATCTCATTATCATAATATAATCATCATAAATTTATAAAATTCAATGATTTTTGTAGCTTCATTTTAGATTTCCTTTTCTGTTAGATAAAACCAACCTTTCAGTTTAAATTTTGTTGTTTAGTATTGTTTATTGAATTGTATATAAAGTAAATTGTATATAATTTACTAAAATGTATTCAGGCGCAAGTATCCCAAACTGGAATATCGCGTCCAATATGTAAATAAAATATACTAAAGATAAATATCACACAAATATTTTAAACACAAAATTCATTCATCCAATGTATCTCCCAATACCCACGTACATCTTTATCCCTATTAGCTATAGAGTACCAACTTCATGTCACGTTCGAGAGTAAATTTTCTCATTAAAATATTAATTCCTTTTAAAATGTGGAGAAATTCAATTATGAACGCAATTAGTGAAGTTGGAAGAAAACACTAGAGAGTAACATAATTCTTCGTTAAGGAACAGCTACCCCGGGCGTTTATGATAGAATTACCCCAATTTGTAATGTATTCTCCGTCATTATTTAACTGGATCTAATCAATGATTGGTCGAAAATGGCATTAAAATATTTTGACCAATGACCTTTATTTTAAATTTAAGGCAATTGTGCGACATCTATATATAAATATAAAAGGAGAATATTTGGAGAGAACTAATTTAATTTCAAATAAAACAATATTCATACTGTTCTTATTGTGATTTGAAATAATATTGGGAAGGCCTGTCTCATCAGTGGTGAACCCTTCCAGTAGTTTCGCCAGTTTTGATCTACTAAACCGGTTTTTAGGGCTCTACTATCGGACGGTTTGGCTTATAGTTCCGACATTGTGTTTACATGTAATATTACTGTCCTTATGAAAAGCTCGTGCCCAAAATAATTTGATTTTATACAGATAGATGGCGTGGTATGTTGTCCTATGTTTCATTTATGCCTAAATGGCCTTGTATTGTTCGTTTGTGGAAGAGCATTGCCCGATGCAAAAATTTGCATATAACTCTACTGTTCTAAGAGCTTATGTCCATAGTTTGATTATATACCATCACCAAGATTAAATCCTTCAATCGGATATATAAGCAGAATTATAGAGCTCTAAAAAGCGGTTTGGTAGATTAAACTGGTTAAAACACTGGGAGGGTTCACTACTGATGAGCCAGGCCCTCAATATTTTTACAATGCACTAAGGACAGAAATAAACGTTTTTATTTGTAAAAGAAAAAAAAATCGTGTGAAAATAATTTTAATTCCGGAATATATATGCTGCACTTTTGCTCTGTTTGTAAATTGTGTAAATGTATGCCAATCATATTTTGAAAGTATGTAAATACAGAATATTTATATCGTTAAATACAAATTTCTGAGAATGTGTTTTTTTTTTAACTTGTAGAGAAATATTCAGTGATATTGACACATAGTCAAATGAATGACTTACCGCAAGTTTTTTTTTTTTTAAATATATTTATTGGGAGCTTTCGGATCTTTACCTTTCTCATTAAAGGTAAAATGAATGGAAGATAAAATTCTCCAATGTATATTCCATTTATTTTATTTAAATTCTCGGGTAAAACCTAAATGCTTTCCCAGCAAATATATTTAAAATAAAACTTGTGTCATTTATTTAATTCTGTGTTAACATGGTATATTGCCAAAATTTCAAATTCACTGATATATTAAAATGTTTTAAAACTTTTTGACCATTTTAATTTCTCTTTATAAAAATACATTCTAAACTAATTTCTCTATATATATTAAAAAGCTAAATTATATTTTTCTCTAACTATATTCTGAAACACAATCAATAAACTATTTCTATTTTTTTTTTAAATAAATATATTTGCGAGTTTTTCCAATATTATTAAATAAGGATTTTCAAAAAAATATATAAAACTTATTTTACCAAAAAATTAAAGAAGCTTTTAGGCAATGTTATTAATTAAGGTGGAGGAAGAGAAAAAAGATAAAATTAATTGCAAACAAAACTTTCCAAAATTTTAAAAAATATTTTCAATAAAATAAGATATTATTAAAGAAATCCTTTTATTACTGATCAATGATGTAAAGAAAATATTTAAAGATATTTGACCAATGACTCTTTCCCTTTATGTAGCTGTATTTAAAATATATATATTTGGCTAGTTGGCGATTTCTGTACATTCCAGGAATCTGTGTTACCTAAATATATTTATCAAGCATTTTTGAAATAGCATTGGGGTATTAGATTTAAGGAATTTTAATATTAAAGTTTTAGAAAATGAATTCATATTTTTATTAATTGTTTTAAGGGTTTCGTTAAATGTAAACGTTTTTGTTGAATACAATATAATATAATGCGGCCCGTGATTGCAAAACGACATTTAAAATACTATCCCGCATGTGTTTCCTTTCAACGAAAATTCAAAATTTATTTCAAGAAGAAACAACGATATTTCCAACCTTTTGGATGAAGTATGAAAGGGTGAATTGGGAAGAGCCTAGTGGCCATGGCATCTGCCCGGTAAGCGGAACACTGTATGTTCGATTCCCATCCCTGGACACTTTTATTTTTTCCGTTTATCATTACTCTTCACAATTCACCCTTTCATACCTCATCCAAAAGGTTGGAAATAATCGTTGTTTCTCCTTGAAATAAATTGAGATTTTTCGTTGAAAAGAAACACATGCAGGATGGTATTTCAAATGTCGTTTTTGTTCAATGTTCGAAGATATTTTACCTGAGGTAGAAAGTGCATGTGCATTGATACTAATGGTTTATTTTGTAAGCAGTAACTTAATTGGAGGTCATTTTTAATGTTTAGCTGCATGAGAATAACCTTACAAAAGCAAATATTTAGTTCCAATATAAAAACAACAACAAATAATTTATTATAGACACGCGTTCCATATAGGATTTTCCTAAGATGGGCAAACACAAGTAAAAAGTGGAGAATAACATCAAACTTTCCTTAATTTGTGTATCTCTTCTGTTTTGCGCCTTTTGACTATGCTGTTCTCCAGAATTTATGAAAGGCCAATGCATTGGACTTGATTTTTCACTACCTTTGTCAATAAAACATATGGCGAATTGTTTTTATAGGCAATATTTTGGCGGAGAATCACTTTCTCATCCTCTAGTACCGGACAATAAAACATGTAGTGTGGAAATTCCTGGCTGAATTCACAATTACACAGAGCGCACTTTATAAGTTCCCAGATTTCTATAATAAAACGTGATTATATTTAAATAGTGAAACGAGAATTCTTACATAGGCAAAACGCATCGCGTTACAGTTATTGGGATTGAGGTAACACTTCAATTCAATTATGCTTCAATTATTTTATTTCCAAAGCGCTATATCCCGCAAGGGATACTTGCGCCAAACAAGGAGAAAAATTTATTTACATAAGTATTTTACATTATTCATCGCATTAAAACATTAGAGATCCAGATTTTGTAGAAAGTTTGGAATGTATTTACAAAATGAATTGAACTTTAAATATGATTTTTTTTAATCGGAAATCAAATCGTTAAGTTCACAAACAACTAGTTCATTCTTCATTCTATAATCTTGAAATGCTGGGCAATCGATCAGTAGATGGCTTGAGGTTTGTTCCTCAATACCACAAAAGCAACTTGAATCCTCCACTGCCTTTATTCTATTTAAAAAACCTTTGAAATTTCCGTGGTTTGTAACAAATTGAGTATTATAAAAATTTGGACGAAAGTATTTAGGGATTTCTTGGGGAAATCTTCATAGTTTAGTTCCAATATACAGTGAAGGCTGGTCATAGAATTAACGGTTACACATTTACATATTGAAAATAGAGCAATCCATAAATAAATCTTTAATTATAACACCTTGATAAAGGTTGACGTTCAACCAACTGAAATATTGGTAAAATAAATAATATATTTGATCCAATATATGCCTTTTAAATTAAATATTTACATATATGAAATAATAATAAAATAATAATAAATAATAAAAAATAATAAAAAAGGTCAGTTGTTGGTATTAAAAACAACAAAAAAGCCATATCCTGACCAAGAGCAAATGAGCTTTTTAGATAGCAGAGCGCCATCTAGAGAAAAATAAATCAACTAAACGTTGATTTAGCCTGTTCCCTGAATTTTGGATAACCCATTTTCTTGATAAATTAATCACCTCTCCCTTTAATTATTCATCAGAACTATGAGGGTCATAGCCCGAGACCATGATATGCAGGTTGACTAGAGATAGACTATCATTATTTTTATATAAAATAAACTAAACACAATTACTTGTTAACATGATACTTAATCTCAATATAAAATTTCCAGTCAGCAAATATTTTTCTGAAAATTCCAATAAATACGCGAATCTCTAACCTTTCAAGTAAAAATAAAAGAGAAAAAAAAAACCTCCCACCAATCATAATAAATCAAATTGATGATACTACATGATGATTGGTTATATTTTTTACCGGAAGTATATCCTAATTGGTCAAATCACTTTCCGTGTTGCACACACAAAAAAAAAACAAGACACGAAAAAAATGTTTTAAAAGTTTGCGACAAGCTGCGTTTAGCCTCAGTTCCGTGAAGATAGGTAAAAAAAACAACGGAATAGATAATGGTTAGGAAATGACTGAAAATTGCAACTCTAATTGAATGCTATGTCTGATAAAGTAGAAAGTAGCGTGTACAGTTGCTAAATTTACTTTTTTTTTTCTATCCAACCATTGTTAGAAAGATAATATTTCATATAGATTTTAATTGGAAAACTTTTATAACATTCATGTCATCAATCTTATGGTAGTTTGATGAGAAAATATAGAAGATTTATAATATGCTCTTCCTCCCTCTTATATATAAATATGAATAAATATTTTGATGAGGAAATATAACAATATATATACCGAATACATTAACAAATAGGTTTATCATTATTGTACCAAGAAAAATGTCCATTTATTATTAATAAAATATTCTTAGTATATATTTTTATTAAACTGGCGAAACCGCTGGGAGGGTTCACCACTGATGAGCCAGGCCCTCCCTTTAATTTTTCCATTGCAGTAAGGACAGTAGAAATTGTTTTATTTTAAAAAGAATATTACGCCTCTAAAATAGTTTTGTAATTTGATAATTATGGATTGCTTTAATGCATTTTTAAATAGAGAGGTAACACTTTTAATACATGCAGATCATCCTCCCGTAACTTTATGTTGTTATTTATATAGGTATGCATTAAGAATCGTACCTGTTCAGTTTAAAAATGTATAAAACAATGCATATTGGTTCATATCCCAAGTACAGAACGTTATTGTGGTGATAAAGAATAAACCATAACACCAGTTTTGGAAAATACAGACAAAAAGTCAATCTGTATAACATGCAAAAAAAGTGAAATTGTATTTGGGATCAGGTGAATAAATTAAGAAAAAGACATCTCCTGATTGTGCAACTAAAAGTTGCTGATGGTTTTCGCCATCTTAAATACCCGTTTCAGGATTTTTCAGGATGCCTGAAAGACCTTTTTTTTGGTCGTTGAGATAGAGCTTGCACCACGTTGTGAAGGCCAACAGCCCGAAAAGCGTACGTGGTTAGATTTTCTTGGTTGAACAAGAGAAAGAGTATTTGGCCAATTCTGGACTAATTAAAAATAAACGATCAGTTGATATTTATTCCAATAGATGGCGCAAGCCATCAGCAACCTTTAGTTGCACGATAAAGAGATGCTTTATTTCTTACTGTATATCATAGTTTAGGCCTATGGCTCTCATCAGTATAGGGGCGGCTTCGATTTCATAACATCCTAAGAGAGTAGTGCAATTTGAGCATCGTTCTACAGTGGTATAAGACGCTATAAGATGATAGAGGGCGTGTTTAGCTTATAGTAAAGTCCTGATTCCTTCTTTAAGTGGTGGTGGTGTCTTGTCCATGGAGCAGATCAGATCGGTCCGTGCACCCTGATCACAATACCGGCCAACTGAGGTGTCTTGTCCATGTAGCAGATCATATCGGTCCATGCACCCTGATCACAATACCGGCTAACTAGGATGGTGGTGGTATCTTGTCCATGGAGCAGATCAGATCGGTCATTGCACCCTGATCACAATACCGGCTAACTAGGATGGTGGTGGTGTCTTGTCCATGGAGCAGATCAGAACGGTCTGCGCACCCTGATCACAATACCGGCCAACTGAGGTGGTGGTGATGTCTTGTCCATGGAGCAGATCCGAAAGGTCCATGCACCCTGATCACAATACTGGCCAACAAAGGTGGTGGTGTCTTGTCCATGGAGCAGATCAGATCGATCCGTGCACCCTGATCACAATACTGGCCAACTGAGGTGGTGGTGGTGTCTTGTCCATGGAGCAGATCAGATCGGTCCATACACCCTGATCACAATACCGGCCAACTGAGGTGGGAGTGGTGTCTTGTCCATGGAGCAGATCAGATCGGTCCATGCACCCTGATCACAATACCGGCCAACTGAGGTGGTGGTGTCTTGTCCATGGAACAGATCAGATCGGTCCATGCACCCTGATCACAATACTGGCCAACTGAGGTGGTGGTGTCTTGTCCATGGAGCAGATCAGATCGGTCCATGCACCCTGATCACAATACTGGCCAACAAAGGTGGTGGTGTCTTATCCATGGAGCAGATCAGATCGGTCCATGCACCCTGATCACACTACCGGCCAACTGAGGTGGTGGTGTCTTGTCCATGGAACAGATCAGATCGGTCATTGCACCCTGATCACAATACCGGCCAACTGAGGTGGTGGTGTCTTGTCCATGGAGCAGATCAGATCGGTCATTGCACCCTGATCACAATACCGGCCAACTGAGGTGGTGGTGTCTTGTCCATGGAGCAGATCAGATCGGTCATTGCACCCTGATCACAATACCGGCCAACTGAGGTGGTGGTGTCTTGTCCATGGAGCAGATCAATCGGTCCATGCACCCTGATCACAATACCGGCCAACTGAGGTGGTGGTGTCTTGTCCATGGAGCAGATCAGATCATTCCGTGCACCATGATCATAATACCGGCCAACTGAGGTGTCTTGTTCGTATGGATGTCCTCATCTGGATTGATGCCTTCTTTTAAGTGCAGAATATATAAGCAGAATCGTCGGACAATATTAGAGCTCTAAGAAACGATCTGGTAGATTAAACCGCTGGGAAGGTTAATCACTGATGAGCCAAGCCATCCCATATATTTCTATGAAAAATAGACACTTCGGCCAGTTAGAGGTTTTTATTTTCTCAACGTTTCGACGAAAATCTTTTGTTTTCGTCAGGAGAAGTTAATAAAAATAAAGCATTTGGCAAGGCGTTAAAAATTGTTCTAAGGTTGCAAGGGCGTTCTCACGTGATTTTTATGAGTTTGATTTATGTTTAAAAGAAACATTGGTAAAGATAGAGACTGCCTGGCCGGTATTCATATTTCTATGAAAAATAGACACTTCGGCCAGTTAGAGTTTTTTTATTTCCTCAACGTTTCGACAAAAATCTTTTGTCTTCGTCAAGAGAGGTGAATAAATTACTTCTCCTGACGAAGACAAAATATTTTTGTCGAAACGTTGAGAAAATAAAAAACTCTAACTGGTCGAAATGTCTATTTTTCATAGAAAAAGAAACATTGGTGTCCCTAATGTTTTTATTTATTATATATAGATGGCGTTTTATATTACAGTACACCTATCCCCCGTTTTACACGGTACCTTTTTTACACGTTTTCGCTTTTACACGTTTTTCCAATAAGTTTCTTTTTGTTTTTATCGCACTATACTAAATGCTACTGTGATTGAACACATGCGCTGTGTACACATCTCACGAGGAATCCCGAGCTTTATGTGCTGACTAAATATTTTAACCTGTCAATGCATTTTATTTTTATTTCTGTGTACATCTATCCCCCGATTTACACGTTTTTCTCAGGAACGTATCTACCGTGTAAATCGGGGGATTGGTGTACTATGTTGGCTTACAATATGTAAACTCAGGTGTCAGATAGAAGTATGTAAATTATTTACCTGGAGTCGAGGTGAGGTGACAACGCAACTTTGTCCTTCAGCCATGTTACCGATAGCGGTTTGTCACCAAGGGCTTCACAACGCAGACGTACACTGTGTCCTCGTCTTGCCATGTCGGCTGCGAATTTACTTTTGAAGTGAGCCGCCACTGGACAACACAGATGTCGCAGTTTGTATCACCAACCCCTATATCACATGTTAATTACATACACTACCTTATAATTGCATCAGGTATGATGTAAATAAAGAATCACATTTAAAGATAAAAATTTATAAGAATTGTTGATAAAGTAATATATTTAATTAAAAAGGCATATATTGGATCAAAATATAATTTATTTTACCAATATTTCAGTTGGCTGAACGCCAACCTTTATCAAGGTGTTATCAAGTAATATATATTTCCTAAAATATAAGTAAAACGTAATTTTTTTGTTATTCCTCTCAAACCCTGTAATATAAAAATTATAGTAATATATTCATAATTTTATTTAATACTACCACAGCTATACATGTAAAATTCACTTTTATTTTAAAAAGACTATAATACAAGTATATAAAATTAAAAAAATATACAGTTAAACCTGTCTATAGCGCCCCCTCTTGGGACTCACCAAAATAGGGTGCTATAGACAGGTTACTTTTATGTTAACGTATTTCTTTTTATATAAATAATAAAATATTATCTCTCTACAGACCTTAATGTAATGATAAAAAGTTATTGAATAAGAGGGCTTGGCTCATCAGTGGTGAATCCACTCACATACATACATTTGAAAATGTATTATATACATTAATTAAATGGTAAAGATGCCTTTCAGAATAATTTTATTTATACCATTAGCAAAGATGAGTCTCTCCCTTTTAATAAATTCATCTAAAAATACATTTTGTTGATATTTGCGTAGAGAGTGACAAATTCTTATCAAATAATATAATGCAACACTTGCTTTGGAAAATTTAGACAAATACTATAATATATTAAAATTACAATTATATTCACACAATGAGTATCTTTTTTTATTTAAAAAAACGCTAAGTTTCAAGCGTTAATCACTCTTCAACGGGCTTACAATAATTATAGTAAGCCCTTTGAAGAGCGATTAACGCTTGAAAGCTAGCGTTTTTTAAATAAAAAAGATACTCATTGTGAGAATATAATTGTAATTTTAATACTCTTTTACAATTTTGTCATGAATAGAGACTATAATATATGCATAAAATGAGAGACCTCTTTCTTTAAAAAATGCATTAAAACAATGTGTTTGGTTTATAATCCCAGTATCAGACATAATGATGGTAATAAAAAAAAAAGCCACAATACACCAGTTTTAGCAAAAATTTCAGGACAACAGCCAACAACCTGTATACCATAGTTTCAGACTATGACCCTCATCAGTACAGGGACGGCTTTGATTCCATAACATCCTACGAGAGGATGTGATAAAATCGGTCCAATTTACCAAACAGATGTTTAACCTGGTGAAGTAGCAAAACCTAACAACATAAAATTACAAGAAGGATAACATTCATGTACCAATTTGAAACAGTAATAATATATAATATCTCTGTGAAAAAATAGTACAAATGTGATATTGTACTTGGATAAGGTGCATAAATTATGAAAAAAGGCATCTCCTTATCGTGCAACTGAAAGTTGCTGATGGCTTGCGCCATCTATCACAACCCGAAACGCGTCCGTGGTTAGCTTTTCTTGATTAATCAAGAATGGGTATTTGGCAAATTCCGGAATAATTAAAAATCAACGAGAATAGTTGATATTTATTCCGATAGATGGCGCAAGCCTTCAGCAACTTTCAGTTACACGATAAGGAGATGCCTTTTTTCATAAATTATATAATATCTCTGTTGCACTACCTATTTTCAACCTATTAAAATCGTTTTTAATAAGCAAGTAACATTTATAAATACACAATGACAGTTAAAACCTTTTTTTGAAAGAGTCGGAAACACAAATGAGCATTTATAACAAAAAAGATGGACTGAAATAAATTCAAGGAAGAATAAAATGACAAAAAAAGGAAGGTACAAGATTATAATAAAGTATGACTTCTATTGCAATTTGTTATTTAATTTAATTCCCCATTACTACAAAGGAAGAGTTCATTAACTATTTTAATGGAATTTCATTTCTAAGCAGGTTAAGGAATTAGATAAAAGAGCAGAAATATATAGTTAAATAGTGTAATTACGTCTCTTTTTTTACCATCAATTTATATGCGCGCGATTCATTACAAAAAATTAAGTAGATTTTATCTTAAAGAACAAATTACTCCATAAGAGGATAGCTAGCTACCCTATTCTTATATATTATTTAAAAGATATTTAGCGTGGGTGTGCTGATGGTAGAGTGGAATAGAACGTCATTATTAGACAGCAATGAACCTGGTTCGAATCTCGATTTGGGCACTTTTTTTTAAGAAGAAAATATTTCTTCAATGAGACCCTGGTTTCTTGGAGAGTGAAATTCATTATCAACAGTGAGAGAAAGCCAACAAACGGGATTTTGGCACATTTATAAGTTATACTAGCCGAAATAGGGAAAATTTGTCAATACTTTGTTAATAACTCCAAGGATATTCAAGATAGAAGCCTGCAAATTTGCCTATAAGTTTTTTCCGAATTCAATTCTATATATTGTTAAAATTTTAGCCAGATTAGTTACGTATTGTGGATGTATATAGCCGACAAACATACATACATACACTGACTTTTATATATATATATATATATAGGGATAAAGCGACATGTTTCTGTAGATGATTTTCTTTTAATTTTTACTGCAATCTCAAGCTTTCAGGTATTATCGCGGGGGGTCGGTGGAAGGCTGGTTAAACCGTTTGGTTTTCGACCACTACGACCCGGGTTTCGATTCCCGCATTGGACACTTTTTTCTGTTAAAAAAAAAAAGCTCCAATGGCCCCCGATTCTTGCAAAAGTCCAACCCCGTCAGCGAGTGCAAGTAACCAAACGAGGCTCTGGCACATTTGTAAGTGTAAAGTCGAACTGCTTTTCACATGTGTAGACATGTGGTGCGCTTACAGTAAAAGCAGTCGCTAACTACCCACCATGATTATCATGGCTTTGAGATAAGAAAGAAGGAGAAGAAGATGTATTATCGCCCTTCAACAGGAATATTAAAATGAACAATAATAAAACGCCGTAAACACTCAAGCTTTCGGGTATTATCGCTTTCAATCGGTAGCAGCGACGGGCGGTGTGCACAAAGGGCAGGGACGTAATCAGCGCGAGCTGATGACTCGCGCTTACTGGGAATTCCTCGTTCGAGGGGAACAATCCCCTATCCCCATCACGAAGGAGGTTCAGAGGGTTACCCGGTCATTTCGGACAAGGGTAGACACATGCTGATTCCTTCAGTGTAGCGCGCGTGCGGCCCCGGACATCTAAAACTCAAGCTTTCGGGCATTATCGCGTTTTACGGCGTTTTATTATTGTTCATTATTGTTGTTCTCCTGTAAAAGGACGGTAATCCCCGAAAGCTTGATATTGCAGTAAAAATTGGAAGACACCCACATCTCCAGAAACCCTTGTCGCCTTATTTAATTCATATATAGAGATTCACATTTATTACATTTGTAACTAGTCGAACTGCTTTTCACATGTGTAGACATGTAATGACGTTTAGTTTTAGCATCTATTCTGAAGGGAGAGGTGGCCTTTATTTTGTATAGATCAATATCTTCACGAATGTTATTTCACCTATTTATATCAATTATATTTTGAAAATGTACGGCTGCTATGCGTCATAGTACTGGAATAAAAAAAGAGAAATAATTAATTAGAATAAGACACATATACGATAGGAATTCAGCATTACGAACTTTACTTTGGAGAGAGAGAAAGCAGCAAACTAAAATATATCAACCATCTAGACTCATAGACAAAACTTAAGGAAGTTGTACCTTTTAGAACGTATAGCGGAATTCAGACAATAACTCTGAAAATTATTACAGTGACCTTTTGTAAAGACACACAGGAAACCAAGTGTCTATACACTAATAGACAAAACTTAAGGAAGGTGTACCTTTTAGCATATATATCGGAATTCAGACAATAACTCTGAAAGTTATTACAGTGACTTTTATTGAAGACACACGAGATAACCAAGTGTGTATACACTCATAGACAAAACTTAAGGAAGTTGTACCTTTTAGCATATATATTGGAATTCAGACAATAACTTTGAAAGTTATTACAGTGACCTTTTGTGAAGACACACGAGATAACCAAGTGTGTATACAATTATAGACAAAACTTAAGGAAGTTGTACCTTTTAGCATATATATCGGAATTCAGACAATAACTCTGAAAGATATTACAGTGACCTTTATTGGAGACACGAGATAACCAAGCGTGAACAAAATTGCTTCTCTATCCTTCAAAAAAAAAAAAATAAAAAAAATAAATAGACGATCAGCGACATCAAAGATTTTTCACTTCCTAAAGTTTTTTCCACAAGGGTGTAATTTGAATTTTTAAAATATATCAATTAAAATTGAGTGAATAATTTTATAAAAATTAAGTTAATTATTCAAATACGATTTGAAAAAGGAGGCGATTTTATTCAAGTTTTGGTCGTAATCTTGGAATGAGGAAATATTCCTCAATTTTAATGGTGAGGGCAGTAAGTTTAGAAGCTGCGTATTAATTATCCAATTAAGTTAAAGTAATTATTGCCCATTCTACGTCTCTATATACGATTCCCTTTCTCAGCGCACAGATTCTCCATTAAGCTCCAACACCCGTTCAAAGCAGCAAATCTAATGTTTCAATCTTTAAATGGTCTTTGAAGTCATTAAAACCTTCCCTCCCTCCTTCCTCAATTCGCCTAAGTCGAGAGCTATGGGTAAATAATCGTTTTGGTAACAGGTTGGTTGTTGGTGATTGGTTGAGATAGAGGTCACGTGAGATGTATTGCGATTTTAGTGTTGTGTGAATAGTTTAAATATAATTTATTTAGCGATATTTTTGTGTCACATACACTCATAGACAAAACTTAAGGAAGTTGTATCTTTTAGCATGTATATCGGGATTCAGACAATAACTCTGAAATATATTACAGTGACCTTTATTGAAGACACACGAGATAACCAAATGTGAACAATATTACCTTTGTCTCTTTAAAAAAAAAAATAATAATAACAAACGACCGGCGACATCAAAGACTTTTCACTTCCTTCTAAAAAATAATAGATTACATAGTGATCTTTAAAAGCCTAGGGCCCCTTTCCCGTCAAAATAAACGTCAAAACTATACGCCATCTATTGACCGTCACCACAAAATAGCGGACTCAGGTCGGTAACAAAGCCACAACACCAGCTTTGGTTAACTGAGAAGTGTCCACCTAGAGACCATGGTTTCGGGCTAATGACGGAAGAGGCTCCCTATACTTTTATAAATCAATTTCCTCTCGGCAAAATTTCCATCTACAGTGACCTTTATTGAAGACCACTAGATAACCAAGTGTGAACAAAAAAAATGTCTCTCCCTACTTAAAAATGAAAATAAATCAATAAATAAACGACCTTCGACATCAAAGACTCCACTTCCTCAAGTTTTATCCATGAGTGTATACCACAGTACTAGTGGATTAATGGATTAAACAGGAATTTTGTGAAGGGTTTTCCTGATATTACTATTTATCAACATATTTTGTATCAATACTCAATGTCTTGTAAATTCGAACTACGTACTATGTTAATGTTATAATGCCTTGCTATAAGTTTATATTGTTTTCATTCCTGACGAGTTATAAGAAAGTATTTTTGTTTAAACCTTAGATATAAACATATTTACACACTGGCCGAAATTTTGAAATATAGTCTTCTTCTTCTTTCTTATTTCAAAGCCATGATAATCATGGTGGGTAGTTAGCGACTGCTTTTACTGTAAGCGCACCACATGTCTACACATGTGAAAAGCAGTTCGACTTTGCACTTACAAATGTTCCAGAGCCCCGTTTGGTTACTTGCACTTGCTGGTGGGGTTGGACTTTTGCAAGAATCGGGAGCCATTGGAGCATTTTTTTTTTTAAAACAGAAAAAAAGTGTCCAATGCGGGAATCGAACCCGGGTCGTAGTGGTCGAAAACAAAACAGTTTAACCAGCCTTCCAACAACCCCCCTAAAAATAGCACAAAAGTGAAAATGTACTAGGATTAGGTTAACCAATTAATAAAAAGGAATATCCTGATTGTGTAAATAAAGTTGCATGTAGATTATGCCATTATAAACGTACAGCTTGTATCACACTCAGCTTTAATATGATGAAATAGAGCGCCATCGGTTATGAAAACTTTTAACTATTTTGAACGCATATGATCCCTTTTTTTTTTAATAAATCAATGCAAAAAGGTCATTAGAAATTTATTTATTTAAAAAAAGAATTATACGCGTCAAAGATACTTCAGAGTTATCACATTGAGCTTTCCTTTCCTAAAGATGGCATATACCATGAATATCATGACGAAATGGGATAAATAATATCACTACAAAATATAGGTTTTATCTAGGAAACGCAACTTACCGTGAACTTTGACCTGGACAACTTTGCTGAGCCCCTGACCCACGCCGTTGGTAGCCTGACACAGATAGAACCCTGCGTCAGTGTCCCTGGCTGTATGGACCAGCAGGGTGCCGTTCTCTGCCACCTGGACATGGCTGCTGGATGTTCCCAGAGGTCTGAAGTCTCTAGGGACTGTTCCTGGAACCATAGAACCCATGTTGGTGTATCTCATATATACATTCATAGACAAAACTTAAGGAAGTTGTACCTTTTAGCATGTATATCGGGATTGAGACAATATTTCTGAAAGATACATTCATGGACAAAACTTAAGGAAGTTGTACCTTTTAGCATGTATATCGGGATTCAGACAATAACTCTGAAAGATATTACAGTGACCTTTATTGGAGATACACGAGATAACCAAGTCTACACTCATGGACAAAACTTAAGGAAGTTGTACCTTTTACCATGTATATCGGTATTCAGACAATAACTCTGAAAGATATTACAGTGACCTTTATTGAAGACACACGAGATAACCAATATACACTCATAGACAAAACTTAAGGAAGCTGTACCTTTAAGCATGTATATCGGGATTCAGACAATAACTCTGAAAGATATTACAGTGACCTTTATTGAAGACATGAGATAACCAAGTGTGAACAAAATTATCTCAACTTGGCACAATATCCTTAATGTGTAAAAGAAACATTCATGCTTAAATGCTTTCATTTTCTTTATACTGTAACAAAGTATTTATTAATTTCATTATTTTTATTAACAGAGTGGTCATTTTTATGTTTATATTTTGCTACTCTGTAAATTACCTTCGTGGCTTATCTTCTGTTTACCAATCATAGTTTGTCCTTGCCTGAAATAAATTATTGTCTCATCCCGAAGTTGGTCTTCCCTAATTTCCACGTGGCATTTTGGTGGAGATGCTGGGTACATTAGGAAAGACAAACTGAAGACCGCCGAGAAGACCTTGAAGCCATGGATGCTGTGATCTACATTTTCGGAGACTGACTCCAGGATTCCACCGCCGTGCTAAAGCCAAGATTTACCTCGAAGATGACGATGTCCCTATAGACGATAAGACGACAAAGCCGCTCTTCACGCCGCAAGAAAAAGGACGCAAAGATACTAGGGACAAAGTTCCAAGACTTCAATGGAATCCTTGGCAGAAGCACGTCAGATCTATGTCAGTATCTACAATAATTGCTAGCTGTGGGTCACAGCTCCCATAGGAAAGAAGCTATGTAACAAAGTATTTATTAATTTTATTATTTTTATTAACAGAGTGGTCATTTATATATGTTTATATTTTGCTACTCTGTAAATTTCCCTCGTGGCTTATCTTTTGTTTACCATTCATAGTTTGTCCTTCCCTGAAATAAATTGTTGTCTCCTCCTGAAGTTTTTGTCTTCCCTAATTTCCACGTGGAAATATATATGCGCGGAATAGCTTTATACAAATTCCTTAAGTCAATGAGTGTACATTATTTATTCTAAAATACCATCATTAACTTAGCGACTTCTCTATAGATGAAAATTATAAACATATTGTAAGTTAATTTTTCTAGTAAAAATATATATATTAAAGAGCTGTAGAAAAATAATTTTAATTATATATATTTTTATAAGAAAATATAACTATTTCTGACGCGTTTTTTTTTTTTTTGAATAAATAAATTTTCTACTATCCTTACTGAAATGATAAAATAATGAGGGCCTGGCTCATCAGTGGTGAACCCTCCCTGCCATACCGCTGTAATATTGCATTTTTCGGTTTTCATTTTATACCGATACTGAAACTGGACTCTTGGAAAGGGTATTTACATATATTTAAAAATAGCGTTAAAATATGTTTAAAATTTACATTACTTCTTTAATGAGAGGCCTCATAGCAAGACGAATGCTCCTAGTCACTAAATCTCACAGATAAAAAATGATCGTTCATTGGAACTTAGATTAATACTGAAGAAGAAAGATGTTATATAAGTTGAAGTGGCAAGTGTCTTATCCATTATGGTTTTATGGTCTGATACGCCACAGTTATTCTTTGAAGGATGAAAGAAAATCTTTATATTCCGAGAATTTTATACATTCTGTATCATAAGTGAATGCTAACATCGTTGAAACGACACTCCAAATTGGAATGATAGAGTAGGGAAGTGGTGAACCAATTACAAGAACCATCTTAGACTTTGCCATTAGACCTCAGACTTTCATCCTTCCAATCCCCAGAAGATTCCCCTCGATCCCTAAGATCCGATATGGATTATGAGAGGGGTGGGGGTGATAAATACGAGGGGGGGGGATGTGCAATTTGCAGACTTCCCCAAGTGCACATCCTCAAGGGCCCCATCACAACCTGGCATGGAGGAGATATAATCCTGCTTTGGCTGATCTCTTCTTCACTTGAATTCCAGAGTATCCCATCACGTCTTTCTATCATGGTTTCCTGTCACGGCTTCTTGTCACAACTTTCTGTCACAGCTTCCTGTCATGTCTCTCTGTCATGGCTTCCTGTCACTGATTTCTGTCACGTCTTTATGTCATAGCTTCTTGACACGGCTTCTTGTCACAGCTCTTTGTCACGGTTTCTTGTCACAGCTCTTTGTCAAGGCTTCTTGTCACAGCTCTTTGTCACGGCTTCTTGTCACAACCCTTTGTCACGGCTTCTTGTCACAACCCTTTGTCACGGCTTCTTGTCACAACCCTTTGTCACGGCTTCTTGTCACAGCCTTTTGTCACGGCTTCTTGTCACAGCCTTTTGTCACGGCTTCTTGTCACAGCCTTTTGTCACGGCTTCTTGTCACAGCCTTTTGTCACGGCTTCTTGTCACAGCCTTTTGTCACGGCTTCTTGTCACAGCCTTTTGTCACGGCTTCTTGTCACAACCCTTTGTCACGGCTTCTTGTCACAACCCTTTGTCACGGCTTTTTGTCACAGTCTTTTGTCACGGCTTCTTGTCACAGCTCTTTGTCAAGGCTTCTCGTCACAGCTCTTTGCCACGGCTTCTTGTCACAGCCTTTTGTCACGGCTTCTTGTCACAGCTCTTTGTCACGGCTTCTTGTCACAGCCTTTTGTCAAGGCTTCTTGTCACAGCTCTTTGTCACGGCTTCTTGTCACAACCCTTTGTCACGGCTTCTTGTCACAGCTCTTTGTCACGGCTTATTGTCACAGCTCTTTGTCAAGGCTTCTCGTCACAGCTCTTTGTCACGGCTTCTTGTCACAGCCTTTTGTCACGGCTTCTTGTCACAGCCTTTTGTCACGGCTTCTTATCACAGCCTTTTGTCACGGCTTCTTGTCACAGCCTTTTGTCACGGCTTCTTGTCACAACCCTTTGTCACGGCTTCTTGTCACAACCCTTTGTCACGGCTTCTTGTCACAACCCTTTGTCACGGCTTCTTGTCTTAGCTCTTTGTCAAGGCTTCTCGTCACAGCTCTTTGTCAAGGCTTCTCGTCACAGCTCTTTGTCACGGCTTCTTGTCACAGCCTTTTGCCACGGCTTCTTGTCACAGCCTTTTGTCACGGCTTCTTATCACAGCCTTTTGTCACGGCTTCTTGTCACAGCCTTTTGTCACGGCTTCTTATCACAGCCTTTTGTCACGGCTTCTTATCACAGCCTTTTGTCACGGCTTCTTGTCACAGTCTTTTGTCACGGATTCTTATCACAGCCTTTTGTCACGGCTTCTTATCACAGCTCATTGTCATGGCTTCTTGTCACCGCTTTGTCACAGCTTCTTGTCACAGCTCTTTGTCACGGCTTCTTGTCACAGCTCTTCTTTGTCACAGCCTTTTGTCACGGCTTCTTGTCTCAGCTCTTTGTCACGGTTTTCTGTTACGTCTTCTTGTCACAGCTTTCTATCACATTTTTCTGTCATGGCTTCTTGTCACCGCTTTGTCACAGCTTCTTGCCACATCTTTATTCCAGGGTTCTCCACTTATGAGTCATGCATGTCCTTGCTCTTTAAATATTTATAAATTTCAACAATATAAGTTCATAAAAAAGGCTTTTAATCATATATATATATATTGGCCAAATATCAGGGAACAGGCTAAATCAATGTTTAGTTGATTTCTGTTCCACCAGATGGCGCTCTGCCTTCTGTAAAGCACATGTGCTCTTGGTCAGGATATGCCATTTTTAATATATATATATATATTTAAAAATTAAACTAGCATCAAATTTATTTATAATTTTCACCGATAGATGGCGCTAATTTTTAATGATATTTAAAGACAAATGAGCTATGACGATAATCGATAACATATTTTATATTAAAAAAACTGCTATAAACATCATTTTCCCATCAAGGAATTAGATATATTTTATTAAATAGGAGCATCCCTTGTGTAGGTTTGTTCATTCCATATTTGATATGTTTAAATGAAATTTTATAATAATAAAACTTCATGAAGTAAGTTCATTTGTTCATGGTAATGAAAAGGAATACATCAAATTTTACTTTGGAATTTAACAAACCTTTAATTAATTGGTAATTTAATAGAAAAATATATCCTGATCGTGCAATTAAAAGTTGTTGATGGCTTGCGCCATCTGTCGGAGTTGTTATTTACTCCGACAGATGGCGCAAGCCATCATCAACTTTCAGTTGCACGATCATATGTTTTTCTCTTAATTTATCGAATTGATCCCAGTACAATTCCTTTTTTACGCCATTTTTTTTTCAAATTGATAATATTCTCAATTATTTTAATCACAACTATTACAATTAATTACAATATGGGGAAATCAATTAAAGATAATGCCATTACTACTCTATTATCTCCATTTATATCATTATCTATCTATTAATAAAGAATTCTTGACATTACCTTTTCAATTAAAACTAATTGCGTTAATTTTTTTTAATTAAAAAGAAATAAAATTAGCCAAAAAATTAATTCTTGATTACGGATGGTCCGCTAATGCTTTATATTCATTTTCATATTATTCCAACTTTTACGCAATTTTTTTAAAATTATTATTAATCTTTAGAGTAGTAGGCTTTCGAGGCAGGGTCCTTCTATAGGTTATTGATTTAACTGAAATAGAACCAGAATATTTAAATATATATTTACATATTTATTTCTATATGTATTCATAGACAAAACTTAAGGAAGTTGTACCTTCTAGTATGTATATCGGGATTCAGACAATAACTCTGAAAGATATTACAGTGACCTTTATTGAAACACACGAGATAACTAAGTGTGAACAATATTGTGTGCCTCTGTCTCCTTCACAAAAATAGAAGACCGGCGACATCAAAGACTTGCTTAAGTTTTGCCTAGTTTGAGTGTATGTCTTAGTGAAATATTTACATATACTAGTAAAATAGAGTTATTATATTTTGTGACATCTCCAATTATACAACTTAAAGTTGCAGGGAGATGATATTTATATACCAAGATAAGCAACACTCTCTCCAATCAAGAATAATGAAATATTCTTAATAGGGCTAAAACATAATGTATCTCTGATAAGGCACAATTTGGATTATAGATTATAAACACAAGGTAATAAGACCAAATCCAAATAAATAAATAGTGTGTGACGTTTCTGTTTTGGAAGATGGTAACAACGCTGTTACCGAAACGTCACACACTATTTATTTATTTGGATTTGGTCTTATTACCTTGTGTTTATAATGTATCGTTGATAAGGCACAATTTAAAGGTAGAGGTTCTTTTCTACGTCCATATTACATAAAGCTGCGAGAAGATAACATTCATATACCAAAAGAGACACCTCTCCCTTCAAAATAATTATTGAAAAGATGCATATTTGCATTATCATTTCTGTATTTAGAGTAATAAACAAAAATATCATTGTTCTTATGTATTTTTTTAAAGGGAAAGGTGCCTTTTTGGAACATATATACTATAATAAAACGATACCATTTCTTGATGTTAAAAACTATTTGATAAACAACAATAAAAATATTAGAATGGAAAAGAATCAATAAAAGAAACACTGAATTATTTGATACCTCAAAAATCTTAAAAATGTCTTTCATATAGAAACAAGATAAAAAGTGAATAATTTAATTACCAACACTCCAAGTTATGTAAATTGGGAGAGCGATCCAAGCAAACTGTGAATCTTTCTACCTCCCAAACTTACTAATTATGGTGAGATACTATTAATTATTTAATTAGAGGAGAGAGAGGTGTTAGTTACGGATGAAGAGACAGAGAAAGAAAAAAAAAAAGGAAGTTGCCATATTGAAGGGTGTCAGAACAAACTAAAGATTCTGAGATATTGGGTCGTCACCGACTTTCTCAGATATTCTCTGACTTGGAGAATTAATTCTTTAGATAACATTACATCTGGCAACTACTATATATGTAGAAACGACATTTGACAATTATCAAAATTCGAAATTATTTTAAAGGCGTAAGATTCTTTTTGAAAATAAACAATTTCTACTGCCCTTACTGCAATGAAAAAATTAATGGGAGGGCCCCTGGCTCATCAGTGGTGAACCCTCCCAACGGTTTCGCCAGTTTAATCTACCATACCGCTGTTATATTGTATTTTTGGAACTTCCTTTTATAGTGATACTGATGCTAGACTCTTGGAATGGGTATTTTAGATGAACTATGGACATAAGCTTTGAGGACAGTAGAATTACATACATTTATAAATATATAATATGCTTCGAGAAATCGCTCTTCCGCAAATATCAAATTTTTCTTTTATTAGAACATTTATAATATGATGCACTAGTGCGCCATCTGTTATCAAAATTATCCCGCATGTGTTTCTTTTGAACGAAAAATCGAAATTTAAGGAGAAATAACGATTATTTCTAACCTTAGGAATGAAGTATGAAAGGATGAATTGTGAAGAGTAATTATGAACGGAATCAGTATTGGTATAAAAGGATATAGCTAAATGAAATATTACAACGGTATGGTAGATTAAACTGGCGAAACTGCTGGGAGTGTTAACCACTGATGACCCAGGCCTTCCTATTACTTTATCATTACAGTAAGGGCAGTAGAATATTGTTTAATTTCAAAAAAAAAAAAAATCATAAGCGTGAAAAAAAGGTTTATTTTCTTATATACATTTCTAATATAATTAATATTTAGACACTCCAACACATGTATATATCTAAAGAGACAAAGGTCGCCTCTCCCGTCAAAATAGACGTCAAAACTAGACGCCATCTATTGACCGTCACCGTAAACTAGCGGTCTCGGGTCGGTGACAAAGCCACAACACCAGCTTTGGTAAACTGAAAAGCGTCCACCTAGAGACCATGGTTTCGGACGGTCAATAGATGGCGTCTAGTTTTGACGTCTATTTTGACGGGAGAGGCGACCTTTGTCTCTTTAGATCAATATCCTCCCGGGAAAATTTCCATCTGTATATATGTAGTACGGCTTTGACAAGTTTAACCGCAAATGTTTCCTTTGAACGAAAAATCGTAATTTATTTTGTGTAGAAATAACGACTATTTCTATCCTTAAGGATGAAGTATGAAAGGATGAATTGTGAATCCCTGGACAATTATATTTTTCCGTTTATCATTACACTTCATAATTCATCCTTTCATACTTCATTCCTAAGGATAGAAGTAGTCGTTATTTCTCCTTAAAATAAATTTTGATTTTTCCTTCAAAAGAAACATTTGCGGTATAATTTTCAAATTTTGTTCTGCAATCATAAGCCGCATTATATTGTTATTATAAACTACTACATATGACACTGTGAGTAATTTATCCATATCACTGACAAACTTCTGTACATACACTGTCATCCAGTGTCGTTAACATAAGTGTAATCTTGTACCAGATGTTAGCATTCTTTTTATAACACAGCTTATCCAATAAATATTATAATTTGTAACAAATAAACTTACTGGCATGAACGCGGTCTCACGCCATTCTGGCCTTAACTACCCGTTTCATGATTTTTCAGGATGCCTGAATGACCAATTTTTTGGTCGTTGAGGTACAACTTGCACCATGCTGATGAGGGCCAACAGCCCGA
Organism: Cordylochernes scorpioides; assembly: GCA_030710605.1. Lineage (NCBI taxonomy): Eukaryota > Metazoa > Arthropoda > Arachnida > Pseudoscorpiones > Chernetidae > Cordylochernes > Cordylochernes scorpioides. The sequence continues at coordinate 146,164,547 of CP092863.1, read as the reverse complement.
AACGCGTCCGTGGTTAGCTTTTCTTGATTAATCAAGAATGGGTATTTGGCAAATTCTGGAATAATTAAAAATCAACGAATAGTTGATATTTATTCTGATAGATGGCGCAAGCCATCAGCAAATTTCAGTTGCACGATAAGTAGATGCCTTTTTCTTAATTTACTGGCAATGTGCTTTTTTTCAATGATATCATCACATATTTTCTTTACAGACCTTACTGCAATAATACAAGTTATTGAATAACTTATTTACAAATTATTATATAGCAAATTAATATTCAAAACAAATAGGTTGCTATAAGTTGACAATGGTTGGTATTCAGTCAATTGAAATATTGGTATATAATTTTTTAAAACCAATATATGACTCATTTATATATAATAAACTTTTTAATAAATATATTTACTGGCAATGTTTTCTTTTCAATAATATCATCAAATATTATCTCTACAGACCTTACTGCAATTATATAAGGTATTGAATGAGAGGGCTGAGAGGGTTCACTACTGATGAGCCAAGCCCTCTCATTCAATAACTTATATCATTGCAGTAAGGTCTGTAGAGATAATATTTGATGATATTATTGAAAAGAAACACAGTAAACTTATTTGTTACAATTTTATCGATAGATGACAATTGAATTTAAAGGAATCTATATAGAAATCAGCGTCAAAACAAGAGTCATTTATAACGAGGTAACCACGGTCTCTAGGTGGACGTTTCTCAGTTTGTCAAAGCTGGTGTTGTGGCTTTGTCACCGACCCGAGGCCGCTAGTTTGCGGCGACGGTCAATAGATGGCGTCTAGTTTTGACGTCTATTTTGACAGGAGAGGTGACCCTTGTCTCTTTAGATCAAAATCCTCCCGGTAAAATTTCTATCTATATCAACGAATACAAAGCAATAACGCGCCATCTATACATATAAAATAAAAGGATTTAAAAGCGCGAATGTTTTTTTTTATACATAAAACGAACTTCTACTGTCCTTACTTTATATGTATAGATGGCGCGTTATTGCTTTGTGTTAATTTATTCCTAACTGGCCTTGTCTTTATTGTTTGCTGAAGAGCATTGCTCGAAGCAAATATTTGAATGTAATTCTACTGTCCTATAAGCTTATGTCCATAGTTTACTTGGAAACCATTTCTAAGATTCCATCCTTCAGTGTAGCATATAAAAGCAGAATGATCCAATACAGTATTAGAGCTCTGAGAAGCGGTCTGGTGGATTAAATTGGCGAAACCGCTGGGAGGGTTCACCACTGATGAGCCAAGCCCTCCCAATATATTTTTTCATCGCAGTAAGGACAGTAGAAGTTTGTTTTATGTATAAAAGAAACATTCGCGCTTTTAAATCCTTTTATTTTATATATCAACTAATATTGAGAAATATCAACAAATCGTTGATGATATTTATTCCGATAGATGGCGCAAGCCATCAGCAAACTTTTAGTTGCACGATCAGTAAATGCCCTTTTTCTCAAAATAATGGTTGTTATATCTCTCTTTTGTATCCAACGCGGAGTGTTATAGGGTCCTGAGAAATAATAAGACCTATTCTAAATAAATAAATAGTGTGTCATGTTTCGGTAACAACGTTATTACCGTAACGTCACACACTATTTATTTAGATTTGGTCTTATTATTTTGGAAGAAATTATAATTTAACTTGTACATCATGATAATAAACGCTTTAATATTCTTAAAAAGGCATCTCCTTATCGTGAAACTGAAAGTTGCTGATGGGTTGCGCCATCTATCGGAATAAATAGCAACTATTCTCGTTGATTTTTAATTATTCCAGAATGGGTATTTGGCCAATTATAGACTAATTAAAAATCAACGAGAATAGTTATCCGATTAGTTATTCCGATAGATGGCGCAATCCATCAGCAACTTTCAGTTGCACGATAAGGAGATGCCTTTTTAATAATTTATGCACTTTATCCCAGTACAATATCACATTTGTACTATTTTTTCATATAAATTAATATTCATTAATTCTTCATTTATATTTAATACATTATTGAAAAGCATTCAACTCAAATATAATTAAGATCACAAAAACATCAAAAACAAAAACAATAGAAAAACCTTTTTCACACACAAAACTCTCAAATTTATTCATTTTTACTAATTAAAACTTCTAATTAATAACCTGAAAAATCTCCCTTTTCATATCAATATGCTAATGTATTAATAGATTGAAAAAAAAAAGAATAAAAAAAAAAAAAGATTTCACTTTTAGAATTTAAAAAAGTCGACCAATAACTTTTATGACAAGAAACCCTTCCTTATGGAATTCAAGCCGACTGAAAGATTATTTTTGTAATTAAAGTTTTTAAGTCGAGAAAAGTTAATACCTTGCTGGAATTAGCTTTGCTTTCATTAGAACAGATTATCCTGAACAATGCTTATCTTCCACAAAAGCCGACAGACTAGCTTAAAGACAAAAAAATCTTTTAATTTAGGGAAACAAAAATAACTCATTATATAATTAATCATTCTATTAAAAGTAATATGAGCGTTTTAATTGAGGTTTAAGCTACTTTTTTATGTACGTTTTTTGTAGATAAGGTATTTTGGTATACGAGATTTTAATTTACATGTTTTATATTTATAAAAATTCTAATTGTTATAATAAAATACACAATTTGATATTTGCGGAAGAGCGATTGCTCGAATAATATTATATATTTATAATTGTATGTAATTCTGCTGTCTCAAAGCTTATGTACATAGTTCATCTAAAATACCCATTCCAAGAGTCTAGCAACAGTATCACTATAAAAGGAAGTTCCAAAAATGCAATATAACAGCGGTATGGTAGATTAAACTGGCGAAACCGCTGGGAGGGTTCACCACTAATGAGTCAGGCTCTCTTAATAAATATATATATATTTTTCATTGCAGTAAGGACAGTAGAAATTGTTTAATTTCAAAAAGAATCTTACACATCTATAATAGTTTCGAATTTTGAAAATAAACTTTATTCATGATAAGAAGTAGAATTGTGAAAAGAGTTTTGAAATTTCACTGATTTATCGCAATGAGTTTTTTATATTTTAAATTGCAAGCTTTCAAGTGATAATTGCTCTTTTCAAGGGGCTTAGCTAAAACATCGACTATTTCTTACAATAATTATTTACAAACATACGCAAGCCGCGTGGATGTTTACAATTGAAGTTTAGACTATAAATTCAAAATTAAAATTATATGTATTTAATAATATCATAGCTATTTACATTTTTGTATTTTACTCTATTATTGAGTTACAGTAGAACTACCTCCCTGTAAAGGACAACACCTAATTGCAGAGCCAAAGTGTCCTTTAGGGAGAGGTGTCTTCTTACCGGACATATGCTACAGTAGAACTACTTCCCTGTTGAGGACAACACCTAATTGCAGAGCCAAAGTGTCCTTTAGGGAGAGGTGTCCTCTTACTGGAGAGTTGCTACAGTAGAACTACCTCTCTGTAAAGGACAACATCTAGTTACAGTGTATCGTTTAGGGAGAGTTGTCATCTTACTGGAGAGTTGCTACAGTAGAACTACCTCTCTGTAAAGGACAACACCTAGTTACAGAGCCAAAGTGTCCTTTAGGGAGAGGTGTCCTTTTACTGGAGAGTTGCTACAGTAGAACTACTTCCCTGTAAAGGACAACACCTAATTGCAGAGCCAAAGTATCCTTTAGGGAGAGGTGTCCTCTTACTGGAGAGTTGCTACAGTAGAACTACCTCTCTGTAAAGGACAACATCTAGTTACAGTGTATCGTTTAGGGAGAGTTGTCATCTTACTGGAGAGTTGCTACAGTAGAACTATTTCTCTGTAAAGGACAACACTTAGTTACAGAGCCAAAGTGTCCTTTAGGGAGAGGTGTCCTTTTACCGGAGAGTTGATAAATTGTAAAAAATGGTAATTTTGCAAATGAAAACTGTCTTTTGTAGAGAGGTGTCCGCTAAAGGGAGGTTCTACTGTATATGGAATATGTCTATTCACATCTAGAGGAATTATATTTAATAAAAATGTATATATGACCTTTTTAAAATTAGAATAAAAATATCTAAAATAAGGGATTCGATCCCGGGTGGTTGCTATCTAAAACCAGCGGCTTATACCACTGGTCCACCACACAACTCAACAAAAATAATTTTAAAACTTTATTAAATAAACTAAAAATTAAAATTTTGTTTGGAAATCGATATAGCATCGTTTTATATACAAAACACAATTACAACTATAAATTTAACAACTAAAAACAATCCCAAAAATTGTCTCAAACTAGATTAAATTCACAAATTTATAACAAAAAAACAATGAACAACACTAAAAAGATAGAAACAAGTTACAAATAACAACATTCATGATTTACAAGGCTATAAATACAATATAATAAAATTATCAATTTTCAAACACAATAAAAAACAAAGAGATGACGTCAGCGCCAAGCAATTATTACACCATTCAAGAAGAAGCAGAGAAGAACATATAAATAATGGGCGCTATGTTAAAACAAAATTTCGCTGCCTGCCTTATTGAAAATCCAGGGTTTGGACAAAGGAGAAAAAACGGAACCCTGTCATGTAATATATCTTACAGGATGGCCGCTATAAATTTTATTCAGACGTCGAATTAACTTTTCCCTGCGTCTAATCCATTTTTTGACAGCTTCTATATATAACTTGGGAATTAGGAGTTTTTCTATTGGAGAATTGATGCGATTGGAACGAATATATATATTGCTATGTTTTATAACTTTAGTGTATAGTTTAATTGGAAGGTTGGTTGTACATTTTCTATTGTAGAATTTATGTAAATGTAAGACTATAGTTCTGTTAAAATTTGAGTGTATAGCTTAATTGGAACGATTTTTGAGCATGTTCTATTGAAGAATTGATGTGCTCTACAGGTTATTTCTCTGTTATAAATTGAGTGTATAGCTTAATTCGGAGGTTGTTTGAACATTTCCTATTGAAGAATTGATACCGGGATAAGGTTGATATATTAAGATAGAACTATCTCATGATTGTGTAACGCCATCTATCAGAATAAAGGTGTCGCTGGAGACCCGTTGGAGATATTCTAACGTGCTCAGTATTGTACATAATAATTGTACATACATAGCATTTATATGTTAGTTTTACCCATTAACCTATCATTGTAATAACAATTGTGTATACTGTGTACCTATGTAATTGAGTAGATGTCAATAATTATTATCCTTTTACATAGTATTTATATAAAAGGCATATCCTGACCAGGAGCACATGTGCTTTACAGAAGGCAGAGCGCCATCTGGTGGAACAGAAATCAACTATAACAGATTGCGCTCTGCCATCTAAAAAGCACATGTGCTCCTGGTCAGGATATGCCTTTTTTATTTTTAATATCAACACCTGACCTTTTTATTTTTTTAGTGTAATTATATGTTAATTTTTCACATCATCTTATCATTATAATTGTTGTGTATTTGCATACTTGGGATATTTGCAGATATGCAAATATCCTTTTTGCATACCCATTTCTGACTTCATGTATAAATAGCGTTACAAGTTGTTAGCAGTCAGTCAGTCAGTCCATATTGTAGAATTTGGTGTACTAATAAATTCTAAGAGAATGTAGTGACCTGGTAATGAGCAACCCACACAGAGGCAACGCGACAATAATCATAATTGTGTATACCTGGAACCTATAGGTAATTGACAAAATGTCACTAAAACTTTTTACAATTATCTATTGTCAAAATAAATATAAGCTCATCGTTTATTGATATAAAGCAATAACACACGCCATCTATATATAAGAATTGAAAGTATTTAAGCCACGAATGTTTCTTTTTTCACAAATCAAACATCTACTGTCCTTACTGCGATGAAAAATTGATAAAACCGCTGGGAGGGTTCATCCCTAATGAGCCAAGCCCTCTCAATATTTTTCCATCGCAGAAAGGACAGTAAAAGTTTGTTTTATGTATTAAAGAAACATTCATGGCTTAAATACTTTCATTTCTTAATCGTTTATTTTAAAATTATTTCAGATATTGGTCAAATTTTAATTACTAGTGTTTTCCCTTATCATAGTCAGCAAAAATATAACTGGACGAATACAATGATGTTTGATCAAGGTCTTCTCTTTGGTTTATATAAATTATACAAGTTCACAGTCACCGTTCGGAGGAAATTAATAGAATCGCCGAATGTCGTGGTCCATTTGGATGAAGAAAGCGAAGACTAGAACGCGGCTGATTCCACACTCGTCTTTTCAGTGATACTCTAACTTATGTACGGTGTGGCCACTGGACATGTGTCGGACCTGGAGACTGCTGTTGGGTTCTGTGCTGCCTGGAGTATAGGAGTTCTATCTATGCTTCCTTCCTGTGGTGAATCTGTATAAGACTGTCGGTCTTAATAAAGCTGTATGTGTGTGTATTCTGTTATAACGTCGGACCTGGAAGCTGTTGGGTTCTGTGCTGACTGGAGTATAGGAGTTCTATCTATGCTTCCTTCCTGTGGTGAATCTGTATAAGACCGGTGGTCTTAATAAAGCTGTATGTGTGTGTATTCTGTTATAACGTCGGACCTGGAGGCTGTTGTTGGGTCTGCGCTGACTGTAGTATAGGAGCTCTATCTATGCTTCCTTCCTGTGGTGAATCTGTATAAGACTGGTGGTCTTAATAAAGCTGTATGTGTGTGTATTCTGTTATAACGTCGGACCTGGAGGCTGTTGTTGGGTCTGTGCTGCCTGGAGTATAGGAGTTCTATCTATGCTTCCTTCCTGTGGTAAATCTGTATAAGACTGGAGGTCTTAATAAAGCTGTATGTGTGTATTCTGTTATAACGTCGGACCTGGAGGCTGTTGTCGGGTTCTGTGCTACCTGGAGTATAGGAGCTCTATCTATGCTTCCTTCCTGTGGTGAATCTGTATAAGACTGGTGGTCTTAATAAAGCTGTATGTGTGTATTCTGTTATAACGTCGGACCTGGAGGCTGTTGTTGGGTTCTATGCTGCCTGGAGTATAGGAGCTCTATCTATGTTTCCTTCCTGTCGTGAATCTGTATATGACCGGTAGAGTATAAGATATATAAAATATGTATAAGCTGTATGTGTGTTTTCCCCAATCATGAAGGAAGCCAATCAGAGAAACCATCGAGGGAATGTTCCAATCAACATCTAGCCGTGGTATCAGGAGATTCACTCGAGGAGAAGGCAGCACTCCAGGATGGATAATTCAGGAACACCCATACCGATGAATGGGGGAGGGGGTTGTTACACTTGTAGTAAGGGTACTGTGGGGGGAGGTATAAGTAACCTCTAGGGGCTAGGTATCCCCACCCAGGGGCGAGAGAAATGTGTGTAGTCAATTAACTGGCCAACCCTGGCGATTGTCCAAATTGCTACTGAGCCAAACAGTACCTTTAGATTGACTTCACGTATCACACACAGAGCTTGTTCCATCTAGTTAGAGTGTTGTAAATGTGTTATGGAACTGTTTTGTAATTTAACATACATAACAAGAATAATGTGGTCAGGTTGGATATCATACTCGCGGTCTATTACGAAGTAGAAACGGAGCACCTCCTCGGGCTACTCACGCCTGAAGACAAGATTCTTCTCGACAAATTCTTCGACATTATCATCAAACATGTTCCGAACATGAACTCCCCAAATGGCAGGGATCTGTCTAGATTCAAGGCGGCTTTAAGCTCCTGATCCGAACGTGCCCTCGGAGAGGGCTACGTCGATTGTATATATCTCTCTTCATTCCTACCATTATTATTACCTTATAACTCCCTTTGAGTGTAAAGATTGACGAGATGTCAATAAAGTTGTTTAAGTGTCAAATTTTCACAGTTATACTAGTTATCATTCCACAATTATACCAGTAATTTATAAAAAAAAATATATAAACGACTTACAATCATAGTAATGGTAAAAAAAAAGGAAGTTTCATATTTTGATATCGTCGGTCGTCTTTTTTTTAAGGAGACGTAGAAGATGCAGAGAATATAGAAAAGTAGTAATCTTTGATGTTGCCAGTCGTATAATTTTTAGAAGGAAACAGAATCAATTTTGTTCATACTGGGTTATCTCGTATGTCTTCAATAAAGGTCACTGTAATATCTTTCAGAGTTATTGTCTGAATCCCGATATATATGTTAAAAGGTAATACTTCCTTAAGTTTTGTCCATGAGTGTATATTGGTTATCTCGTGTGTCTTCAATAAAGGTCACTGTAAAAACTTTCAGAGTTATTGTCTGAATTCCAATATACATGCTAAAAGGTACAAGTTCCTTAAGTTTTGTCTATGAATGGATACCGCAATTTATTTTTAAAATAAATTTACTGGGAACTTTCAGGTATTAGGGTTCTGAAGAAGAGCCTTTCGGCTTGAAATATTGCCCAGTTTTATTGAAACGAAGAAAGGAATTGTTGTAAGTTTTGTTGTCATATTCTAAAAGCCAGCCTTGTATACAGTTTGTCTTTAGTTCGAATTTGCCAAAACCTGGTGCTGTGGAAAATCCTTAATTACTAACAGTACGTTCTGTAATGGAGTTATGGAAATGCGTTGCTTTAATGTATTTTTGAAGAGAAAAGTGCTATTTTAGGCACATTTATTTTCTATTATATAAGGTATCCCAAAAGTTCGTGTTTTTCTTAAAACGTTGTTTTCTTATTACTTGACAAATAATATTAATACGGCGAAAACATAATAATACAATTACTTTATACATAATACAAAGACATTATACATAACGGCGAATAATATTATTACGGCGAATACATAATAATACAATTACTTTATACATAATATAAAGACATTATACATAACGGAGAATCATATTATTACGGCGAATACATAATAATACAATTACTTTATACATAATACAAAGACATTATATATAACTGCGAATAATATTATTACGGCGAATACATAATAATACAATTAATATATACATAATACAACGACATTATACATAACGGCGAATCAGTGTTTACGAACTTTTGGGACAACTTTGTAATGTGGAAAATATATTCCATAGAATAAAAATTAAGAATGCATCAAGATTTTCTACATAATTAAACTTTTGGGGCATTTAGAAAATATTTTAAGTGAGGGCAAAGTTTTAAAAGTTATTAGCTTCTTGTTTGTTTCAAAACAAAATATGTTTCCTTTCAGAGTTCTCTGTATTCTCACATATATATATATTATTTAAAATTATATTTCATAGATTCAAATACTCTGCTAAATCGACCGCCAGAGGTCACGCTTCCCCTATAAAAACTCATTGTTGTTGTTTCTCCGATGGCCGGCTCAAATCTTTTGTACATTATGTAAATAAGTTACTTACTTTTTTTTATTCTTACGCCTTAACCCCGGCAGTAATTTTTATCAAATTATGTTTTTATATATATTCCTTAAGCTCAATTAAAGCTATTTCTAATCTTCATTATTTTTATTATTATAGTTTCAAGATTTTAACCATGACTGAATCACCCTAGCATGATCCTCAAGATAATTCCAAAATCAAGCAGAACATATTTTTATTTATAACATATATATATTGTTGCGATGATGTTCTGGGGTGCCGCGAGGAAACATGGATACAGCGGGAAATAAATGTTTATTTTGTTTATTTTACAACCGTCCACTGGACAAGTCGAGGAAAAATCTAAATCTAATGATTGTTAAGATGGTATTTATAATGGTAAAAAATAAGAAATATGTAAAACAGGCGAACAAAGAAAATCAAAAGCATAAATGCAAATTAGGTTAGGCAAATTTACAATAATGGATAAAATAAAATGTACTTTCAAACTCTTCTTAACAATATATACCAAATGAGACACCTTTTTCTTTAAATGAGCATCAGAACGATGACACTATTGCATCAACCTAATAAAAACCTTACTAGTGACGATAAAGAATGAGTTATAACAACACCTACAAAAACTACAGGTCAAAAATAAATTACGCTTAGTTTAAGCGCCTATTTTAAAGGGAATGGTGGCCTCTTCCTTTTATATATGCCAATATCCTCACATAAAAACCTCTAACAATACCAAAATTTCATTTTTCAGTTGAATATAGGATCTTTTATTAAATATTTTTAGCGTTTTTTTCTTTTAAAATTTATATTTTTATATTTATTAATGAAGATTTAATACTTTTTTTTTCTGTGAAAAAGGTTTTAGTTCTGTTTTAGACCGGGCAAAGTTCGATGACCCTGAAGTTATCGATTTTATTTTTTTTATTCCCGGGGCAATTCTCCCACCCTCCATTGTACTCCCGACCCCACCCTAAATGGTGATGGGGGGGGGGGGGGGGGGGGGGGGAGGGGGGGGGATTGGAAATAGATCTGTTCACTTATTCCCCACTCACACACCCCTCACTGGAATCAAAAATTCGCATGTGGAGATTTGCTGATTGTTTTCTCTTAGTGGGAATCTCTATCCATGTTTCTTCATGAATACATAGCAAAAATTTTAGTTGTGTTTTGTCTAAGAGGAGTTTATTTTTTACAATATAATATAATACGGCCTGTGATTGTAAAACGACATTGTAAAACTATCCCGCATGATTTTCTTTTCAACGAAAAATCAAAATTTATTCCAAGGAGAAATAACGATTATTTCTAACCTTAGGGATGAGGTATGAATGGATGAATTGCGAAAGTAATAATAAACGGAAAAATAAAGTGTCCAGGGATGGAATCGAACCCACAGTGTTCCGCTATGTCCAGGGTAGCCTAGTGGACAGGACATCTGCCCGGTAAGCGGAACACTGTGGGTTCGATTCCCATCCCTGGTCACTTTTATTTTTGTTTATTATTACTCTTCACAATTCATCCATTCATACCTCATCCCTAAGGTTAGAAATAATCGTTATTTCTCCTTGGAATAAATTTTGATTTTTCGTTGATAAGAAACTCATGCGGAATAGTTTTTTTTTTGTTCATAAATATATATAACACATTTTTTAATTTAAATTTTTATTCTTCAATAAAAAAAGGGGAACATATTGGTGATTTTTTACTTTTAATACTATAATGGTATAGATTACCGTTCTATTTGTCGAAATATTAATAAAGTATTAAGTATGGTGGTGGTGTCTAGTCCGTGGAGCAGATCAGATCGATCCGTGCACCCTGATTACAATACCGGCCAACGAGGGTACCTTGATCGTAAGTATTAAGTGTAAAAGCACAATATTAGCCTATCTTCTATTGAAATATACGTAAATGGATTTCAAATCTCTCATAATTTGTCATATAAAAATCAATTAAAAACCAAAAATTCAAATCCTGACCATGCTCACATGAGCTTTTTAGATGACATCTATGTAAGCGTGGTCATATGTCTTTTTTGTTTTTAATACCAACACCTGACCTTTTTTGTTATTTTATTTTAATTTTTTTTTTTCACACATATATATATATATAATATTTTTTTTACTTATCCCTAGTACACGTGGTACAGGCCATGATAATCATGGTGGGTAGAAGTTGGCGACTGCTTTTACTGTAAGTGCACCACATGTCTATACATATGAAAAACAGTTCGACTTTGCGCTTACAAATGTGTCAGAGCCCTGTTTGGTTACTTGCATTCGCTGGTGGGATTGGACTTTTGCAAGAATCAGGGGCCATTGGAGCATTTTATTTTAAATCAGAAAAAAAAAGTGCCCAATGCGGGAATTGAACCCGGGTCGTAGCGGTCGAAAACCAACAGTTTAGACCATTCTTCCACCGACTCCCTGAATAATAATACGTATAACCAAAAGTCAAAGGAGACACCTCTTCCTTAAAGCTTCCAAAATAACAATGAATTACTGTTGGATCGTTTTTTGAAGACAACTTCAGATTTATAAAATTAAACTTTAAACATTTTTAGATATAGAGAGAGTTAATTACCTCGTATTTAAGACAACAAAAGAATCATCTAATTTACATACATCGTTCTAACCAGATTTAACTTGTGCAAAACAGACGACCAAGCAAAAATAAACAAATTAATAATAGAGGGTAAGTTCCTATTTTTTACAAGCTTTCACACTCAAAGAATATTCAACTTATTGCTTCAATTACATCCAACACACACCCTAGTAAAAACATAAAAGGTAATGATGGGGAATAAGGCTTCAACACTAATTTAGGAAAATTCAGACAAAAGTCAACAACCAGTATACGATGGATTTAGACTTT
>CP092863.1:146093666-146152247 GCA_030710605.1 Cordylochernes scorpioides | reverse complement strand
GATCTTTTTATAAATTTCGTCTGCCTTGTAAAAAAAAAAAGGCGGGAAAAACGGCCACTCACACGACATCAGACGAAATAGTTAAGCCTAACCAATTAGAAATCGTCTGATGGTAATTCCGGGGAAAGGGCAATCTCAGATTCGAGGACTACTTTATTTGATGAATGCTCCGCGGTGCGATTGTCCGAAAACAATGTAATTGACCGAAAAGAAAGAGATTTCTCCGCCTCGGAAGAAAGAGTTTGCTCAAACAAAGAGGGGAGCTCGAGTGAACCAGAAGCAACGATTTGCCAAGCGTAGATTCGTTGGTGCCAGATAGATATGGAGTTTGGATTGGCTGTGCTGCCAGACGCGTAATGACGCAATTGCGTCTTAAATGATCATTGATATCGTCATCTGCTTTTGAAATAATTGCCTTATTTTTTTTTTATTTAATTTACTTTATACTTTTTTAATTTTTTGAAATAAATTGATTAGTTATCTACAACTTTTAATTATTATTTTTAACATTTTTTTTTCATAAAGTTGCAATTATAAATATTATTTTTATATATATTAAATTTCATTTCATGAAATATATTTCTGTATATTTTTAAAATATTTTCAAAAAATCATTGAACCAATAATTAAATTTCTGTAAACACTGTAAACATATGTAAACAAAATATTATTGTATTGTAATTATGGTATTCATAGTTGTGTTATAAATACACTAACTATTAAATATAGTATAAGTTTATAAATAATAAATATTGTTATATTTCGAAATATATTTCATAATATATTATCTCGGTTTTCTCTTATTATTCTATTTAAGTACTTATATCTATATTCATTTATATTGAGAAATATTTAAATGTTTATAATACAATATAATAAAATGCGGCTTAAGATTGTAAAACGACATTTGAAATACCATCCCCGCATGTGCCTCTTCTCAACGAAAATTCAAAATTTATTTCAAGGAGAAACAACGATTATTTCCAACCTTTTGGATGAGGTATGAAAGGGTGAATTGTGAAGAGTAATGATAAACGGAAAAATAAAAGTGTCCAGGGATGGGAATCGAACCCACAGTGTTCCGCTTACCGGGCAGATGCCATGTCCACTAGGCTACCCTGGACATATTACTGTGGGTTCGATTCCCATCCCTGGACACTTTTATTTTTCCGTTTATCATTACTCTTCACAATTCATCCATCATACTTCATCCAAAAGGTTAGAAATAATCGTTATTTCTCCTTGAAATAAATTCTGATTTTTCGTTGAAAAGAAACACATGCGGAATGGTATTTCAAATGTCATTTAAATGTTTGTTTGCTTATTATCTAATAAGATATTTAGACTGAAAATAATTAGTCTGAAATTTATATTAAACATTCAAATCAATAACTACAATATTTAATCAAATATATTCCTACGAATTTATTTCTAAACACGTCATAATTCTCGTCGTTGGAAAATATTAAAGTTTAAAACAAATAAAATATAGTGTAAAAATATAAAGTAACAATTGGATTATATAAAATGTTATGTTTATATCCTACCATGTTGATTATTTATTCATATAAATTCTATTTGATTCTTTATTTCATTTGAATAATTTCAGATTATTGTAATAAGATTTGTGAATTTTTACCAAACGATAGAGAATTTTAATAGGCCTTATCTGTGAAATGTATTAATGTTATAAGCTACTTTATATTTTGTGAAGGTATTTTTTATAGTTATAAGGTTTATATATTATATATTTATTTATATTATATAATATATATAGTAATATTATATATTATGATACATCAGCGCGCCATCTGTTATGAAAATTCGAAGCTATTATAGACGCGTATGATTATTTTGAAAATTTAACAATTTCTACTGCCCTTACTGCAACATCTTTGTACTTTCTTATTATCAGAAAATCTTTATTGTCTTTATAATGTCTGATACAGCTTTTTTTTTTGTTTATTTGCGAACCGTCAAAGTGACAAAAACAAATCAAAAAGGGATGATGATAACCTGCGTCTTGCAGATTAACATTTTCATAGAAACATATATATACATATTTATTGCTAGCTATATATCACTTACTGCAATGGTAAAATTATGGGAGGTCCTGGTTTATCATTGGTGAACCCTCTCAGGCCCTCCCATTAATTTTTCTATTGCAGTAAGGAAAGTATAAATTGTTTAATTTTCAAAAGAATCTTACACGTCTATAATAGTTTCGAATATTCATAATATTATATACACCTATCCCCCGATTTACACGGTACTTGTTTTACACGTTTTCGCTTTTACACGGTTTTCCAAATAAGTTTTTTTTTGTTGTTGTTTTTATCGCACTATACTAAATGCTACTGTGATTGAACACATGCGCTGTGTACACATCTCACGAGGAATCCCGAGCTTATGTGCTGACTACATATTTTAACCTGCCAATGCATTTTATTTTTATTTCTGTGTACACCTATATCCCCTGAATTACACGTTTTTCTCAGGAACGTATCTACCGTGTAAATCGGGGGATAGGTGTATATTGATATATCTATAATATGTTGTAAATATTGGAAAGTATAAATATATTTATAAAAAATATAGCTCTAAAGAATTTTGAATGTGTTATCTGTTATTTATATAAATATTTAATAAATCGTTATTTTAATTAATATATATATAAAAAATTGCCTTAAATTTTAAACACTTATTAAAATTTGGATGTTGATATTTTTCAAGTTTTAAAATAACCTATTTATCAAAAGAAATATGTTCCCAAAACAATTTTAAAGCTTCTTTAATGGAAACCTTAGAGAAATATTAAAAGATAAATATAGAATTCCGAAATATTTATAACGCCTTTTCACAACTTGATTACTTTTTTTGTAATATATTAAAAGTCTTTTTAAAATTTTATCTTTCTCTCAACACAATTTTTTTTCCAGCTTTGTAAACATCCTTTTTTAAAAAAACATTAATTTAGATTTTAGAATATCATCTTTCTATGCTTCGTTTTAAAAGAAATATTTTATTTTTTAATTTAAAATATATTTTAATTTTCATGGTAATGTATGAATGACGTTTTAAATATATACTTTTTTATTTTTCTCTTTAGATATTTTATATTGAATATAAATTAATTTTCTAAAATATTTATATTTTTACACTTAATTTTTTCAATTTCCATGAAAATATTTGAAATTATTATTTTTTAATTATATTGTTTATATAGTTATTTGAAAATAACGTTTTATTGTTCTTTTGTTTTATATTCCAAAGTATTATATTTAGCAAAATTAAACTTTATTTTCTTTTGATATATCTCATCATACATAATGGTACAAACATCATTTTGATTCCATTTTTTATCAAATTCAATGCGGATATGTTGGATAACTGAATGCTACGACAGCTAGCGCCACACTGGACCTATCATCATCACAACTGTTTGTTTACCTTTTCTTCTCTATACTTACAATAACTGTTCGCTACCATAACTTTGTCTTTTCTTGCTAAATGGATAGTAAAGATTATTATCATATAATCCTCAACGTCCTCATGCCTTCCTACAAGCTGTAAGTACCTAAATCTTACAACAATTAGATTATGAGACTGAGTATTGCATGAAATTCAACTAACGAGTTAAGACAAAGAAAAAAAGGCTTAGCAAAAATGGCGTCACTCCCGAGCCACGATGTAACCCTAAATAAGCTCGACGGCTATAACTACTCACTATGGTCTTTCAAAATTGAAATGCTCTTGCAAAAGGAAGATCTTTGGGAAGTTGTCACCGAAAATATTCCAGATGAACCTAAAATCGAATGGAAAAAGAAAGACTCAAAAGCTAGAGCTATCATTAATCTAAGCATCGCCGACTCACAAATAGTGCATGTCAAAAACCTACTAACAGCCAAAGCTACCTGGGACACTCTTAAAAATATCTATGAAAGAAAAACACTCTCAGGAAAAATTTATTTGCTAAGGAAGCTATACAGCTTAAAACTCGAAGAAGACAAAGACATGCAACAGCACATCACTACCATGATGAAACTAGTTGACAAACTGCGAACCATTGGCGAAACACTAAAGGACTCTCACATCACGGCTATACTGCTTTGCTCGCTTCCAAAGAGCTATTCCAATCTCATCACGATGTTGGAATCAAGGCCTGATGACGAGCTAACGCTTGAATTTACCAAGAACAAACTCCTTGATGAACACACACGCAGAGTAGAAAGCTCGAAAGACGAAAGCACCGCATCAAAAGCCTTAAAAAGCCTCCACGGAGCTTCAAGCCAAAGAAGAGAAAAAGAGAAGAAATTCTGTTCTTTCTGCCACAAACCAAACCACTCCAAAGAAGAATGTTGGCACTATCAAAAGCGAAACAACAGCAACAAAGAGTACAAATATGAAAACTTCAGAAGAGGAAACGTACCAAAGTGCACAAATCAGTCGAGTGTCACCCAAGAACAATCAACAAATCAGAGAACAACAAAAGGACCTAACCCAAAAGCTCTCAATTGCACTCAACGAGAAGCAAGTGTACACAACTGGTTCGTCGACTCTGGAGCCACATCTCATATGGCGTACGATGAAAGCTTCTTCACTGAACTTAACAGAGAACAAACACAAAATGTTGTGGTTGCTAATGGCAATAAGCTGCAGGTCAAAGGGATAGGACAAGGAGAAATCAAAGTCATCACACCCCAAGGAAAGACTGACACCTTACTTCTCACAAAAGTTCTCTACATCCCGGAACTAACAGACAACCTTCTGTCAGTGAGTGCGGCCACCTCCAACGGATGTAAAGTAACGTTCAAAAGAGATTGGTGTACCATCGAAAGAGACAACACAGCCCTCGCGAACGGTATACTTGACAATGGAATGTACCGACTCCACCTGGATGACAACCCCCAAACTCGCACATTCAAAGCAAATGTTGCAAAACAAAACCACTGCAAGAACAAAAATTGCCTCATGCTCTGGCACGACAGACTAGGACACAGAAATATAGAATCAATTAAGAAGATTCGAAATGAGAACCTAGCAAGAGGACTAAGTCTAAATAACTGTTCGCACAGCACAGACTGCGTTCAGTGCATTCAAGGAAAACTCACCGAAACCCCATTTCCAAAGAAGACAGAGTACAGAGCAACTGAAACGCTTCAACTTGTCCACAGTGATATCTGCGGCCCATTACCAACTAACTCTCTCAGCGGTAAGAGATACTTCATCACCTTCACTGATGACTACAGCAGATACACGAAGATCTACCTCCTGAAAGGAAAATACGAAGTCTATGAAAAAATAAAAGACTACGTCATCTCAGCACACACGGAATTTGGAAAAAATATCCAAACCATACGGACAGACAACGGTCGTGAGTACGTAAACCGACAAGTCGAAGATTTCCTGAACCAAAGCGGAATCAAACATCAGCTAACAGTCCCCTACTCACCAGCCCAGAACGGAGTAGCAGAAAGGAAAAATCGATCACTAATGGAGATGACAAGATGCATGCTGTTTGACTCAGGACTCCCACAGTCTCTATGGGCGGAAGCGGTTACCACAGCTAATTACCTACACAACCGAATACCCTCGAAAGCTACAGACAAGACTCCTTTTGAACTATGGACCAACAGGAAGCCCAGTCTGAAGCATCTAAAAAGATTCGGATGTAAAGCCTTCGCCTATATTCCCAAGATAAAAAGAAACAAGTTGGATAGCAAAGTTATCGAAGGGATCTTTCTTGGATACGATGATCGGAGCAAAGGATACAGAATCCTGCACGATACAGACAACATCACAATCAGCAGATCCGTAAAATTTATAGAAAAAGAAAATGGGTTTCACCTCGATTCCACAAAAACAACTTCACCACAAGTACTAAGTACAGATCTAACTTCCTCCAATCATTTTGGTAATGCAGAGGAAAGCGAGACCAACAAAGGGAATACCTCCCATAAGAAATGACTACATGCTGTACAAAACTGAAGCTCAAGACATTCAGACACCTACCAACTACTCGGAAGTCCTACAATTACCAAAAATAGAAAGAGAAAAATGGCTACAAGCAATGAACGAAGAACTAAATTCTCTTGAGAAGAACAATGTCTGGGAACTAACCCCTCTACCTAAGGACAAAAAGATCATAGGATGTAAATGGACCTATAAACAAAAACTCAATTCCAAAGGAGAAATAGAGCGGTACAAAGCCAGACTCGTAGCAAAAGGGTTCAATCAGAAATTTGGCCGAGACTACGAAGAAACCTTTGCACCAATTGTGAAGCATTCTACAATTAGAGCCTTCCTAGCTGCATCAGTCTACAAAGGGATGCAAGTGATCCACCTCGATGTCAAGACAGCGTTCCTACACGGCGACCTAGATAAAGAACTCTACATGGAACTCCCAGAAGGACTCCATACAAAACAAACAAACGAAGTCTGCAAACTAAAGAAGGCAATTTACGGTTTAAAACAAGCTGGAAGATCTTGGAACACAAAAATTGCAAGCACTCTAATTAAAAATAACTTCAAACAGAGCATTGTAGACCCATGCCTATTCACCAAGAATGAAGAAAACCATTCCATCTACTTGATTCTATATGTGGATGACATGCTCCTTGCAAGCGATTCCGAAATAATCATCCAAAACACTGTAAAAACTCTCGAAAAAGAATTCGAAATAAAGAATCTTGGAGACCCCACTCAATTCATTGGTATAGAAATCTCAAGGAACAGAGAAGGTGAACTCCTTCTGAGCCAAAAGAATAAAATCCAAGAATTAGTTGAAAGGTACAATCTCCAAGAAGCGAAACCTACTTTCACTCCCATGGAAAGCGGATACCCCGGTATATCTGATGAAAAACTTCTACCAAACAACGTCCAATACCAACAACTGATAGGCTCACTATTGTACCTAAGCGTAGTATCCAGACCAGATATCGCAGCTCCAGTCTGCATACTCAGCAGCAGAAACCAGAATCCTAGAAATTGTGACTGGAATGCAGCAAAAAGAATCGTAAGATATCTAAAAACCACTAAAGAACTCGAGCTACGCATATCTAACCAAAAACCTCCCACGCTGGAAGCATACAGCGATG
Organism: Cordylochernes scorpioides; assembly: GCA_030710605.1. Taxonomy (NCBI): domain Eukaryota; kingdom Metazoa; phylum Arthropoda; class Arachnida; order Pseudoscorpiones; family Chernetidae; genus Cordylochernes; species Cordylochernes scorpioides. The sequence goes on along the minus strand of CP092863.1, from coordinate 146,145,150 downwards.
CCACATGGGCAAGCGACAACACCGACAGAAAATCACTAAGCGGAAACTTGTTCCTACTGGGATCAAACCCCATCTCATGGATGACTGGGAAACAAGGTTGCGTATCTCTCTCATCCACCGAAGCGGAACTTATCTCCGCAGCTGAAGCCTCACAAGAACTGTTATGGCTTCTCGACTTGCTAAAGGATCTCGAACTGGAACAGAAAGCTCAAATCTACTTCCACCAAGGCAATCAATCATGTCTCAAGATATGTTCATCCGAAAAAGTGTCTTCTAGAACCAAGCACATCGCAACCAAGATCCATCACCTGAAGGATCTTCAGAAGAAGACAGTGATAAAAATGGTCTACTGCCCAACTGGCGACATGAAGGCGGACATTCTGACCAAGAAGCTACCAAGGCCGACATTTGAGAAGTTACGCTACAACCTCGTGATGTCTCCACATTCATGCCGGGGATTTGTTGGATAACTGAATGCTACGACAGCTAGCGCCACACTGGACCTATCATCATCACAACTGTTTGTTTACCTTTTCTTCTCTATACTTACAATAACTGTTCGCTACCATAACTTTGTCTTTTCTTGCTAAATGGATAATAAAGATTATTATCATATAATCCTTAACGTCCTCATGCCTTCCTACAAGCTGTAAGTACCTAAATCTTACAACAGGATATAAACTGTCAACATATAATTATTATATATATGTCATAATTTGTATAGTTAATGCCAAGAGATATAATTTATTTTCGTCAAAATAAGTATGTAAATATGTTAAGCTAGTGTTAAAATGTAAATATGCAAATTCATCCATCTATAAAAACGGTACAAAAAAAAAAATAAAGGTGGCAGACATCGCGGGAGCGCTGTTCACTTGGCTGGAACTAATTCTTGGTTGCGTCCTTTCATTTGACCACGACAGTTACGACATATATATAAGTTAGATTTTTAGATTCTTTCCAAATTAAAAACTCTCATTTATTATTTATTTATATCAAAAGTAAAAATGGCATATCCTGACCAGGAACACATGTGCTTTAAAGAAGGCGGAGCGCCATCAACTAAACATTGATTTAACCTGTTCCCTGATATTTGGCCAACCCAATTTCTTGATAAATCAAGAAAAGCCATCCACGAACGTGTTTCGCGCTTTTTAGCGCTCGTCAGCGTGGAGTAGGCTGTACCATATATATTTATATAGAAAATAATTAAGAGAGTTTTCTTTTTTGCTTATATATCCCTAGTACATGTGGTACAGGACATGATAATCCTGGTGGGTAGAAATAGGAGACTGCTTTTACTGTATACACATGTCTATATATGTGAAAAGCCGTTCGACCTTGTACTTACAAATGTGCCATAAACCCGTTTGGTTACTTGTACTTGCTGGTAAGGTTTGACTTTTTCAAGAATCGGGGGCCATTGGAGCATTTTTTTTAATCAGAAAAAAGTGTCCAATGCGGGAATTAAACCCGGGGTGTAGCGGTCGAAAACCAACGGTGTAGACCATCCTTCCACCGACCCACCATGAAGAGAGAGAGAAAGAGAAACAAAATGAGTAGAAAGAAGTTTATATTTTTATTTTTGAGGTGAATATCTATGAGAATTATGCTAGAAAGATGTCTTCAACCTGATGACCTTTGTAATCCAAGATAGGTGATCCCCGATTTTGACATTCAAATCGCTGAGTATGATTGTGATATCCAATGACGCTTCATTTATTGTCTATATCAGGTCTGTATTGATGCTAGTGTTATCTCGGGGTGATAAACATTTCTGATTATGATACATTAGCGCGCCATCTGTTATGAAAATTCGAAACTACTATAGACGTGTATATTTATTTTAACAATTGAACAATTTCTAATAATTCTATTGCAGCAAGGGCAGTATAAATTGTTTAATATCTAGAAGAATCATACGCGTCTATAATAGTTTCGAACATTTATGATTGTTATTGTTTTCTCTGGAACGTAGATTTCTATATCGTGCTTTCCATAGACTTACTCTGATTGAAGACAATTTTCTTAAATTTGATTTCTGGTTTTTAAATCAAAACGGCAAGTCTTCCTCCAAATCTTTTCGATATGTTCTTTCGCAATGTTGGCCGAGAAGATAATGATCTATAAAAATAAAGGTCGCCTTTCTCGTCAAACCTAGATGCCATCTATTAATCACCTACACAACAAAACGGACTTCTGTTCTTTGGCAGATTGTGAAGATTATATTTAAACCCTTGTGGATTTCATGAAAAAAAAAACCCACCTTTTTAAAAAATATATTTTAGCCCACAAAACGGGATATCCCAGCTAGGGATACTTGCGTCGATTTACATTTCCCACCTTAGACTGACGAGGGCCATATCCTTAAACCATGGTTTCCAGGTGGACGCTTCTCAGTTTTCTAAAGCTTGTGTTATGGCTTTGTCATCGACCTGAGTTTGCTAATTTTCGGAGACGGTCAATAGATGGCGTCTAGTTTTTACGTCCATTTTAATACGATATATATATAAAGAATTTGTAAACAAATAACATCATTCCTTTTTTAATAAGCACATTAAAACAATGAATTTCACTGAATTCTTTTTAACACGTTGATATTTCTATCAAGGAAAAGGCTAAAACCCCCAGTTGTGTCAAATTCAGTCAAATTGCCAATCAATATACCAAGGTTCTGGACTATGGACTCTCTCATTTTATTTTTATTTCAATTTAAAGCGCTATTTTCCCCTAGAGCCCCTTGGGCTGTCATACATGTATGCATTTACAATTGTCTGCACCCTCTCATAGCATGTTATAAAATTGAAGCTATCTATGTGATGAGGGCCATAGCCAATGCTATACAGGATCAATCTTGCTAGAGTTCATCAAAACTGGTGATGGATTTATTCATTAATCCAAATCAGATTCTCCTACGGGATGAAACATAACTCAATTGGAATATTTTTCTATCTATTCATTTGAACCTGATAACGTAAATGTTTCCAACAAATTAAAACCCTGTATGATAAAATTTCAATAATCGAAATAATATCTTGGAGCTTTGATGATACCTTATATGAGAAAACCTTAATAACGAAAACATTTTTTAGTCCTTCAATGAAACTTTAATATGAAGAAACCTTAATAACGAAAACATTTCTTAGTCATTCAATGAAGCCTTTATATAAAGAAACCTTTATAACGAAAATTGTCTCAGTCCTACAAAAAAAATATTTATATGAGGAAACCTTAATAACGAAAACATTTCTTAGTCCTTCAATGAAACTTTAATATGAGGAAACCTTAATAACGAAAACATTTCTTAGTCCTTCAATGAAGCCTCTATATAAGGAAACCTTAATAACGAAAACATTTCTTAGTCCTTCAATGAAACTTTTATATGAGAAACCCTTAATAACGAAAACATTTCTTAGTTCTTCAATGAAACTTTTATATGAGAAACCCTTAATAACGAAAACATTTCTTAGTCCTTCAATGAAACTTTAATATGAGGAAACCTTAATAACGAAAACATGTCTTAGTCCTTCAATGAAGCCTTTATATGAGAAAACCTTAATAACGAAAACACGTCTTAGTCATTCAATGAAGCCTTTATATCAGAAAACCTTAATAACGAAAATATTTCTTAGTCCTTCAATGAAGCCTTTATATCAGAAAACCTTAATAACGAAAACATTTCTTAGTCCTTCAATGAAACTTTAATATGAGGAAACCTTAATAACGAAAACATGTCTTAGTCCTTCAATGAAGCCTTTATATGAGGAAACCTTAATAACGAAAATATTTCTTAGTCCTTCAATGAAGCCTTTATATCAGAAAACCTTAATAACGAAATCATTTCTTAGTCCTTCAATGAAGCCTTTATATCAGAAAACCTTAATTACGAAAACATGTCTTAGTCCTTCAATGAAGCCTTTATATGAGGAAACCTTAATAACGAAAATATTTCTTAGTCCTTCAATGAAGCCTTTATATCAGAAAACCTTAATAACGAAAACATTTCTTAGTCCTTCAATGAAGCCTTTATATCAGAAAACCTTAATAACGAAAACATTTCTTAGTCCTTCAATGAAGCCTTTATATGAGGAAACCTTAATAACGAAAATATTTCTTAGTCCTTCAATGAAGCCTTTTAATAAGGAAACCTTAATAACGAAAACATTTCTTAGTCCTTCAATGAAGCTTTTATATAATGAAACCATAATAACTATTACCTTTTCATATATCGAATATATTCCTCACAATCCATCAAAAAATATATATTTTTAGATAAATACGATAAGAAAATATATTTCCTAGTTATTTCGATTGGGATAAATTTATTTTTCCATCTATATATGCTCTTACCTCCATAGAGAAATAAAAGGTGAAAGATATATTAATTAAAAATTGGCAAATTGACAGATTGTGGAAGGAGTTAACTCTTTCTTAATTAAATTGTCAGCAGAAGATTTAATTAACGGTGAGAGTTGAAATTTTATTAAAAACTTCACCTCATTTCACACTTCCAAAACTTAGCAACATGGTTTAACAATAACAACCTTTGTTTTGGTAAATTCTTTACCTTTTTTTCTTTTAATCAGTAACTTTGATAAATGTGGTATATTGATTTAATATTTTTAGGTATATTTTTAATACTATTTTCATATCTTTATTCTATTATATTAAAATATTTTATTGGAATTTTAAACTCCTACATTCATGGACAAAACTTAAGGAAGTTGTACCTTTTAGCATATATATCGGGATTCAGATAATAACTCTTAAAGATATTACAGTGACCTTTATTGAAGACACACGAGATAACCAAGTGTGTATACACTCATGGACAAAACTTAAGGAAGTTGTACCTTTTAGCATGTATATCGGGATTCAGATAATAACTCTTAAAGATATTACAGTGACCTTTATTGAAGACACACGAGATAACCAAGTGTGTATACACTCATGGACAAAACTTAAGGAAGTTGTACCTTTCAGCATATATATCGGGATTCAGATAATAACTCTTAAAGATATTACAGTGACACACCTTTATTGAAGACACACGAGATAACCAAGTGTGTATACACTCATAGACAAAACTTAAGGAAGTTGTACCTTTCAGCATGTATATCGGGATTCAGATAATAACTCTTAAAGATATTACAGTGACACCTTTATTGAAGACACACGAGATAACCAAGTGTGTATACACTCATGGACAAAACTTAAGGAAGTTGTACCTTTCAGCATGTATATCGGGATTCAGATAATAACTCTTAAAGATATTACAGTGACCTTTATTGAAGACACACGAAATAACCAAGTGTGTATACACTCATAGACAAAACTTAAGGAAGTTGTACCTTTTAGCATGTATATCGGTATTCAGACAATAACTCTGAAAGATATTACATTGACCTCTATTGAATACACACGAGATAACCAAGTGTGAACAGCCTCTGTCTCCTTAAAAAATATCAGCTGACTGGATACATCAAAGACTTTCCACTTCCTATATTTTGTGTATGAAGTTTTTTTCCTTTACTATATATATTATATAGAAAAAGAGCGTACCTGGAGCTGTAAAGAAAACACTATTTTTATACGACTTTTTTATATAAACTTATTTAATAGATCGCCTTTTGACTCAGACTATATATATCATGTGAAAAAATAGTACAAATGTGATATTATATTGGGATAAGGTGCATAAATTATGAAAAAGGCATCTCCTTATCGTGAAACTGAAAGTTGCTGATGGCTTGCGCCATCTATCGGAATAAATATAAACTATTCTCGCTTATTTTTAAAATTAAAAATTTTGATTGAAAAATTTGATTTTTTGATTGATATATCAACGATAATAGTTGATATTTATTCCGATAGATGGCACAAGCCATCAGCAATTTTCAGTTGCACGATAAAGAGATGCCTTTTTTCTTTTTCATGATATGTGTATTATGTTTATATATATTTAATGTCCTTAGAAGTATTCAATTCATATGTTTAAACTAATAGAAAAGGACTCACGTAAGGTACGTTAAGGGTTCGATGAAGAATTTATTTTTCCTGAATTATAAAGTACTTTTTTAAACTATATATGGGATTTCCTTAAATAATAATAATGTATACACCCATCAATTCATTAATCACCCCGATATTATGTAGTATATTTAATTTATCCAAACAAAAGCATTTTAAAACACTAAATTATTTATATAAAATTGGTAATAACACACACAAAATTGTATAAATAAATGAAACTGCAAATATTTAAAAATAAAAAACAAAATTGAAAAACGCACAAAAATAAACACAAAATTATCGAAAGAAAACCTCATTCTAGAAATGGTTCGGGCTAATTTTTAAAAATGTAATGTGAAAATAAAAACTATTAACTTTAAAAGCAAACAAAAGAATATCTACAAAATAATACTGAAAACTGCGTGTATATATATTTTTTTCTAGAAAAAAAAAGAAGAAACTTTAAATGGAGAAAATTCAAAGAGGGTTGTAATAAATTTTACAAATCAATAAAAATCTTCTGTAATGTTTCTGCTCTTTAACATAAATCGTGTAGTCTTCTGCCAAATTATTATTTCCCTTTTGTTGAAGTTGGGTTGTCGCCAAGGCGCCATGACACTTCCCAGAGTCGTCTGCGCACAATTCTTTGTCACAAGTTCCATTTGTTTTGATTCTTTGACTTAGTAATTATATATTTTGTTGCGCTTCTCCTTCAACAACACTGACAACCATTTGTGAATTCCACTTCGAAAAATATCATTGATGATTTATTTTGGAAATATTTTTAAAAAGTTATTAAAATGTATTTATTTATATGTTTGTAGTGTAGATGGAACTCGTAGTTGTAAGAATAAAGGTTATCCAACGATAACTTTTATAGTTTTTTATTTTTATCTTTTAATAAAAAGAATAAAAACCTAACTTCAATTGGGTTAGCACCCTTCTTAATGCGTATTAAAATCGCTAACAAAAATATATATGTATATTTATAAAAGATGCATATATTGGATTTCTAATTATTTTATTGTTCCAATATTTCGAGGGGCAACTTATATATTGGAACAATAAAATAATTAGAAATCCAATATATGCATCTTTTATAAATATAATTTTAATTATGGATTGCCAAATCTTCAAAATTTATATATATGAAAAAAAAAACAATAGAAAAAAATAAAAGATAAGTGGGTCAGGTGTTGATATTAAAAATAAAGAAGGCATCTCCTGACCACGTGGACATGTGCTTTTTAGATGGCAGATTTATATATATATACAGGGTGTACCAGGTAAATTGGGAATTTCAACAATGGTATTTTAACTGGAATTTTTTGCAAGTAAAAATTAAAATATCCGAATGAAATTTGACACAGTAGTATTTAAAAGGATTTAGTTTTTATTTATTCAATGTAGTTTCCATTATTAGCTACAACAGTCTCGAGGCGAGTGCGGAATGAAGCACAGGCCTTGGCGACTGTTAAAACTATTTTATAGATCCTTTACTTTTTGTACATAGAAGGAAGGTCTTAGGTGAAGGGAGACAACGAGCAAGACATCTATATCTATAGATAGCCCCAGCTTGGACCGACCGAGGGCAAAGGTCGGCGTGGGCGGAGACGACGGAGCGTCATGTTACATTCTTTTTTGGTCAGTTGGCAGGATTCCCTTGTTAGAAGCGGAGGGGAAAGTTGAGTTCCCTTGCCAGGCGGAGCAGACACGCCAAGAAAATCCTACAAGCAGCGTCTTGTAGACGGAACGACGTCGAAGAAAATCCCACGAGCAGAGTCACGTGGACGGAAAGACGTCGAAGAAAATCCCACGAGCAGAGTTTCGTGGACGGGAAAGGACGCATTGGAGTATCCCTCAAGCAGCGACTTGAGGACGGAAAAATACACTTAGACAACCAACGAGTCGTGACAATTAGACAACCAACGCGCGACAAGAGAAAGCCAAGCCTGCGACGGTGCTGCCACGAGGTACTGTGTCGACACCCCCCCGCCATTTATTTTTATCTCCCTTCCCTGAGATTAGTTAATTTTTTTACTTTCTTTTTTGCTTAACCTTGTTTATTGTTTTTTATACATAATCCCTTAGATATAAGTATAATTTAGCTTAACCATTTTTCTTGTTTTTACCCATAATAATAGTATAATAGTTTTTATCCCTTTTGTTTTTAATTTTTTAAAATAAATCCTTTTATTATACTGTGTTTCTGTGCATTTATTTCCCCCATTGTTTTTCCTTTCAGTCGATCACCATTTATTTTTTTTTAAACGAACACGAACATTTTGGTGAGCCGGACGTGATCGATTTAAAGGAATTATGGAGGAAATGGATGCAATTAAAAAGCGCAGAAAAGCCATAAGAGGTACTTTCACTAGAATTATCAATGAAATAAATGGGGAACTTGAAAAGTCTCAAATTGATAGGAATGATATTTATTCTAAGTTTAATAGACTAGAGTCTTATTACACGAAACTTGTAGATCTAAACGAAAAATATCAGGCTTTATTGGTAGTGAAAGAAGGGATTACAGAGGAAAGTATTGATAAGGAATGGCAAGAATGCGATAAATATGAAGAGGAGAAGTTTGATATTCAACAGAAAGTCAGTGTACTACGGAATCCCGATAAAGAAGAAACAATCCCGATTGCTAGCGAGGACACTGTAATAAATGTGAAATTACCAGAGTTAGCCCTAAAAAGCTATGACGGCTCTCTGGAAGGTTGGTTGCCCTGGTGGGCGCAGTTTTCGAAAATTCACGAAAATAAGAATTTATCCGATAGCGACCGGTTTTTATATTTGCGTCAAGCAATTGTACCAAATTCAGAAGCCTATCGTGTTGTAGCAAGCTATCCCGTTACAGGCGCCAACTATGTTTTGGCAGTACAAGCCCTACAGGAGCGATTCGGTGACCCGAATATACTGACAGAACTATATGTCAGACGTCTATTGAATTCGGTTATATCTAATGTAAAGAAAGAAAATAGAAATTTAAGCAGTCTGTACGACGAAGTGAGCAGTCACCTCCGGTCGTTAGAGACATTGGGCATTGATCCCCAGTTGTCGGGTATTTTTTTATACCCTCTTGTCGAGTCTTCATTACCTTCGGATATTTTGAAAATATGGCACAGGCATCCTTCTTCGGGTTATGGTATGGAGTTAGCAAAACGGGAAGAGTCAGATAAAGGGGTTGGAGGAGCTCAAGAAAGGCTAAGGTTATTATTGGACTTTCTAAAAGCCGAAGTAAGGAGTGCTCAACGGCTGAAATTTGTGGAAAAAGGCTTTAAGCAGGAAGAACCCTATAAAAGGTCTTACAATGATGGGACCAGAACTAGGAGCAATTTCAGACCCGCCACTGTGTCTAGTCTGTTCGGAGGGCGAACTAATATAAAATGCTTCTTTTGTGAAAGAACAAATCATGCGAGTCATCAATGCCGCTCCATAAAGAAAATGTCTCCGGGAGAGAGAAATGATAAAATACGTAGTGCCCATCTATGTTTCAAATGCTTAAGAAAGGGACACATACAGAGTCAGTGCCGAGAACAATTGGAGTGCAAAAACTGTGGGAGAAACCACTTGGAAGTTTTATGTGAAGGAAATTCTTCTAACCGGTTAGCGAAACCAGGAAGAGAAAATCTAAAGGAAAATGCATCTGAACCCATTGCATCGCTTTCTAGTCAAGCCTGCACAGGTCAGGTCTTGCTGATGACCACGGTAGCACTGTTAAGAGGCCCAAATGCCTCTAGAAGGGTTAGAATTCTCCTCGACAGTGGAAGTCAGTTTTCGTATATCAAACAGTCGTTAGTCTGGAGTGTAGGAATAGAGAGAAAAGGCGAAATAACTATAGCTAAAAGTCTTTTTGGAGGTAATAAGATTGGTGAAGAAAAGCACGGTAAATTTATGTTAGAATTAGAGAATTTAGGTAATAAAAGAGATTTGATCCATATTGAGGCGCTGGATCAACGTAAAATTTGCGACGCCATACCACCTTTGCCAAAAGGAGACTGGTTAGAAAAATTGAAGATTAAGGGCATAATATTGTCTCAGGACAATTTTAAAGGACAAGATATTGACATATTGATTGGCGCTAACTATCTAGGTATGATTTTGACAGGAAAAATAGTTCAAGTTGAAGCAGATTTAACTGCGGTGGAAACGAAATTAGGTTGGACACTAATGGGCAATTCGCCAATTATTGATAGCAATGACAATGTGCAGCAGACTTTGAATCTGCTAACAACGCGATGCGATTTAAAGGATTTGTGGGATCTAGAAGTACTAGGCATTAGGGATCCTGTTGAAACTTGCTCCAAAGAGACCAGATACCAGGAAATAAAAGAAAAGTTTATAACAAAAATTCAAAGACAAAGTGATCAGAGATATTCTGTAGGTCTACCTTGGAAGGTAGAAAAGGAGTCAATCCCCAGCAATCTTGACATAGCGATAAAAAGGTTAGATATAAGCACTAAGAAAATGACCTCACAGAATAAGTTGACCGAATATAGTCAGATCTTTAGAGACTGGCTGACTGAAGGACTCATTGAAAGAGTCGAGGAAAATCCTCTCGAGAGAAGAGGCTACTATTTACCTCACCGCCCTGTGTACAAGATGGAATCTAAAACGACGCCCATACGTCCGGTTTTCGATGCTTCTTGTCTAGGTCATAATGGACTATCTTTAAATCAATGTTTAGAAAAGGGACCGAATTTATTGGAAAGAATCCCTGAAATGATGATAAGATTTCGAGAAAATAAATTTGGAGTCACGGCAGATATAAGAAAAGCATTCCAGATGGTGGCGATTGAAGAATCTGAACGGAACTACCTTAGATTCCTTTGGTGGGAAAAGGAGAGCGATAGAGAACTAATAGCTTACAGGCATAAGAGACTTGTATTTGGCTTAAACTGTAGTCCTTTTGTTCTGAACGCCGTAATAGAATACCATCTTCAATCAATAAGAGGCCCACTTGTTCAATGGGCAAAGATTTTAGCTCAATCCTTCTACATGGACAATTGTATTACCTCGCTGGAAACAAAGCAGGAAGTTCAGGAATTTCAAAAGGCCGCAATTGAAATTATGGACAGGGCTAAAATGGACTTACGAGAGTGGGAATATTCTCTGGAGGAAAACCCTGAAAAAGGGACTTGTACAAAAATATTGGGTGTTGTTTGGAATAAAATGGAAGATTCATTAAAATGCGAACTCCCTGACAATTTGAGTCTTCAACCCAAATTAACGAAAAGGCTGGTACTGCCCATGGTTCAGCGGATATTTGATCCACTTGGATTTTGCGCTCCAGTATTCTTGCCACCAAAGTTGTTACTGCAGCGATCATGGGGACTGAAACTAGGTTGGGATACACCACTACCCGAAAGTATGGCCCAGGAATTTCGAACCTGGTTGGATCAAATAAAATTCATAGAGTTAATAAAGATACCGAGATATATGTGGAATGATCTCATTTTCCCTACAGAAGTTCATATCTTTTGTGACGCTAGTCAAAGAGGCTATGGAGCTGTAGCCTATTTACGGAGCGAAACGGGACGAGAAAATACTCTAAGTTTGATTTGGAGCAAAGTCAGATTAGCTCCTATGAAGAGTATTACGATCCCTCGCTTGGAATTAATGGCCATGGTACTAGGAGCTAGACTAGCCAATGCAATCCAAGCTGCCTTGAAGAGAAAATGTGAAACAACTCTTTGGTCTGACTCTACTACCGCGCTAAGTTGGATGAAGAGAGAAATTGAGTGGAGAGTTTTCGTGAGAAACCGAGTCAGAGAAATACAGGCCACTACCAATTTGAACGATTAGAGGTTCGTTCCTAGTCAGTTGAACCCGGCCGATCTTCTGTCTCGAGGTTGCTCTCCTAGCCAGTTTGTGCAAAGCAGATGGTGGGAGGGCCCCGAATGGTTGAAAAAACCTAAAGAATTCTGGCCCAATTCAGAGTTCTCGATAAATCCAAAAGAAATAAAGGTTGAAGACGACAATGATCTAAAACCGCTAACTCCTAATGAGTTTTTACAAAATGGTCCAGAGTCTAGCTTTCCTGAATTTGAAAATTTAAAGCCAGAAATGTTGCACACTAGATACAGAGAGTTAGGTCAACTGAAGAGAGAATTGAAGCAGAGATTCTTAAAGGAATATTTAGGCGCGCTGATTCAGAAATCCGAAAATATTGATAGAAGACAGTTGAAAGTAGGAGACGTTGTACTGATCGGGCAAGAAAATCTTAAAAGAATGTTTTGGCCTAAAGGGCGAATAGTAAATCTCATACCAGGAAAAGATGGAATAGTGAGAGTGGCCCATGTTAAAACATCCACAGGAACCTTGATCAGGGCTCTACAACGCTTACACCCTCTTGAAATATCCTCGAATGTTGAGACGATTCAAAAGGACAATTCAAATACCGAACCCCAATCTGAAGCATTTTTAGGAAATAGGCCCAATATTGAATCCAGGGACTCTAGAAATAGATATGGTAGGGTAATCAGAAAGCCTGCGAGGTATGACTCGAAGGACTAGTGAAAGTACCTGTAAAAAAAAAAAGTGTAATATGTGTATTATTTTATGTGTATTTTATGTAATGTAATAGGCATATCTACTCTTGTGTGTATTGTGTATATATATGCTCTTTTGTCTTATACTTAATTTTGGCTTCTTTCGGAGCAAAATTATGTGGGAGAATGTTAAAACTATTTTATAGATCCTTTACTTTTTGTACATAGAAGGAAGGTCTTAGGTGAAGGGAGACAACGAGCAAGACATCTATATCTATAGATAGCCCCAGCTTGGACCGACCGAGGGCAAAGGTCGGCGTGGGCGGAGACGACGGAGCGTCATGTTACATTCTTTTTTGGTCAGTTGGCAGGATTCCCTTGTTAGAAGCGGAGGGGAAAGTTGAGTTCCCTTGCCAGGCGGAGCAGACACGCCAAGAAAATCCTACAAGCAGCGTCTTGTAGACGGAACGACGTCGAAGAAAATCCCACGAGCAGAGTCACGTGGACGGAAAGACGTCGAAGAAAATCCCACGAGCAGAGTTTCGTGGACGGGAAAGGACGCATTGGAGTATCCCTCAAGCAGCGACTTGAGGACGGAAAAATACACTTAGACAACCAACGAGTCGTGACAATTAGACAACCAACGCGCGACAATTGGACATCGCGACAAGAGAAAGCCAAGCCTGCGACGGTGCTGCCACGAGGTACTGTGTCGACACCCCCCCGCCATTTATTTTTATCTCCCTTCCCTGAGATTAGTTAATTTTTTTACTTTCTTTTTTGCTTAACCTTGTTTATTGTTTTTTATACATAATCCCTTAGATATAAGTATAATTTAGCTTAACCATTTTTCTTGTTTTTACCCATAATAATAGTATAATAGTTTTTATCCCTTTTGTTTTTAATTTTTTAAAATAAATCCTTTTATTATACTGTGTTTCTGTGCATTTATTTCCCTCATTGTTTTTCCTTTCAGTCGATCACCATTTATTTTTTTTTAAACGAACACGAACAGCGACGATGACCTTGTCCATTTGGGTCATCACCGTGTGAACTGCTTTCTTGACAGACTGGATGGTGGTATGAGGAGCTTTGTTGACATCTCTCTCAACAACGCCCCATACATAGTAGTCGAGGGGATTGCAATCTGGAGAATTAGGGGGCCAAATATCAGGACCCCAGTGACTAGGGACGTTAAGTGTCAGCCACGATTGTGTCTTTTTTGCCTTAAGGGCTGGAGCTGAGTCCTGTTGGAAGACATACTTCCTTCCTGCGGCCACCATGTCCATCCAAGGCTTCACAACGGTCTCCAGAACATTGATGCAGGTGTCAGCGTTCATCCTAAGGCCCTTCTCAAAGAAATGGGGAGGCATGACATCACCTTCACTGCTGATAACGCCAAGGACCATTACGGAGGCAGGAAATTTCGTGTGCATCACGACAGGTATCTCTGAGGGGTCTTTACAGATCCAGCGATCATTCCTGGGATTTACCTTTTGGTCCACGTCAAAGTTCTTTTCGTCAGAGAAGAACCTTAGCATGCCAAAAGATTCGTGTTTCAGGTTGTTGAGGAGGGCAGCAGCCTTTCCTTTTCTGTTATTCTTCATATTCTCAGTCAGCAACTGACCTTTCCGAAGGGCATAAGACTTGAGACCAAGGTTCTCATGGATAGTTCTGACAATTGTCATAGAGCCAACGTCCATTTCCTTGGCTATGGCCCTCATGCTCTTCCCAGGGTTTCCATCAATCTTCTCCTTGACATTTTTGACAAATTCTTCGCCTCTTACCCTGTCCGATCGACGCGAGTGCTTTTTCCTTGTAGCTATCCCCTCTTTGTTACTGTCGGCCTCATCAAACTGCTTCTTGACACGATAAATAGTGGTTTTGGGCAACTTAAGAAAATCCACTATATCTTTGGGGCTCCTTCCGGCGCGCAGAGCAACGATGATGGCAGCTCGATTTTCAAATTCTCGGTTACTCTTCATCACTACACTGCGCACACATGTACTGTTGCATTTTACATGAATATGACTACGTAATGAAAAAAAAACAAGTTTTTAATCTCAAGTAGTTTTTGTTTTATGGACTGTCAAAGTTAGTTCCAATTTACCTAAAAACTATATAATAAAAATATAATAGTGATTCTATATTTAAAATTTAAAGAGTAAACTGATAAGAATGATAACACAGGTCTACAAAAAAAAACTTTTTTTTTTGCACAAGAGAACCTGATGGTGTTTCTAGTGTAACTTTTCATGCTGAACTCAAAAATCTAATCAGAAATTTCCCATCACCCATGGTTTTTGCCTGACGATCTTTTTTTAGTATTGGGATAAATACTGTGCAGAGTATTAGGCTCATAGATTGTTGAGCTCTGGAAACCAAAAGGAATAATACTCTGCTAGTGATCTCTTTTGACTTGTATATAAAATACATATATATTATAATAGGAAATAAACTAATGCTTCAGTTAATCTTGCCTCGTCTTGGATAACAACACATGGTGGCAGCGGTAAACTGAATTCATAAAGAAGGTCGTTGTTCGAAGAAAATTTGAAATTCGACATCAAGCAAGCTTAGAAGCGGTAAACTGAATTCATAAAGAAGGTCGTTGTTCGAAGAAAATTTGAAATTCGACATCAAGCAAGCTTAGAAGCAGTAAACTGAATTCATAAAGAAGGTCGTTGTTCGAAGAAAATTTGAAATTCGACATCAAGCAAGCTTAGAAGCGGTAAACTGAATTCATAAAGAAGGTCGTTGTTCGAAGAAAATTTGAAACTTGACATCAAGCAAACTTTTTGGTAAGTTATATTTTATTATAAATAAGTCTTTATAATGCCCCAAAATTATAATTGTGTAGCCCCAGAACCTTTTAATTTTTCAAATCCAGGTGATTGGCCAAAATGGATTAGGAGATTTGAACGTTTTAGGCAGGCAAGTGGGTTAATTAATAACCTAGAAAATGAGCAAGTTAATATGCTCGTGTACTGCATGGGTGATAATGCAGATGACATTTTGTTGTCATGTAAAATAGCAAGTGACCAATTAGAAAATTATGATAAAGTTATTGAATGCTTTGAGAGTCACTTTATTCCAAGACGTAATATAATTTATGAAAGGGCAAGATTTAATCAAAGATGCCAGCAGGAAGGGGAAAAGGTGAATGAATTTATCACAGCACTCCATAACCTAGCTGAGCACTGCAATTTTGAGATGTTACATGATGAGTTGATTAGGGATAGGATAGTTGTTGGAGTAAGGGATAGAGCATTATCTGAAAGAATGCAACTTGATACAGACTTGACCTTAGTAAAAGCCACACTAATGGCAAAGCAATTAGAAAGTGTCAAAGAACAGCAGTCTAACCTTTACCAACAAGATTCTGTAGATCAAATAAAGAAAATGCCTAATCATATAAAAGAAACAAAAAGGCACGAACCAAAAATAAGACAATTCAAGTCAAACCAGTTGGGAGGGTCATCACATGGATGCACCAGGTGTGGCAATTCAAATAATCATGATTGGAAAAATTGTCCAGCTATGAACTCGTATTGTAATAAATGCATGAAAAAGGGCCATTATGCCAAAGTATGTAGATCAGAAGCTATAAATGAAATAAAATCAGAGATAGCTTTTCTGGGATCTGTAGAAGATAATTCTAAGAAATGGATAGTACCAATTAAGGTAAATAATAGACAAGTTAATTTTAAAATTGACACCGGAGCTGATGTCAACGTGCTCCCCCTACAATATTATTATCAAAGTTTCCAAAGAATAAAACTGGAAAAATCTGATAAAGTATTACAAGGTCCAAATGGAATACCCTTGGAAACAGTGGGAATGATCCACGTAAAACTTCAAAATAAAGGCCAGCACTTAAACTCGAAAATATACATTGTTGATAAACTAAAGCAGCCACTTCTCTCTGGGGAGACAAGTGAAAAATTAAACATTGTGAGAATGATTCAGCAATTATCATCAAATTTTTTAAATCCAAAAAGAGAGTTTCCAAAAATATTTAATGGTTTAGGACATGCTAAAATAAATTACAAAATATCCCTACAACCAGATGCGAAACCATGTGCTTTATGCACCCCTAGGAGAGTTCCAATTCCCTTAATGAAACAGGTAAAGGAACAACTTGAAGAGATGACCAGGCTAGGAGTCATTGAATCAGTAGAAGAGCCGACTGAGTGGTGTGCGGGAATGGTTGCAGTATCGAAACCAGGAGGAAAAATAAGAATTTGTGTTGATTTAACGAAGCTAAATCAGTATATAAGAAGAGAAAATTATCCGCTACCTGCGACAGAGCATATCCTGGGACAGCTGGGAAATGCTTGCTATTTTTCCAAGCTAGATGCAAATTCTGGATTTTGGCAGTTTGGGTTAGCTAAAGAATCCCAAAAACTAACCACCTTTATAACGCCATTCGGCAGGTTCTTTTTCAAAAGAATCCCATTTGGAATAACGTCGGCACCAGAAATCTTTCAAAGAAAGATGACTCAGCTTCTGGGCAAAATAGAAGGGGTGGTATGCTTCATGGATGATATTGTAGTATACGGATCTTCCTTAGAAGAACATAACGAAAGGGTACGCCAAGTTTTGAAGAAAATCCAAGAAGAAGGGATGACACTCAACCCAGAAAAGTGTCAATTTGGAGTTAAAACTGTAAAATTCCTGGGACACACATTGAGTTCAGAAGGCTTATTCATTGACGAAGAAAAGCTCGATGCTATTACAAAAATGGAGGCGCCTAGATCAACAAAAGAATTGAAGTCTTTCCTAGGCATGGTGAATTATTTAGGAAAATTCATTCCCAACCTTGCGGATAAATTACAACCCTTGAATTCGTTACTAAGTACAAAAAACGAGTGGGTTTGGGATGAACCTCAGAAAAAGAGCTTTAACCTGCTGAAACAAGAGTTAGTATCTAGACCTAACCTCGCTTTATTTGATCCCTCAAGAACGACCATAGTATCGGCTGATGCTTCTTCATTTGGATTAGGTGGGGTTCTAAGACAAGAACAACCTGATGGATCTTTAAAACCTATAGCTTATGTATCTAGAACACTTTCAGAAACGGAGAAAAGATACAGCCAAATTGAAAAAGAAGGACTGGCTATAGTATGGACTTGTGATCGACTAAAAGATTATGTTACAGGTATTAAAATCCATATTGAAACAGTTCACAAACCACTGATTGCCATTTTTACGTCCAAATCCTTGGAAGACATGACTCCCAGACTTCAGCGATTAAAAATGAGGATGATGAGGTATTCTTATCAAATAAGTCACATTGCTGGCAAAAAGCAAATAGTGGCTGATATGTTATCAAGGAAGCCTATGTCTAAGCCACATAAAGATGAATTGGAAGAAGAACTTTCTGCGTACATCCAATCCATTGAATTTCCAGCAACAGAAGAAAGACTTTTGGAGATTTCTAGAAAGCAAAAGGAAGATTCACTTTGCTCTCAATTGGCTAAATACTGTATGAGTGGATGGCCTAAGAATAAAAGAGAAGTAGATCCAGCACTAAGAGGATACTGGCAATTTCAGGAGGACCTGACCTATCAGAATGGTCTTCTTCTTAGAGGACAAAGAATTCTAATCCCTAAGTCATTGAGGAAAGATATCCTTGAGAAATTGCACCAAGGCCATTTTGGGATCAATAAATGCAGATCTAGAGCAAAAGAATCGATTTGGTGGTTAGGAATTTCCCAAGAGATTGAAAGGATGGTTTCGTCGTGTACAAAATGCTTGAAGGAGAGAAAACCCAAGCATGAACCTTTGATGCCCTCAGAATTTCCGATCAGGCCTTGGCAAAAAGTCGGAATGGATCTCTTTTATCTAAATGGGAGATGGTATCTAATTGTATGTGATTACTACTCCAGGTACCCAGAAATATCACTTTTACAAAATCTAACTGCTCAAGAAGTAATAAGCCGTCTTAAATCTATATTTGCTAGGCATGGAACACCTGAGACTGTGAGAAGCGATAATGGACCACAATTCCAAAAGGTTCTGGGTTCCGACTTTTCAAAATTTTCTAAGGAATGGTCTTTCAAACATATCACATCCAGCCCGAAATTCCCTCAAAGCAATGGATTCATTGAAGCAATTATCAAGAATATAAAGCGAAGTTTTAAGAAAGAAGAAGATTGCTATCTGACTCTTCAAGCATATAGAACGATGCCCCTGGAAAGTGGTTATAGTCCAGCTGAACTATTAATGGGACGACGCCTTAGGACCTCTGTTCCAGCAATAGAATCATCACTGATGCCAAGGTACTTGGACTCCGAAGCTTTGCAAGAAAGAGAGAAAAGAAGGGTGATCAACCAGAAGCGCCTATATGATAAACGACACGATGTACATAGCTTGCCTCCGCTTCAACAAGGGGACAGCGTTTGGATTAGAGATCAAAGGGTAGAAGGAACAGTTCTTCACAAATCCGAAGAACCGCGTTCCTATTGGGTACAAACTCCCCAAGGAAAAGTTAGGCGAAACAGACTCCACCTCACACCTCTACCAAAAATGGGAAGTACCATGGATGCTTCTGAGGATGGCCAGCGCCAGGAGCAGAGAAATGAGGAGACCCCCACTTCGACATCAACCTGGCTCTCAAGGAGATGCAAGGATGACCAGGAGCAAGAGACCGAGGAGGATTGCCCTACACCAACGGCCTCATCTACAAGAGATGGAAGGATGCAGAGGGACAACCAAGACCAGGATCCAGAGAAGAGCCTCCCTTCAATGCCAGCCGTGCATACAAGATATGGAAGGGCAGTCAAGATACCTCGAAGGTTCCTGTAAAGTTAAGGGAGGAGATGTGCAGAGTATTAGGCTCATAGATTGTTGAGCTCTGGAAACCAAAAGGAATAATACTCTGCTAGTGATCTCTTTTGACTTGTATATAAAATACATATATATTATAATAGGAAATAAACTAATGCTCTTAGTTAATCTTGCCTCGTCTTGGATAACAACACAAATACATGCATCCAACATGAAAGAGACTTACGAAAACATGAAACTGCTTTTGAAAAAGATAGAATATGAAAGATACGGTTGGAAAATATGCAGCGATTTGAAAGTCGTTGCTCTCTTGCGTGGATTACAGCTTGGATATACAAAATTTTGTTGTTTTCTGTGTGAGTGGGATAGCAGAGATAGGGAAAGGCATTACATTAAAAAAATCTGGCCAAACCGTAAAATCTTTACTCCAGGATATAAAAATATTGCAAATCTACCCCTAATCGATTCAGAAAATATTTACTTACCACCATTACATATTAAACTGGGATTAATGAAGAACTTTGTCAAGGCAATGGATCGAAATGCCAGTGGATTTGCCTACCTAAAACACAAATTTTCTAGTATAAGTGAAGCGAAGATTAAAGAAGGCATTTTCGTTGGACCTCAGATTCGAGAATTGCAGCAGGATGGAAATTTTCAAAATAGTTTGAATGAAGTTGAAGCAGCAGCATGGAATTCCTTTAGAAACGTTTGCAAAAACTTCTTAAGAAGAAAATCCACTGTCACTGCTCCTCAATAATAAATATGTTTCGTTCATATATGCCTATATATTAACAATATTTCCAAATTCAAGTAGGTGTATCTCAGAAATATTGTGTAATAGAAAAAAACCTATGGTATATTTGGATTCAGGACATGTAGATAAGATGCTATTTCTTTGTGGACAAAGAAAAATATTTTTTGATAAACCAGTTACGTGACATTGTTTGAAATTTTTAGTGTATTTATCCCAATACTAAAAAAATACCGTCACGCAAAAACCATACGTGATGGGAAATTTCTGATTAGATTTTTGAGTTCAGCATGAAAAGTTACACTAGAAACATAATCAGGTTCTCTTGTGCAAAAATCTTGTTGACCAGTGTAATTTATATCAAGTAGATTTGATTAGATTAGCAAGCTAAATCTAAATTAATTATAAAAATAAATAGTTGTTTAGTTTTATAGTTTAGTTTTGTATTAAGATTATCTTTATTACTTTGATTATTTAAATTCAAATTATAAAATTTGTGAATTGTTATTATTTAATAGAGAGAGAGAGAAAAAAAAATTCTTTACTTCTTACACATCATCCATATATATTTATAATTTTACGATGTACTAGAGCGCCATCTGTTATCAAATTATAAAACTATTTTTGAGGCGTATTATTCTTTTTAAAATAAAACAATTTCTACTGTCCTTACTGCGATGAAAAAAATTAAAGGGAGGGCCTGGCTCATCAGTGGTGAACCCTCCCAGCGGTTTCGCCAGTTTAATCTACCATACCGCTGTTATATTGCATTTTTGGAACTTCCTTTTATAGGTGACCGTTGTAAGAATCTTGGAATGGGTATTTTAGAAGAACTATGGACATAAGCTTTTAGGACAGCAGAATTAAATATAATTATAAATATATATTAGCATATATGTCTTCGTATTTAATATCCTATAAAAGATTAATATTTAGTTAAAAATAATTAAGCTGATTTCACAACCATATGTCGAACATTTGTGGAATTAATATTGTAAAATAATTCTGTTATATATATATTTTCAAATTTTCTTTTTGTTGTTAGATATTTTTTTACTCGTAAAGTGGAATACATTAGGTGCATTATTGCCTTGGGCGTATTGAATATAAATAAAATATGCAAATAAATTCATATATAGAAATTTGTATAGAGTCATCAAATCCATAATGATTGCGTGTAAAATAGAAAAAAAAAGATTATATGACTTATAAACACAAAAATATTTATTTTAGAAAGCATTTTGTATAAAATATTTTCTTATGGAATAGTTGTTATTTATGTTTTTTCTTATTTAAAATCCATATTCATTAGTTACCTAATGAATAATATTATTTTAAAAAAGAAAGAAGAGAGAACATGAAAAAGTGAATTTTCTAAACTATCTTTTATCAACTTTTCCCAAAGTAGCCTCAAGATATTGGATAATATAAACTATGAAGTTATTGTTTTATTTTCAACTTCTTTACCATTGAACAGTACCTAGTCTATGATGGTGTCTTGCTTCTTTTTTCTTGAAATTTCAATTTTTTTTTATAGTTTTCCATCTAACTCAGTACATCAAACATACGTTCCCTCTTTTAATTTTATTCATTGTGGATAAGAGCTTTCGTAATATATTTGGATTCTTGTCTATTTTAGAAGAAAGGTAGCGTTTAAAAAAGTTTATATTTTTACTGTTGTTGTTGTCGTGTCCAATAAAGAGCCTCAGATGTCTCCATGCATCTCTATCACAGCAGCAGCAATGTCCACTATCTTGGGTGTGTAAAGCTGCTGCTCTGGGTCTATTGCTCTTCATAGGAAAATGGGTGCCGTTGCCACGTTGGTCACCTTGGACCAGATTTTGGTCGAATATTCAAAGGGTCCAGGGGGGAACCGCAGGGAGGTGTGGTCGGACTTCTCCCCCCCCCCCCCCCCTTTTTTACTGTTGAAATAATCAATTTCAACATTTTTCACCCTTCTTTGATTTTTTTTTTTGACCAATTGACCACTGTGTGTATATAGGAATTGTAAACCTTTTTGCATTATAAAGAATTTTCTTTATTTGGATGGTTGATTGTTTACATCATATTTAGGCAGAAAGGTTTTTTTTTATGAGCAAGCTACTTAGTATGATGCATTATCGCCACATAATAATAAGAATTTAATTGGATTCGCCGCTAGGAGGCTGATCCGACTGGCTGCGTGTTGCCTTAGCTCCGGTAAATATTTGTTTTGAAAATTGTTTATATCTTAGTTATTATATATTAACCTAAAAATCTTTTCTTCTTGCTTTTTGATTTCTCAAATTCGATCTTCTAAATAATACTATATATATTTATTGAAAAGTAAAATAAAGTTAACGGTGAAACAAAATGAGATTGATTGCAAAAATAGCATATTTAATTATTGTTTTATACATGGTGATTTGCATAACAAGACCAATAGAGCTTACGGTAAAATTTGCCGATTTTAAGACTAAACTCAATAAGATGAAATATTACAGGGATAGAGATGGTGTAACTTTGAAGCACTGTTCGATGGCTTACTGGCTAAAAGTGATCACGGCCTTATTGATAATTGGATGTATAGAACTAAATCCAGGGCCGAAAAGACAGGCCACATTGACAAATATACATCACTCAACTTCAGACCAGGCCACATTGACAAATATACCTCACTCAACTCCAGACCAGGCACCAATGGACGATTTAAAGCTACTGATAATTAACCTTTCGGCTGAAGTGAACAGATTGGGAGAGAAAATGGATGCAAGGTTGCTTAATATTGAGCAGAAGATGGAGGTTTGGGAGCGAAGAATGACGGGAATTGAAACATCTATGGCCTCGTGCACAGATGCACTGGCGACTAACACGAGGTTAATTTCTCACAATACCCTAAAAATAAGGAATCTGGAAGAACGCGCGGAGGCTTTGGAGAGACGAGCCCGAGAAAACAACTTAATAATTTATGGCATTGAATCAGCAGAGACTGACAGTCGGGAACTGCTGCTACAAAAGGTCAAGAAGTTAATGGCGGAAGATATGCAGATTACCGATGATGTGGTAATTGCCGAATGTCATCGCCTGGGCAGGGGACCAAAGGCGCCAATTCTGATCGAAGTTCCTGATCACGAGTCCAGAATAAGTCTCCTAAAGAACTCATTCAAACTTCGAATGCTCAATATTTTTATGAGCAGGGATTACAGCCCCCAGATTAGAGAGCAGAGAAAAATCTTGATAGAAAAGAGAAAGGAACTTTACAAGAAAGGTATAGGATCGAAGTTGAGGGATAATAAACTTCTCCTAAACGGCATCAACTACATGGTAGTGGAGGGACAGGTGATGAATGCCAAAGGAGAACTAATATAGCTAGAGGCACACCCGCGGATCTCCGTAAATAGATGTAAATATTCAGGTAATAAAATACATACAAATGAAGATGTACAATCTAGAAACAAATCTCAACTCACAGAAACTCCTCATACTTCACATAGCAAGACTCATACTATTAAAGAAAGTCAACTTAAGGGCACATATCTGAAACATAATAAAATTAAGATCAAAAAAATAAAACCAATTGTTGACATAGCTAAAAACGAACGATTCATGTATTGGAATATAAACGGCTTTTTTAGGATAAATTCTCTCTTTCCACTGTTCGAATATTTGACACAATTTAAGATGTTCGCGCTTACAGAAACTTGGTGCCACTTCAATATCGATTTGAACCTGGCGAACTTCGGAATGTATCAATCACCTGCTGTAAAGTCATCAGATAAAGGGAGAGGCTCCGGAGGTATAATTCTCGGCATAAATAAACAACTACAGCCCCAAATTGACAATGTTGAAATCGAAACCTCTTGGATTGCAGTCACACTCAATCCAAGTTTAGACAATGACTCACCAGCGATCTGTGTAATATTCGTATATTTACCCCCAAACGATACGCATGCTACAAAACTTGGACGATTATTTCATTTGATGGAAAATAAGATATATAACGGGTTTGAAATAATACTGGTCGGCGACCTGAATGTCCGTATTGGCAATCTGGGGGGTTACCATAATTTGATAGATACTTCAAACCTTATTTCAACCACCCGAAATTCCTGTGATCTAACAAAATCTGCCAAAGCGGAAATATTTATTGACTTTCTTGATAAAAATCACTTAACTATAATAAATGGTAGATCCATTAACGATAAAAGTGGTAAATTTACATTCATCTCCGGAAGAGGCTCTTCTGTGTTAGATCTGGCGATTGTCTCACCTGCGGTGCTTGAACACATAGCAGACTTTGAAATTGGTTGTATGCCATATTCGGATCACTTACCAATAATTTTAAAGTTTATCGGCCCTAATAATAAAACTGAAAATTGTTACATGGAGCCTAGGGCCAAAATTAAATTTTCCTGGTCAGTAGATAAAATCCCAAAATATATAGAAACTTTAAAAGAATTAACTCACGAACATCCAGCTAACTCCACAATTGATACTCAGGCTGGGGATTTTACTGGATTAATTCAAACAGCAATGTTACGCTCGGGGACGCGGATGGAGGCAAAAACAAAAAATATAAAATCTAAGCCATGGTTCGACAAAGACTGTTATTTGGCTAAAAAGGAAATGAAACAAAATCTTAAATTATACGTAAAACATAATATCTCGGCCGATAAAATTGCATACTTGTCGAGTAAGAAGAAATATTCAGCTATCCTAAAGCTCAAAAAAAGGGAATATACTGACAAAATTCAAGTTATCCTCAGTAATGTAAAGGATCCTTCCCAATTTTGGAAGACTATTAATTCACTTAAATATAGGAATAACCTACAAGGTGAAATTTCTACTGCAGACTGGCAGGTCTTCTATCGGGAGTTACTTGGTTCAAATTTAACAAAAGTTGTACAGTTACCACTTGAGATATTGGACATTGACCCCGAATTAGATTGTGAAATATCTCTAACTGAGATCACCACGGAAATTTCCAAATTGGGTAAAAATAAGGCTACAGGACTTGATGAAATTCCTAACGAAGCGATTAAATATTTATTAGAAGAACATACAATTTATCTCAGGAACTTATTTAATAAAATCTTAGGGACATCCCAAGTTCCTCAACAATGGACTAAAACGATAATCCACCCAATATTTAAAAATGGAGATCCGGACAACCCGTCAAATTACAGAGGAATATCCCTGATTTCTAACCTATCGAAATTATTTACATCTATTTTGAAGACAAGATTGAATGATTGGATGGAGAGAAAGTCAATTTTGGCAGAAAATCAGGCTGGTTTTAGAAAAGGCTACTCTTGTCAGGACCACATTTTCACGCTCATATCATTAATTCAAATGACCCTTAGCCGTAGAAGGGGAAAGTTATATGCCTTCTTCATTGACCTAAGGAAGGCCTTTGATACTGTGCCGCACCATCTACTTTGGAAAAAAAATAGCATTAAATGGTCTGAGCTGTCGATTTATTAAACTAATTAAGAACTATTATACCCAAATGACGGCAACAGTCAGATGGCGGGGTTCCTTCACGGAGGCTATCAAAATACAAGCGGGAGTATTGCAGGGGGAGCCGTTGTCACCTTATTTATTCATTCTCTTCCTAAACGATCTGGTACCCCTGTTCGATGAATCAGAATTGCCAGGCATAAATCTTGAGAATTATGGAACTATACACCTTTTACTGTATGCAGACGACATAGTGATCTTAGGAGAATCGAAAATAAATTTGCAATTGAAGATTAACTTACTTAAAAAGTACTTAGAAGAGAACTGCCTAACGTTAAACCAAAATAAATCTAAAATAATGGTGTTTAGAAACGGTGGAAGAACAGCTCGTTCCGAGACATGGTTTTGGGGTCAGCAACCCCTGACAATAGTAGCTAAGTATACATATCTGGGTTACCCTCTGACTACAAAAATCTCGACCCAATATGCTTTCCAATACTTTAGAAACAAAGCACTGAATGCAATTAATGCACTTTGGAGAATCCTTACAAAGGCGCGAATAAAGTCCTTTACCTCAGTGATGAAACTTCTTGACACTATTGTTCTTCCTACTTTACTATATGCGGCACCAATGTGGGCAATCAACCAGCTGAAGACAGTCAATAATACCCAAGATGCATTTCTTCGTCGTCTCTTAGACTTACCAAACTTCACACCAGGATATGACCTCAGAAGAGAATGTGGAAGAATATCAACTGAACATAATGCTGTAAAACTCACATTAAAGTTTTGGGTCAGGATTTTAAAAATGGAGACGAGCAGATTACCACATGCTTGCTTAAACTATCTCTGGAAAGTCACCGCGAAAAAGGAAATAGAAAACAGTTTTACTCAAAATTTAATAAAAATTCTAGACTCCAAGGGATATTCCTTTCTGAAGGGCTGCGAAGACTACTTAGCCATACAGAAAGAATTGCCAGGCATAATTAGAACTACCACAGACCAACTAATTCAAAACGATCAGATGAAAATCACTGATTCAACCCACTTTGCTCACTACAAATTTTTGAGTGAATCATTCATGACAGAGGAGTACCTACGATTAAATATCTCGCTTCCCAACAAAAGACTAGTTGCACAACATAGAGTTTTATGGCAATTTTTCAGGGAAGAAAGAAAAGACTTCTGGAAAGAAAATGACCGGAAATGTCATGGATGATAATTTGGTTCACTATTTCTTCCAATGCCCTCTCTTAACAGAAAAACGTACTGAAATTTTCCCAAGCCCTACCTCTGGTCAATTTAGATACCATAGCATATGTCAACTTCTCTCTTCAGATCTGAATGATAAATTACTGATTGATAAATACTTTAAGTTCTGCACAGAAGCTGGGCGAATGAGAAAGAATGCAGGGCAAAGGATACTGGAGGATGATCCATCTGTAAATAGGTAACAAACCTTATTTTTGTTGTAAATGTTTCCTCTTCCCTCTCCTCTTGTTGACGTGTAAAGACGGCGAATCCTGTATGGGGCGGAATGCCCTAAATAAAGGCTTTTGTTGTTGTTTGTTGTTGAATTTAAACTTTCTTTTAGGCGTATGATTATCTTTTAAATAGATCAATTTTCTACTGCCCTTACTGCAATTATAAAATGATGGGTGAGCCTGGTTCATCAGTTGTGAACCCTCCCAACGGTTTCGTCAGTTTAATTTACAATACGGCTGTAATATTGCATTTTTCAGTTTTTCTTTTATACTGAAGCTAGATTCATCAGTGTTTATATAAATATTTATATATTTTAAAGTTGTTTTACATTTTACATTTCTCAACATTTAGAACAAATATATATGGCCGCTAGTTTGCGGCGACGGTCAATAGATGGCGTCTAGTTTTGACATCTATTTTGACGGGAGAGGCGACCTTTGTCTCTTTAGAACAATTTCCTCCCGGCAAAATTTCCATCTATATTTTAGCCATATATATGGCCCAGCACTTTGCCAGCTAAGCACCTCTTTGGCAGATTGTCCAGATTCCATTACATCCCGTGTGGATCTCATAGAATAAAGTCCGCCCTAGGCTGACGAGGGCCATTAGCCCGAAACCATGGTCTCTAGGTGGACTCTTTTCAGTTTGCCAAAGCTGGTGTTGTGGCTTTGTCACCGACCCGAGGCCGCTATTTTGCGGCGGCGTTCAATAGATGGCGTCTAGTTTTGACGTCTATTTTGACGGGAGAGGCGACCTTTAGATCAATATCCTTCCGGAAAAATTTCCATCTATATATATTTATATGTGTGTGTGTGTAAAAAAAGGCATATCTTTACAATTTACATGAGCATTTTTGATGGCATAAATCGACGTTTAATTGATTTTTATTTCACTAGATGGCGCTCTTCCATCTAAAATGATCATGCAAAAGGCTAGGATAGACCTTTTTTATTTTTAATATCAACACTTGAACTTTTTTATATTCTAGGTATATATATATATATATTGCCAGACATTTCTTTCCTTTGTACACAGTTCTTTTTTCTCGTTTTTTTCTCCTTCTCATTGTTAATATCATATCACTATTCTATTCACGGCCTAGAAGTATTGTATATATATATGTATAGACAAATGTAAAGACATACATGTATGACAGCGTAAGTGTTGCTAGGGGGACATAGCACTTTAAATTGGAATAAATAAATAAATAGGTATATATATATTATAGATTAGAAATTTTTGTGTGTTTGATTGTTGAAAAGAGGTGCAGTCGTGGAAAAGTAAAGATAATTATTTACCTTTCAAGCAGATTTTTATTTTGAATCTATTGAAGTAAAAATATACATAAAATTATTTATATCACAGGAATATAGAATTTATATAATGAATTCTATAATCGTGAATAAAAGATAGGTAGGGTTAAATATACATATTTACAACAAAAAAAAATAATAAAAAAAATGGTATGTTTTGAATATATGGTCAAAAATGCAGAACAGTCAATGAATGAAAAAATAAAATATATGTTTTAAAAAAAAAATAAAATATTTGTATTTTAGATTATATAATATATATGTATTTTATTTTTTTCATCATTGACTGTTCTACATTTTTGACCATAGATTTAGAAGATACCACTTTGAATATTTGTTGTAAATATGTATTGTTGACCTGCCTATATATATATTTTTAATTCACGAATATAGAGTTCATTTTATAAATTCTATATTACTGTGATAAATAATTGTATGTGTAATTTGCTTCAAGTGGTTTGAAATGGGAACTACTTGATAAGTAAATAATTTATTTTCAATTTTCACGACTTCACCTTCAATTCTCTATCTTTTTCAACAACAAAACAAAATATCCATAACATATAAATATAATTTTATTCACACATTAACATAGGATTGATATCAATTTAAAAAATTAATATTTAAAAGTTGTTAATTAACAAATATTGTATCTATATATAAAGGATGTATTGTATCTTCCAGACATGAAGTTTCTCTGACAATTTGGTGAAACTCCCCGGTGGTTAGATAGGGAGTGGCGGATGGGTGGGGTAGGTAACTCATCAAATATTTCTCAACTCGAATTACACTTGTGTGGACATCTAAGACTTCCCTTTATATTAGACACTTAAATACAACAAGCTCAGGGTGGATTGGCTTAGTGGTTATGTCGCTGCTTACAACACGATAGTTCCCGGGTTCGAATCTCGTTTGGGATGCAGTTAAATTTAAAAAATATTGTAACAAAGTATTTATTATTTTTATTAACAGAGTGGTCATTTTTTATGTTTATATTTTTCTACTCTGTACACTTCCCTCTTTTGCTTATCTTTTGTTTTTCATTGATAGTTTGTTCTTGCCTGAAATAAATTCCTGTCTCGTCCCGAAGTTGATCTTCCCTAATTTTCCACGTGGCAATATCTATAAAAATATTACTGTCAGATTTCTCTGTAATTTAGGTAAAATTATCTTGAAACTATTTGAATATTAGTGAATAGATATTAATTTCATTTGTACTTAATTAAATAAATCAAAGATCTATCCGGAAAAATAAATTTATCAGCTTTTATCAACTCAAGATTTTTCGGGCTTATCAGCTCTCCAACAGGAGTAACAATAACTAAATATACTATTGATATTTTATTATTCCCGCCAAGAGGGTTGTGTGTGTGCTAAGACTGAAAGCTTGAATTAATAAAAAAATATATTTTAAAAACGTATTCCTAGTTTGATTTTCGAGTTGTTTATTTAAACATCTTTCTCAATCCTATGTCTCAATGCTTCTATATAATTATCAGTCTTGTATATATACTCATAGATAAAATTTAAGAAATTGAAAATTCTTTGGTATAGTGGGTCGTCGTTTATTTTTATTTTAAGGAGACAGAGACAATTTTATTCACACTTGGTTATCTCGTATGTCTTCAATAAAGGTTACTGTAATATCTTTCAGAGTTATTGTCTGAATCCCAATATACATGTTAAAAGGTACAACTTCATTAAGGTTTGTTCATGAGTGTATATTGGTTATCTCGTGTGTCTTCAATAAAGGTCACTCTGATATCTTTCAGAGTTAATGTCTGAATCCCGATATACATGGTAAAATGTACAACTTCCTTAAGTTTTGTCCATGAGTGTATATTGGTTATCTCGTGTGTCTTCAATAAAGGTCACTGTGATATCTTTCAGAGTTATTGTCTGAATCCCAATATACATGTTAAAAGGTACAACTTCATTAAGGTTTGTTCATGAGTGTATATTGGTTATCTCGTGTGTCTTCAATAAAGGTCACTCTGATATCTTTCAGAGTTAATGTCTGAATCCCGATATACATGGTAAAATGTACAACTTCCTTAAGTTTTGTCCATGAGTGTATATTGGTTATCTCGTGTGTCTTCAATAAAGGTCACTGTGATATCTTTCAGAGTTAATGTCTTAATCCCGATATATATGTTAAAATGTACAACTTCCTTAAGTTGTTTACATTAATGTGAAGTATTTACTTTCTAAAATTATAACAGAAGTGACCATGCTAAAACCTAACATTGATTATTACTTAATTATATACGTTGTTTATTTGTTGTCTTCCATTATATATACCGGAGGTTAATGACTTTACTAATGAATTTCATCCTCACATTTTGTCTCCTTTAAGCCTTTCTGCTTCTTCCAGTGTCGGTTCAATGATATGTGCAATTTTTAGTCAATTCGGGGTTTGTCTTTTTTGTGAGTCAGTGTATTTATTTGCTCAATTTGGCAGTCAATTCAGAGTTTTGACCTTTTTGTCAGTGTAATGATATGTCTATTTGGCAGTCAATTCAGTGATTTGTCCAATTTTACAGTCAGTTCAGTGATTTGTCTAATTTGTAGGTCAGTGTAATGATTTATTCAATTTGGCAGTCAATTCAGAGTTTTGACCTTTTTGTCAGTGTAATGATATGTCTATTTGGCAGTCAATTCAGTGATATGTCCAATTTTACAGTCAGTTCAGTGATTTGTCTAATTTGTAGGTCAGTGTAATGATTTATTCAATTTGGCAGTCAATTCAGAGTTTTGACCTTTTTGTCAGTGTAATGATATGTCTATTTGACAGTCAATTCAGTGATTTGTCAAATTTTGCAGTCAGTTCAGTGAATTGTCTAAGTTATCGTTCAGTGTAATGATTTATTCAATTTAGCAGTCAATGCATCTTCTTTTATGATTACCCCTCTATCCTCAATGAAGGAATTGATTGAAACTGACTTATAATAACAGAATTTCTAGAATATTTTAACTAATATCCCAACCTGTACTGATAATAAGCAGCTTTAATAAATAATCAGATATAGACCTTCATTCTTTCGAAAGCTTGCTTATTTTATAAACCTTTAATTCATAAAATTATTTACATAAAATATATAGCTTCTTCCGAAGATTTGACAATCTTGTTCAATTATATATTATCTCTACAGGAGTATAAGCTATATATATTAGTTTCTTTTCACAAATAAATCAAATTTCTACTGTCCCATCACAGTAAGGACAGTAGAAGTTTTATTTATTTGTGAAAAGAAACATTCGCGTCTTAATATTGTCGCGGAGATAAATAAAGCAAGGGCAAGTTTGGGGATAATTAATTTATTATAAGGGGTTTTTATAGGGAGATGGATAAAGTAGAACTTACCCCAAGTTAAGGTTAATCCTAATGAGGGACCTCAGCTCCCCCCGCCGGCCAGATTCCACAGAACCCCTCACACCCCGGTGTCCAGCGATGATTGACAAACGTCCCATGGGGCCTCTCGTGATTGGAGCCGCTGGGGCTTCTTGACATTATTCCCTCCTTAGAAAAAAAACAGCGACCCGCTGATTAGCTTGTCTCAGCCCTTGTTCTGGAAGGAAATCTATCACGGCTGGTGTTCCCTAGCAGAATAGAATGTTGTTCTTCAGGGTCCAGGTAGGGCTTCATCCGAATGACATGGACGATATCCTTGGCTTTCCGTGATCGGGGAGAGGGGTCCATGGGCTCTACTTCATACGTAACTTCTGAAAGCTTCTTGGTCACCTTATAGGGACCGAAGTATCTCTTCAGTAGCTTTTCTGATAGTCCTACTTTTCGGATGGGAGTAAAAACCCACACAAGATCATTCTTCTGGTAATAGACTGGAGTATGTTTCTGGTCGTATAGTCTACGGTCTTTCGCCTGTGATTGTAGAAGGCGTGATCGGGAGAGTTGACGCGCTTCCTCAGCTCTGGTCACAAGTTCTCCAACGTAGTCGTTAGAGATCTCATCTGGTAGGTAGGGTAGTACGGCATCGATGTAGGTCTCGGCCTCGCGGGCGTGGACAAGAAAGAACGGGGTGTAGCCGGTCGCCTCCTGTTTAGCAGTGTTGTAAGCAAAAGTTACATAGGGCAAAACTTGGTCCCAGTCCTTCTGCTCAACACCTGTGTACATGGACAGCATGTCTCCCAGAGTTTTGTTGAACCTTTCAGTCAGGCCGTTGGTCTGGGGATGGTAGGCCGTTGTAAATCTGTGCACAATTCCGCACAGAGCATTGATCTCTTTTATTACTTGAGAAATGAAATTTCTGCCGCGATCTGTTATCATTTCTCTAGGAGCTCCATGCTTCAAGATGACGTCTTCAACCAGGAACTTAGCTGTTTCGATTGCTCCTCCGTCTGGGATCGCTTTCGTTATGGCATACCTTGTCATATAATCGGTGCACACAATGATCCAACGGTTTCCATCTTTAGAAACTGGAAATCTTCCAAGGAGATCAACCCCGATTTTATAGAATGGCTTTTCTACGGGCGGTATGGATACAAGTTGTCCAGCCGGACGTCGAGGTAATTTCTTCCTTCGTTGACACTCCCGACAATGGCTTACATATTGGCGAACAGTTCTATAAAGGCCAGGCCAATAGAATCGTTTTTTGACTTTGTCATACGTCCGGGCGAAACCCAAATGCCCAGCTGTAGGAGCATCATGTAAATCTGCCATAACTTCCGATCTTAAGTGCTTAGGGATCATCATAAGCCAGGGTCTTCCAGTTGTGCTATAGTTTTTCTTGTATAAGATGCCGTCGATAATGCTGAATTCCTTTCTGGTGTAGCCCGAGTTTAAATTATCGATTATTTTAGCTAAATCCGGGTCTTTAGTCTGTTCTATATCGACGTTGGTTAGTGACATCACAGCACTTGGTTGATCGTTCTCAAGCGGGCTCCTTGACAGACAATCGGCATCCTTATGTTTGCGTCCGCTCTTGTAGATAACGGTCACGTCAAATTCTTGCAACTTCAGCGCCCATCTTGCCAAACGGCCAGAAGGATCTTTCTGCCCTACCAACCAACATAGAGAATGATGGTCAGTGACAACCGTGAATGGTCGACCAAACAAATATGGGCGGAATTTGCTAATAGACCAGACTACAGCAAGGCATTCTTTTTCCGTTGTAGAATAGTTATTTTCAGCCTTTGTCAAGCTTCTAGATGCATAAGCTATAGGCCGCTCCTTTCCACCTTATATTTGTAGTAGAACAGCTCCAATACCATGTCCGCTTGCATCCGTGTGTAGATGGGTATCAGCGGATTCATCAAAGTGTCCTAAGACAGGCTCTGAAATTAGAGCTGTTTTAAGGACTTCAAACGCTTTCTCTTGAGCTGCATCCCAATAAAATTGTTTTTCAGTCTTCAGTAGGTCATGCAAATATCTAGCTTTGCCGGCAAAGTTCTCAATAAATCTTCGGTAATAGGAACATAATCCAAGAAAGCTCTTCAGTTCAGAGATATTCCTTGGCCTCGGAAATTTAGAGACGGCTTCAACTTTATCTGGATCTGGATGAATTCCATTGGCGTCAACAAGGTGTCCCAAAATCTTTATCCTCCTTGATCCAAAAAGACACTTTTTGTGGTTCAAGCTTAGTCCAGCTTTCTGGATGCAGCTTAATACAAGTTGTAGACGACGTAGATGTTCCTCAAAGGTAGGTGCGTAAACTACGATGTCGTCCAGGTAGCAAAGGCACATGTTCCATTTAAGACTGCCCAGAACACTATCTATCATCCTTTCAAACGTTGCTGGAGCGTTGCAAAGACCGAAGGGCATTACTTGGAATTCATACAGCCCATCTGGAGTGATGAAAGCAGTTTTCTCCCTGTCTTTTTCGTCCACTTCAATCTGCCAATACCCGGACCGAAGATCCATCGTGGAGAAGTAACTAGAGCCGGCTAAACTGTCCAAGGCATCGTCAATGCGTGGCAGCGGGGTAAACATCTTTTTTTTTTGTTATCTTATTTAATCGACGGTAATCTACGCAGAATCTCCAGGTCCCGTCTTTCTTTCGAACTAGAATAACTGGAGATGACCAAGGACTTTCAGAGGGCTTCACGATGTGATTTTCAATCATCTTGTTCACTTCATCTTGAATTAGTCGTCGTTCACTTGGTGCTACTCTATAGGGCCGCTGTTTTATAGGAGACTGGTCGCCTGTGTTTATCTTGTGCTTCACAGTACTGGTGGGCTTAATAGGAGTACTCCCAAAGTCAAATATGCCAATAAACTCGTCAAGGCATGAAACAAGCTGTAACCTTTGAATTTCAGACAGCCCTCGATCTAGAGTAAGGTTTATCTTCTGTGACCATTCACGTGACTTTAGCTGCGTTTCTTGTAACTTATCGCTGGATTCAATAAGATTGCAGATATTCCCATTCTCATAACTTTCCATGGTGCACATATTCATTCCTGATGGAATCAGTTGCGGCCAAGACGCTCCATTCGCCACCCAAATGCTACCTCGGCCGTGTCGAAATGTAACCAATGAGTTTGGTATAAGAACTTCCTTTCTTAATAATAAGTCCTTAGAAGTTGAGACTAAAACATCTCTAACACCACATATTTCTTCGTTTATCACACTGATCTTCTTTATTGATTTAGGCGGGATGACAAAGTCATCGGAAGCAAACAATCTCTGGTTTTCCTCCTCTCGAGATTCCAGGACGGAGGTTTCCCCGAGATGGAGTTCATTTCTGCCACAATCAATGACGGCTTCGGTGGCCTTGAAGAAATCCCATCCAAATATGATGTCATGGCTGCATTCCACCATAACAACGAATTCAAATGAGATATTCAGACCATTAACTTCTATGTTCAGGACACATTTTCCTAGGGTCTCTATTAAATTTTTGTTTGCAGCTTTAAGAATGGGACCTGGTTCTTTGAAGAGAGGTGTCTTTAGTTCGCGTCGAAATTTGTCTGAAATAACAGAAAGGTCGGCTCCTGAATCCACCAATGCTTTAATTTTGCGTCCATTTATTTCGACCATAACAAAATTTTCTTTTAATTTAGCGGCGATATACCCTGGAGGATTTTCCTCAATGGCGACCTCACCCCCGTTAGAAGCCGCTCCACTTAGTTTTTCACATTCTGAGGCATGGGGAGAACGGCTGAAACGACGGGCTGGCGACTGGGATTGTCTTCGGGCTGGCGACCTTGCGCGGCTTGGATGTGGGGAAGAGCTCCGGTAGAAGTACGTCGAGGTTTGGGGCGTTACATAGTCGTCGTCGGCGTCATATCTCGGGGGTCGACTCGAAAATCCAACATTTCTTCCTTCTCCGCCATTCCTTGACCTGGCTTCAGCGAAGACCTGCCGTCGTTCCCTACAATAACGGACGACATGTCCGGGTCGTCCGCAGTGGAAGCAGATAGGTTTGTCGTCGTGGGTTCTCCAATGTTCGTTTTCCTGGGTTGGGTTGGTCGGTCGATATTATAATAGGGCGTTCGTGGTTGTTGTTGTACCACGTTGACTTGTGGTCTGGTAGGTTGTAGAGCACGGCTGACCTCTTCCCTCACAGTCTGTTCCAGGGCGTTCACCTCTCGGAGAGGATTGATCACTTCAGGTGCTGAGAAAACCTTTTGTATCTCTTCTCTAACGATGCGGCGAATTAACGCGGCCAAGTCGTCTGAGTCGTCAACACACGAAATGGGCATTACGTTTGACAACCTGGCGAATTTCGTACGGCCGATCCTGCGCTGCTTGACGGTTGTCAGATGACGGCAAAACTTCAGGATCTCATCTACTGTCTGTATGTCTTTCGCCACCAATACCTGGTATGTGTCCTCCGAAATTCCCTTTATAATGTGAGCAACTCTCTCACCTTCTTCCATGCGAGGGTTCACCTGGTGGCAGAGACTAAGAATCTCCTGGATGTATGACTCGCTGGATTCCTCGGCCTTCTGTGCTCTTGACTTCAGAACTTCCTCGGCGCGTCGAGCAGAATCCTCTTGCAGTCCGAACACACCGCGGAATGCGTCTTCAAAGCTTCTCCACGAGTTGAGTGATTCTTCGTTATTATCAAACCACCTTCCAGCAGTTCCGTTCAAGTAAAATACGACGTTGGCAAGCTTCATGGTCTCGTCCCATCTGTTGTACTTCGACACTCTCTCGTACTCTTTCAACCACTGTCCAGGGTTTATATTTCCATCTCCAGAAAAGGTAGAAGGATCTCGTTGGCGCTGACAAGGGAGGTAGGATCCGCTAACAGTAGGTCTGTGGTCGTCTTCCATTTCTATTCGTTGTGGCAAAGGTTGAAGAATTGGTTCACGTCCCTGTAGACGTCGACTTCTTCGAAGTTCCGTCACGCTACCCAGCGTCTCCGCCAAAATATGTCGCGGAGATAAATAAAGCAAGGGCAAGTTTGGGGATAATTAATTTATTATAAGGGGTTTTTATAGGGAGATGGATAAAGTAGAACTTACCCCAAGTTAAGGTTAATCCTAATGAGGGACCTCAGCTCCCCCCGCCGGCCAGATTCCACAGAACCCCTCACACCCGGTGTCCAGCCGATGATTGACAAACGTCCCATGGGGCCTCTCGTGATTGGAGCCGCTGGGCTTCTTGACAATATTTTCATTTGTTGTGTATAGATGGTGCGTTATTGATTTTGGAAAATATTAGTGTTAAAGATAAATAATAATTGTATCATACCCATATTGTATATTGTAATACCCAAATGCTTGAAAAGAATATAAAATAAAACAAGAAACACAATCTCGGAATATTTTTTGTTTATTATTCATATGTATTGCAGAATATTTTACTTTTCCTAATAGTAATCATTACTATTCCTATTGGTAATATTAGTAAAATAGTTTGGCTGTTTTATCTGACCTAATATAATATAAATTATAAAAATAAATTTACAGATATCCTTGTTATATAGTCACCCAAACAATGTTTTAATACATTTCACCACAAGCTAATTAAACTGGTTTAAATTCTTTGCTGAGAAAATGGAATACAGCGCGACCACACAGAATTTAATTGGCTATTTCCTCTTTTGTTGCCTGAATTGTTGAGGTTAATTTCTAACTATTATTGGTAACTATTTTCACCTTCGATATATTTATTGGTTAGTTAGCTATTGATTTATGGATGTGGGTTACATTTTGTTAAAATATTCTTACACTTTATATAGATATGCTAATAACATTATCAATATAAATTTAAATAACTTTCACTCTATCTCTCTCTAAAACTATAAATAAATTGTATATATATTTAAACTCTATGTACATAAAATAGTTTACACATTTACGTAAAAATATGTACATAGGATATAGCATGTGTTATGTAATAAATAAATAAAAAAGTATCAACATAATTCATATATTTATAAGTTCTTAATATTGATATATCCATATGAAATTATTAATTAATAGGCATATTTTGGATCAAATATAGGTTATACGCCTATAGAGACCCTGACAAAGATAGAAGTACAGCCTAGCGAAATATTGGATATATGACAATATGGCCATATTTCCACTACCTAACATTTACTCCTTATTTTCTTACTTTTTTTTCATTTACTTTTACTCTTTTACTTTCCATATGATTCACCGTATTCGCACAAATTTGACCCTAACTGCCCATTTCTTGGATTCTGGATCAGCATTTTATATTGAGGTACATTCTGAAACAACGTTGTGGAGGCTCAACAGCCCGAAACGCGTACCATGTATTTTTTCGGTTTATATACATTACCTATTAACTAAAATAAAATATCCATGGAAGCAATGGTCGCCTCTCGCGTCAAAATAAACGTCAGAATCTGACGCCATCTATTGACCGTCGCCGCAACAAGCGGCATCGGGTCGGTGACAAAGCCACAACACCAACTTTGGCAAACTGATAAGTGTCCACCTAGAGACCATGGTTTCGAGCTAATGGCCCTCGTCAGTCTAGGGCGGACTTTATTCCATGAGATCTACACGGGATCTAATGGAATCCTCACAATCTACCAAAGAGGTGTTTTGCTGGCAATGTGGCTGGGCCAAATCTATTGGCAAAACATAGATGGAAAATTTGCCGGGAGGAAATTAATCCATGGAAGCAATGGTCGCCTCTCCCGTCAAAATAAACGTCAGAATCTGACGCCATCTAAAATAGTTATTATTTTTCATTTTATTTTTACTTTTAATTTTTGATCGAAAAAAATAAAAGGGTTAGCGACTATGGGCTTCCCTGTATATCAACAAATGGGTTGGCCAATATATGCAATGAACTTGAATAAACGTTTAGTTGAAATTTATTCCGCTAGATGGCACCCTGCCGTCTAAAATGGTGTTTCTTTTCACAAATATCATTAAATATTAACTCTGCAGACTTTACTGTAATGATAAAAAGTTATTGAATGAGAGGGTTTGGCTCATCAGTGGTAAACCCTCTCATCGGTTTCGCCTAATTAATCTACAAACCGTTTTATTATTGTATTGGATTGGTTTTCTTATATATCCTGTATTTACTATGGATGGCAGCTTAGGGGTGTTTAGATAATTCAGTGAAATAAACTTATAGACATGATTTTCCCGTATTTTTGATGTATGAAAGGCTGTACAAGATTTGCATGCGATTCTATATTTGAGGTGATCAGGAGATGGCCTTTCTTAGCTAGTTATAGAGTGAATTAAGTAATTCAAAACATACTTTAATTATAATAATAGTTTTTTTTTTACCAAAATCAGTTTTCCATTTAATATCATATTTAATATTTTAATCTCGGAAAATAGAACGCGAAATCTATTAGATTAAAAGCTTTGATAAATTTTTCCCTTAAAATTTCTAATTTCATAATGTATTTACTGATTAAAAATGGAGTTTAAATAGGAGACGATGAAAATTTTAAAAAACAGAACTTTTATTTTAATAATTTGCAGGGATCGTATAATATGTAAATATATACATATTTAATATTTTAGATTATATATATGTTAAATTGAAATATTTTATTTAAAATTGTTATATTAAAATATTATTTTATTTAAAATTATAAATTTCATAGATCCAAATACTCTGCTAAATCGACCGCCAGAGGTCACGATTCCACTATATAAACTCATTGTTGTTTTATCCCAATGGCCGGGGCTCAAAAATCATTTATTTTGGTTAGCAGCCCCGTAAATAAAGATATTTTCTCTATCCCAATGGCCGGCTCAAAACTTTTGTACATTATGTAAATAAGCTTTTCATTTTTTTATTCTTACGCCTTAAGCCAGGCAGTACTTTTATCAAATTGTTTTTTTATGCATATATATCCCTTAGCTCACACACAAATAAATAAATCTCTAATATTCAATATTATTATTATTCTTTCAAATTATTAACCACGACTGCATCACCATTACCATAATCCTCAACAATCAAGATACAACAGAAAATCTCATTTTTTAATTATATCTATATTAATAAAATGGAAATTTCATAAGTGGACATCACTAAAAACTTTCGTTACAATGCATCAATTTCAACCAAATTTTCACATTTATGTAAAACGAGATGGAGCAGGTTTTGCTTAACATCAAAATATATTTCCTAACATTAACATGCGTAACTTCGCTGTTATCGATTAAATACAAAAAAAAATCAACAGAGTTAATTTTATTTATATATAAATACAAATTTAAATTTCAACAGAGTTAATTTTTTTACATACTAGCTAATAATCTCAATCTAAAAAATATTCAAAACAAGCAATTTTAAGATAACACCATATGTAAAACAGTCGGCCAAGAAAACAACAACGATATTACATCTTTCTCACATATTCACACACAATCTTGATTAATAATTAAAACTAATCTTTAACATTGTTTATTATACTTCAACTTTTATTTCTACATTTGTTTTTAAATACCCAATTGTTTTTATCATGTTTCTAATTTCGCCTAACAAATATACAAATTTATAGTGACCAACATATGC
Source organism: Cordylochernes scorpioides (assembly GCA_030710605.1). Taxonomy (NCBI): domain Eukaryota; kingdom Metazoa; phylum Arthropoda; class Arachnida; order Pseudoscorpiones; family Chernetidae; genus Cordylochernes; species Cordylochernes scorpioides. The sequence goes on along the minus strand of CP092863.1, from coordinate 146,104,925 downwards.
AAATTTTATCTTTGTTTTTTATTTAACTTGATATCGTAAACATAACATCCATTGTAAGCATTTTTCTGTTCACCTTCCGTGGTTTCTCTTTTCTCTGATAGTTTTTAGGTGTAGTATATTTTCTTATTACTAGACTACAAACATTCCCTCGAGAAAAACCTGGGCGAAGCCGGGTACATCCGCTAGTATATATATAAAATTGAATGTCTGTCTGTCTGTACTCTATAGATTCAAAAACCATACATCCAATCGCCGTGAAATTTTGGGATATTATTAGGTATATCACCGGGAAGGTTTTTGAAAAATAATTTCATGAATATCTTGAATATCCTTAGAGTTATTTGCAGATTTGTAGATTTAACTCGCAAGCAGCGCCCCCATTGTGACGATGATAAAAAGTTTTCTTATCACTAAGTTTGTTATCTTAAATATTATTTATCAAAAGTAAGATTATCTCAGGATGACACGGCAATTTATTTGCGACAAGAATAATGATACAATTCCAAGGCGAAGATACTATTCCTTTAACTTCCAATTAGCGAGGGAACCAATTAATATTGATTTTATTCAACTTATCGAGTATTTCTCAAGGGACCGGGAAAAAATGTAGGTGTAGTATATTTTCTTATTACTAGACTACAAACATTCCCTCGAGAAAAACCTGGGCGAAGTCGGGTACATCCGCTAGTATATATATATATATATAAATGATTGTATTATCAAAAATATATTTTTATCTAATATATTGGGAGTACAAATAAGTTTTGAGGGATTTGCAAAAGAAGCCACAACAAATATTATATGAATAGCATCGGACCTTGTAAGGTTTCATGTTAAGGCTTCATCATTTCCCCAAAAAAATCAGAAGAAGTCTTTTCACTCAAGTGTAAGGAACTTTTTTTTTTTTGGTGCTCTAACTATGTCAACCTTTTTGCCAACAAAACACAATTTGCGGGAAGCGCTGCTTTTTTGTTTTAATTTGAAGAAAAGTGCAACTGATGGACATAGATTGCTGTGTGAGGCATATGGTAAACATGCTCTATCAATAAAATCATGTGAGTACTGGTTTCGGCGTTTCAAAAGTGGCGATTTTGACACCAGAGACAAAGAACGCGGAGGGAGGCCAATAAAGTTCGAAGACGCTGAGTTGGAGGCTTTATTGGACGAAGATTCAAGCCAAACTCAAGAGGAGCTCGCTGAAACCTTGGGAGTGACTCAACAAGCGATTTCGAACCGTTTCAAGGTCATGGGTATGGTGCAAAAACAAGGAAATTGGGTTCCATATGAACTCAACCCAGGAAACATCGAGCGCCGTATTTGCACGTGCGAACTACTGCTCAAAAGACAAAATGGAAGGGTTTTTTGCATCGAATCGTGACGGGGGACGAAAAGTGGATTCACTACGACAACCCAAAGCGCAGAAAATCGTCGGTTAAGCCCGGTCATGCATCAACTTCAACGGCCAAACCGAATATTCATGGCAAGAAGCTAATGCTGTGCATCTGGTGGGATCAGCTCGGAGTGATCTACTATGAGCTACTTCAGCCTAACGAAACCATCACTGGAGAACGTTACCAACAACAATTGAGGCGATTAAGCCGAGCATTGAAGATTAAACGCCCACTATATGCCAAAAGACATGACAAGGTGATCTATCAGTATGACAACGCTCGGCCACATGTTGCAAAAGTTGTCAAGGAGACTTTGGAGGCGCTTCAATGGGATGTCCTACCCCACCCGCTGTATTCACCTGACATTGCTCCTTCAGACTACCACATGTTCCGTTCGATGACACATGGCCTGGCCCGAGCAGCACTTCACGTCTTACGAAGAGGCGAAAAATTGGGTCAATGTTTGGATCGCCTCAAAAGACGAGGAAATTTTTCGACACGGAATCCGTATGCTGCCTGAAAGATGGGAAAAAGTCGTAGCTAAAGATAGACAATACTTTGAATGAAATATATTGTACTGATTTCTCTGAATAAAGCTTCGAATTTATAAAAAATCCCTCAAAACTTATTTGTACTCCTAATATAATTCCAAATAGTTAGAAGAATAGAATTTAAACTAATTATTATTAGCAATAACAAATAATTATTAGCAAGATTTTATGATATCGTGTTTACGTGAGCACCTATTTACTATATACTCATGGACAAAACTTAAGGAAGTTGTACCTTTTAGCATGTATATCGGGATTCAGACAATAACTCTGAAAGATATTACAGTGACCTTTATTGAACACTAGACGAAAGGCCCGGGCAACGCCCGGGGTTTACCCGAGTGCGAATATATCTCAAAAACGTTGTCTTGGGTGGCCGCTATAGACAGGGTGGTCTGTATAGACTGGTGGATGTATCACACAGCTGATAATGGGGTTGCCTAGAGTGACCGCTATAGACAGGTGGATGTATCACACAGCTGTAGAGTGGTCGCTATAGACAGGGTGGTCTGTATAGACAGGTGGATGTATCACACAGCTGATAACAGGGTTGCCTAGGGTGACCGCTATGACAGGGTGGTCTGTATATACAGGTGGATGTATCACTCAGCTGTTAACAGGGTTGCCTAGGGTGACCGCTATGACAGGGTGGTCTGTATAGACAGGTGGATGTATCACACAGCTGATAACAGGGTTGCCTAGGGTGACCGCTATGACAGGGTGGTCTGTATAGACAGGTGGATGTATCACTCATCTGATAACAGGGTTGCCTAGGGTGACCGCTATGACAGGGTGGTCTGTATAGACAGGTGGATGTATCACACAGCTGATAACAGGGTTGCCTAGGGTGACCGCTATGACAGGGTGGTCTGTATAGACAGGTGGATGTATCACTCAGCTGATAACAGGGTTGCCTAGGGTGACCGCTATGACAGGGTGGTCTGTATAGACAGGTGGATGTATCACACAGCTGATAACAGGGTTGCCTAGGGTGACCGCTATGACAGGGTGGTCTGTATAGACAGGTGGATGTATCACACAGCTGATAACAGGGTTGCCTAGGGTGACCGCTATGACAGGGTGGTCTGTATAGACAGGTGGATGTATCACACAGCTGATAACAGGGTTGTCTAGGGTGGTCGCTATAGACAGGGTGGTCTGTATAGACAGGTGGATGTATCACACAGCTGATAACAGGGTTGCCTAGAGTGGTCGCTATAGACAAGGTGGTCTGTTTAGACAGGTGGATGTATCATACAGCTGATAACAGGGTTGTCTAGGGTGGTCGCTATAGACAGGGTTGTCTGTATAGACAGGTGGATGTATCACACAGCTGATAACAGGGTTGCCTAGGGTGGTCGCTATAGACAGGGTGGTCTGTATAGACAGGTGGATGTATCACACAGCTGATAACAGGGTTGTCTAGAGTGGTCGCTATAGACAGGGTGGTCTGTTTAGACAGGTGGACGTATCACACAGCTGATAACAGGGGTGCCGAAAGTGACCGCTATAGACAGGGTTGTCTGTATAGACAGGTGGATGTATCACACTGATGATAACAGGGTTGCCGAAGGTGACCGCTATAGACAGGGTGGTCTGTATAGACAGGTGGATGTATCACACAGCTGATAACAGGGTTGTCTAGGGTGGTCGCTATAGACAGGGTGGTCTGTATAGACAGGTGGATGTAGCACACAGCTAATAACAGGGTTGTCTAGGGTGAACGCTATAGACAGGGTGGTCTGTATAGACAGGTGGATGTATCACACAGCTGATAACAGGGTTGTCTAGGGTGGTCGTTATAGACAGGGTGGTCTGTATAGACAGGTGGATGTATCACACAGCTGATAACAGGGTTGCCTAGGGTGACCGCTATAGACAGGGTGGTCTGTATAGACAGGTGGATGTAACACACAGCTGATAACAGGTTGTCTAGAGGGGGGCGGGCAGGGAGGTCACGTGTTTGCTGGCGGCCAATGGGCGCGCATTCTATCCGTGAGCTTCAGACAGACAGACAGACAGACAGAATAAGGCAAATATATAAGTAGATACACGAGATAACCAAGTGTGAACAAAATTTACTCTGTTTCATTAAAAAAAAAAAAAAAACAGAAAAAAAGACTTTCCACTTCCTTATATTTTGTCCATGAGTATACCAATAAATTATTGGAAGGTTGGTGGAGAAGTGGTATGCAATGTCGTTTTAGACAGCCACGTCCAGGTTCAAATCCCGCTTTAGGCACTTTTTTTTTTCTGAAAATCAAAATTGCCTCAATCGACCCTGATTTATGCGAAGGTTCAACCCCACCAATGAGTGCGATTGACCAAATAGGATTATGGTACACTCGTAAGTGCAATAGCCAAACTGTGCTTTCTATCAAAATATATTAGATAATATAAAGGCATATATTGGATTTAATAAAAGATGTATTTGTCAGTATTTCGGTTGGCTGAACGCCAAACCTTTATCAAGACATTACATTTTTGTATAAACAAACTCAGCGCCGCTTAGTGTTATAATATCACAGTTGAAATAATTTTAAAAATACAAAATAGATGGGGGAAATTGTGCAAGCAAAAATCTTTTATTAAATCCAATATATGCCTTTTTATTATCTAATGAATTAAATATGGATTGCTCTATTTTCAAAATAAAAATATATATGAAAATATAATTTCAGCAGCTATCAATAGTCAAAACAAGGCCCATATACTGCATACTTACATAGAGTTATGTGGAATTGTAGGAATAACCATAACTCTCTCTCTCTCTCTCTTTATATAAATATGTGAGAAAAAAAGTGAAAAAAATAGTACAAATGTGATATTGTACTACATATGTATATTTTTCAATTATTTTATATATTTACATATATATTCATATATTTATCATTATAATTTCATATTTATATTTATTCTGTATCTAACCTTATATAATCTTATATGGACTTTGAAATAAAGTAGTTTCAATCTCTCTGTCTCTTTAAAGGTACAGCATAAGAACAAGACTTCTCTTCAATCTGAGAAACATTCTCCGCCATCCGAACAAACACTATCATAAACAAGAAACAAAATCCACCTCAAATATAGAATCCCATACAAATCTTGTACAGCCTCTCATACATCAAAGATACGGGAAAAGCATGTCTATAAGTTTATTTCACTAGGTTCTCTAAACACTTCTAAGCTGACTTCCATAGTAAATACAGAATATATAAGAAAACCAATCTAATACAATAGTAGAACGGTTTTTAGATTAATTAGGTGAAACTGCTGAGAGGGTTCACCACTGATGAGCCAGGCCCTCCAATTAATTTTTCCATTGCAGTAAGGGCAGTAGAAATTGTTTGATTTCAAAAGAATCTTACGCGTCTAAATAGTTTCTAATGATATTTGTGAAAAGAAACACAGAAATAATCAATTTCTACAATTTTCTTTCTATAGACGCCAAATTTGAATTAATAAATAGGAATAATTATGGAAGAAAGAGTCAATCAACACAGAGAAGACTGAAAATCCCAGATCCCTATCACGCTTAGTTGATCACGCATTTACATCCGAGAACACCAAGGTCATCTATAGCAATACCCAGGACAAATAGGCAAAACTTTTTTCTCGCAATAATAAAAGACAAAACAATAATCCATATAAAAATCAACATTCCACAACTCTGCTTTCAGCTTAAACCAACCCAATATTCCTGGATAAATAAAAATCAATGATTATTTGATATTTATTCTGCCAGATGGTGCAAGTCATCAATAACTTTCAGTTGCACGACGATCAAGAGATTTTTTTATTTATCAACCTGATTGCAGTAGAATATTTTAATTTTATACTATTTATTTTTCTTATAATAACCCGTTATTGAATATTTTTCATTGAAATGAATATATTTTATGTCTTTGTGTGTATTATTTGTTTGGAATCTTTTATGGTTCAAACGATGAAACAACAAATAACAAGTTTACTTACAACTGAAATGGTTTTAAAGAATTAGGCTATATTTTAACTTTTAAGAAAGTATTTTATATAAATTTATTATTTTCAAAGAGAGAGAAAGAAAAGAACATTTAACAATTTACATTACAATTACTAATTTTGTAAAACAAAACAAAACACTCCTTTGTTCTCGGTTTTATATTACAGTGTTGTCAGTCTAAAAGTATTTTAAGATCATTGATTTATCATTCTTCTTTTGTTCCAACATTATAAAGTTATTGAGGAACAAACCTCAAGACATCTACTGATCGATTACCCAGCAGTTCAAGATTATAGAATGAAGAATGAACTAGTTATTTGTGAACTTTACGATTTGATTTCCAATAAAAAATCATATTTAAAGTTCAATTCATTTTGTAAATACATTCTAAACCTTCTACAAAATCTGGATCTCTAATGTTTTCATGCGTTGAATAATGTAAATAACTTATGTAAATAAACTTTTCTCCTTGTTTGGCGCAAGTATCCCTTGCAAGATATAGCGCTTTGGAAATGAAATAATTGTAATTGTAATTAGGATATCCATTGATATTAACATTTGAATTTAAAATATAGACGAGAATAAAAAGCTTAATATGTTTTATTAAATAGTTAATAGAACACATACTACTACTTAGTTTTATTAATTAACAAAAGGTAAAATCTATAATGCATTCTTCACTCTTAAATATTTAATTCTAATATAAATTATCCTGCGTTATATATCATATAGAGCTATAATTATAAATGTATATATTACAATTATAAAAATTTTATTTGAACAGAGCTGGAGATAATTCTATATATATGTTTCTATTATTTGAGAAATATTATTCTATTATGTATAAAATTGTAAATAATTTGTTAAAATTGATTTTTAATAGCTATCAAAAAGTAATATTAAATACTTATTTTGCACTTTAAAATTTAATTTTAATCAAATATACTACGTTATTTCACATATAGCTAAAATATAAATGTATATTTTATTAAAAATAATATTGGAAGAAAGAGAGAACTGGAGGAAAATACTATATATATATTTCTATTATTTAGTAATAAATTGTTTCAAACGTTATTTCATTTAACTAATAATATGAATGTATTAGATAGTAAAAATACATATATTGGATTGAATAAAAGATTTATTTTTCAATATTTCTGTTGGCTGAACGCCAACCTTTATCAAGGTATTACATTTTTGTATACACAAACTCAGCGCCGCATAGTGTTATAATATCACAGTTGAAATAATTTAAATACAAAGTAGGTGGGGAAAAATTTGTGCATGAAAAAATTAAATATAAATGTACATATTAAAATTATAAAATAGTATTTAAAAACAGAGAAAACTGGTGGAAATATTATATATATATTTCTTTTATCTTTTATTTCTTCTTTCATTTTTTCACATATAAATTGTTTTTAAACGTTATTTCATATAACTAAAAATATAAATGTATATATTACACAATTATAAAAAATAGTATTTGAAAACAAAGAGATAACTGTGGAAAATATTATATATATATTTCTATTATTTAAGAATAAATAGTTTTAAACTTTTCTTGTAGTTGTGACAATGGACGTTTTAAGTTAGGAGACAAGTGGACAAGTAAGAGATGGTCGCCATTTTAAAACCAGTGTTCGGCTGCAAATAAAATAAAAATTGTTGACAAATAGGGTGACAGCTTGTCAATAGAGCTGTCGTTTGAAAACTTCTCTTTGCCACCATTTTGTAGCATTTTATAATTATTAATTGTTAAACACACTTTTCCTTAACAGTTATATATTAGTTGAATAGGTCTTGTAGTTTGGGAGGTAATAGAATAATTTGAAAATAAATTAATTTCTCGTCTTGCGATATAGAATATTTCTAAATATTTGAATGTAGAAAGGCTATTTTTATACAAAATTTATTAATTTATTAAATATATTTTAAATAAGTTTTTTTTTATTCAATTTTATCAAAGATGAATTGTCTTTATATTAATAAATATAATTTTATTTTTATAATAAGAATTTTTACAATAGTGAAGTTTGATATTATAAATTTTATTGATGAAATCAACCCATGTTCCATAAAACGTACAAAATATAACATGTTTACTAAAGATATTTTATACATAGAGCATCTAAATCTTTAAAAAATAATATTGATGTTGAAATTTATTTATTTATTTTTCTGAATTTCATTTACAATTTTAGATTTTTTATATATTGACATGGTTTCTATTTAATTGCATTTTGAAATATATTATTTTTTATCTAATTCAATTTTATTATAATTTTATTTTTCTATCTCGCGATATATTTTGATATTATTATTTGTGTTTATGCTTTTATGATATTATAACAATTTTTATTCTGTTAAAAACATACTATAATTAAAGAGATTAAATTGAGCGGGCTGACGTGATCATGGGCTAACTCGTTTTTTAAAAGATATGAAACATAATGCACAAAATATAATTGCATAATTTATAGGTTTGATTATGCTAACCCTAACTAAAGTAAAAACTACCTTTTATTTTGTGTCTTATTGGCTATTATTTCTTAGAAATATTAACGTATTTATTATTAATTAGAAATAATTATGTAAAATATTGTTTAAAACCAATAATCTACTATGGAATTTCTGCTACACCATATCAGAAAATATACATGATTTATTATTTCATATGAATATATATTTCATAGACAATTGTTCAATAATAAAATAAGGTAACTTGTTGCATAACTGAAAAACCCTCTGCAATAATTACCAAAAGATGCAAGATAAGGCAATAGGACCAATTCGATTCTGTGGCAGATAATTTTGCTTAATCAGTGAAAATTTATTATTCAATTAATTATTCACTGACAATATTTATCGCCATTTATTAAGATATAAGAAAAATTGCTATAAATCTTTATAAAAATATTATATATTTAATGTATTCAGTAAATTTGATGTCATATACTAAATTGTATTGGAAAGGACAAAGGATCCTTGTACAGAGAACCAAAAAGAGTTCTTAAACTTCTTTATGAGCACGACCTCCAAGATCTTGTCTAATTTAGGACTAATAAAAGGATAAGTAAAAAAGGTAAAATTGAAAAAGCTCGCGCATGAAGTATTCATATTTTTAAAATGCCATCCCTTTTAATAAATACATAAAAACAAGGCCTTTCTTTTCTGCATATAATAAATATACATATAATATAAATCGATTTTTTATCATTTTAATATACTGTGCAAATCTATCCTTATAAATATGTATCATTGAAATCAAACAATTCATCAAAATGTTTTGAAACTTAAGAATTTCAATCAAAACAAACTCTATGGAATTTGTTATAATATATTTTCTCACCGAGAGAAAAATTCAGAAAAATTTGAGAAGTTGATGGGTGTGTGAAAGCAGTAAAAAAAAGAGAAAATTATCAAGTTTTAGTATTATAAAAGAATGATTAATGGAAAAAAGATTCAGTCAAGGATGATATATATCATGCCATTCTCTGACGCTAAAGTAGAATTGATAAATTATGTATTCATATAATTCTGAATGAAACAAAACTTTGTTCAATAACTTTTTTATTATTATTATTTATTCTGCAGAGGCGCGACTTTTAAAAAAATAAACTTGGAAGTTTTCTTTTTATCTGTGTTCCCCCTTTTCCTTTTCAACACGGAAAAAGCTCATTTTGTTAAACGCTTTTAATATAAACGATATCGAGTTTGCTTTAAGGATTCAAGAAAGCATTAAAATCACAACTATAAATTTGAAAATTCTTTTTTTTTTTTCAATATCTACTCTATGATTGGATTATTTACTTATATCTTTCTGTGAACGAAATTTAATTCGAAGATATTAGTTTTTGAAGCTTCTGATAGCGTTCTGCCTTTTTTTTTATCGTTTGGTTTATTTCAAAGTGGAAAATTTTAACATCAAAATTTTAAGGTATTTCAATAATATTTCTTTATATTTATTATTTTATTTAGCGAAGATATTTAAATTATATATTTCTATATATATATAAATGGATGTTGTTGGCGTTGGTCCGTCCGTCGTCCGTCCGTTGGTCCGTCCGTCCGTCCGTTCATCAGTGATAATCTTCTACATCGCTCAAACAATCGTGATGATGAACTTTGGGAAGATGTTTAGTATACTACCGGGATGGTTTATGGCTAATTACTCTTAGAAATAACCTTTCGTTGCATTTTTATTTACAATAAAACGTAATTCACTCGCAATCAGCGCCCCCTCGCGGCAGACGTATGGCCTGAAATAGCCTCGCATGAGCTTATTTGTAACGTCAAGCTTAGCCTATAGGTTAGGTACACAGCTTCGTACCCCCGCAACTAGTGTTCGAGGCTCAGCGTGGGGTTTTTTTTTTTTTTCATTTCTTTATATTATTTGTAGCAAATTATTAAAAATATTATTTTATTTAAAATGCTAGGCTTTTTAAATAAAAATTAACATAAACAATTTTTAAATATTATTTGTAACAAACCTAGGTTCGAGGCTCAGCCGTCGGGTGTCTTTTTTTATTTTCATTTCTTTTTTATTATTGTATGCAAGGTCTGTTTTTACAGCAATTATTATTTTTTGCTTGGTTTATTTTAAATATGTTTGTTATGAAGGCTCTATGTAATACTATTTAGAGCACATTTTACATTTTAAACACCTAAGCCCCCCACTCTTTTTAATATTGTAGCAAAGTATTACAAGTATTATTTTATTTTAGATGTTTGCCATGAAACTTTGGGAAGTTGTTTAGTATACTATCAGGACGATTTCTGGCGAATTATTTTAGAATAATATTTTATAACAATAATTATAGCGAAATTAAGACATAGTGATTATATTCTGTGTTTGTGCATATATAAATATTTTACAGAAAATGTAGAGAGCGTTCAATTAGAATATCTCGCAAACAAAAACAATACATATAAACGAGTTAACTGACATTTATTAATGCAGTGATTATAATCATTGATTGCAAATAAAGGGCTATATATCTATATATATAAAAATCACTTTCAAATTTTGAACGTAACGTTCCATTCTCGATCCCGTAGGGCTTTAGATCGGCTTAAAACATTTTTATCTTTATAAGTGAATATTAACTTTACTGTACTGAATAGTTTAGTATAATGTTAATTTTAACATATTACAATTTAGCCACAGCAACGCGTGGCCGGGTTCGCTAGTATATTTATATTATGCAAACTATATTTTGATGCATTAGCGCGCCATCTGTTATCAAAATTCGAAACTATTATAGACGCGTATGATTCTTTTTAAAAATAAACAATTTCTTACTGCCCTTACTGCATTGGAAAAAATTAT